>CM061144.1:32973224-33335724 GCA_030710495.1 Labroides dimidiatus | reverse complement strand
AAAGGTCAAAAGTGAGGATTAAATAGGTCGCTGTAAACCTAAAGGCTATGTAAAGACATAAATCTGGGTTTTCACTTTTATTTTTACATACCGAGATACCATCACACATCAAACAAACATTTAGTCAGAGTATGTTTATCCTCTCTTAATATCTCTTTGGTGTGTAAATGTTTCTCTCTCTATATGCCGAGCCTTGTAGCAGACATATACCTCCCAGCCTTTTGGAGAGCCGAGTGTTCGAATTGATTTGCGGCGGAAAGATGAAGAGATTTGAGGACGAGTCACGCGCGCTGTTGAGCACATGCTGCGGCGTTGTGCTCAGTGTGATAAGTGTGGGGAGAGCTGCGAAAGGACTTTCTGAATTTATTCACAAACAAAACAAACCTCAGAGTGCGCCAGTGATTAAAGTGACTGCATGCTAAGCTAAGCCTTCTTGTCACGGGAGGGATATCAATCTTAAAAACACAAAAAGGGGCAGTGTGTATGTCAAGGATTTACAAACAGAAAAAGGAGTCCACACACTGAAATAAGACAATTTTTTTTAACAATGCAACTTTAAAATTTAAACATCTGCTTCAGGAAACAAATCCATGGAAAAAAAAAAACAAGCTTAACTGAAAAGTGCAGAGAATATTCAGATAAAGTAAAGCAGCTCTGTCTGTACATACAGCCTGTGTATTTTTAATGGATCTCTGCACGACCAAGACCTTGCAGGTCAAAATGTGCTTCGATGAAAGAAAATGGCTCATAGTTTTGTTTGCAGGCGGTGTTGCTTGTTCCTTTGAAAGCCATCAGTATTTATTCATTTGACTCGGTGATAAAAGCATATCAAGGTTCCCCTAAAAATGATGATCCCTCGACTCGGCAGACTGTGAATCTGACTCTAGCAGAGATGGCTGCACTTTTTGCACCTTCAGTCCTGTCCTAAAGCAGTGCATGATAAACATCCAGACAAGTTAGCGTTCTTTGAACCCAAAATGAAAACTGTAAACAGCATAAAAATGTCTGGTTGATCTGTGGTTCTACTGAATACTGACATGCTCACGACTGTTACAGAGCAACCGGTGTTTTGGAGTAAAGAGTGACCTTGTTAACTGGAGACTAGGGATGCACCGAAATGAAAATTCTTGGCCAAAACCAAAAAATGAAACTGAGGCCGAAAAACTGAAACACCGAAATAAACTATTATGCTAATTATTAGAACATAGCTCAATATTACTGCGTCAAAGAATAATACCATTTTCACAGACACGCCCCGGGAGAGTTAAAAAAAAAAAAAAAAGGTAGAGACTTTTCTTTTTCTTCTCTCTTTTGATGGTTGTGACATTGTTTTTCTGAACTCTCTTGTCTCTGAGCGCTGTTTGTATGTCTGTGTATACATCAGGGTGGAACTCTGCCGTGTGTGATACAGAGAGCAGAGGAAAGCTATGAACGTGTGGCCATCGCGTTATGTAAAAAGATAAATAACACAAGGCTGTGTAATCTGTTATATAAAAGAACAAGGTATAGATCTGATCTGTAAGAGAGGAATGCCTCTCACCTGCCACCAAAGATTCCCTTTTTCCTGCGCTCTGCTTTTCCCTCTCCTTCGCTCTGAACTTCTACCACTCCAAGCGGGTTCTCCACAGTCATCGCAGCCTGGATCATTTCTCGTGCACACGTCACACACTTTACAAACCTCTACCCGTGGGTCCTTCACACATAAATTGAAATACGTCGGCCCTTATCCAGACAAGACCGTGCCGGCCACAATTTTTGCATGCGTCATCACAAATTACTGTTTGGCCCGTGTGGTTTTGATGGTAAAAGTCTTTCTATGAGCCATTTTCATCCAAACCAACTAAGCACTGCAGTCACATGTCAAAAAGTTCAAAGCATCCTCTGGAAAGATGCTGAATCCTAAATTGTCTGTGATTGCACATGAATAGGATCCTCTGAGTATGATTGTGGCGTGAATGCGACATATAATGTGAAAGGACTTTGAGTCGTTGAAGAAACTGTTTATCTCGTGGGGACGATTGTTGTTGTCAGTTTTCTTCTTTTGTACTGGATGAAAACATGTTTTCTGTTTCTGAATTCTTGCACTTGTTTGACCCTGGCTCCTTCTCGCTCATTGATAATATTCTCTTGCAGACCTTGGCCGGTGTTGTTTACCACCTGCATCATCACATCTCATGTTTTCTTGTCAGATCGCACGTGATTTTAATCCCAACTGGATGAGCGCGGTGGAAATTCTGGATGACGACAATTTCCTTGGGGCAGAGAACGCCTTCAATCTGTTTGTCTGCCAGAAGGACAGGTGAGGAAAACATGAGGTTCTGTCGTCTTTGGATGGAGAGCTGCGCTGAGATCTCTTCCTGTACTGATTGCAACTCCTTTATTTTTCTCCACCTCTGCCCAAATGTCAGAAAGTTTCTGTCTCACCTGATATTATCCTCTCAAATCACTGCGATGTCGTTACACAGAGTCTCAGGACACTTTCCAGTGCAGCATCACTGATACAAATGAGCTTTAACAGCATTGTCCTTGCATCTGTTGTGGAAATTATGAGTCATCCCAGCACAGAGCTTTTAGCCGCCCAGCTGCCTCTCCCGTTTTAGTCATTTTCTATTAGACAAGTGTTGATTTCATGGAAAAGGAAGAAAGATGTGGTCTGAAAGCCAGTGTGTTGCATTAACGCCACCGCTTATTATCTTCCTAATACATCAGGTCGGTCCACTCAATGCTTTTGACCTTTATTTTTGTATCACATCTCTCTTCCTGCTGCTCTCTCTTTTTTCCATTACCTCTCTGACCTTTTCTAATTCTCCTGATATCTCTGCCTCTCTTGTTTTTCTTTTGCTTAATCGATCACTCTCAGCCCAAAACATTTCAAACTTCACCTTCTGCGTCTTTCATATTTGATCTCTCCTCTCTCTATTTGCTCCTGTGCGACCCCCTCTTTATCCCTCATGATCTGTCCCCCAATGTTTTTAATCTCTCTCTCTCCCTTCTTTCTATTTCTCTCCCGCCGCGCTTCCTGCGGTCAGTGCGGCCACCACGGACGAGGAGCGGCAGCACCTGCAGGAGGTGGGGGTCTTCCACTTGGGGGAGTTTGTGAACGTCTTCTGTCATGGCTCGCTGGTGCTGCAGAATCTCGGGGAGAGCTCCACACCCACCCAGGGCTCGGTGCTCTTCGGCACAGTTAACGGCATGATTGGTAGGCACACGGACAATTTAACACTCACTCAAGCATTGACATGCACGAAAACATTGATGAGAATCACAGCAGTGTTTTTACCTTCAGCAGTTTATCAGCCGACACAAAAACAAGATATCACAGGGCCTCCAGGGTTCAAAACAGCTTCTTAAAGGAAGATTGCGGGGTTTCTGGAATCATCTCGTCCTCTGTGTTGCAGAGAATAACATATGAAATGGTTTTACGTTTCATTTCACTTTGATTAACGCAAAACTTGAAATGTGGGAAACAGCTGCTTGGGTTTGGTCTAAAGTGGAGAAAATCTATCTTATAGCAGCTTTTATGATTAGTTATTTAAATATCGTGCTTAGTTTCAGCAAAACAACATCTTAGAGGAGAGCTCATTATGAATGAGACATTATTTATGGTATCTAGGCTGGAAGCATGAATGATGTAGGGTGTTCTTTCCATTAAAGGCCCTTTGAGGACTTCATAAGTGATCTTGAAATAGTCTCACTTTTATATATTTGTCTGTTTATAATCCATAATTTAAAACCTAATTATCAGCGTTTAAATTGGTTATTTCTAAATGCTGTTTCTCATTAAATGTGGTCCAGTCAGATTTTCCCAGAAGAACATGAATCCATTTACACCACGTAGACCAAAAGTCCCGTCGATGACACCACCCCGACTGGCAAGGTTTAGGAGTGAGAAGGAAGATCTGGACTGTCAAAAAAAAAAAAGAATCAGAGCAAAAAAAAAACAAAACAAGAGAGCGATAGATGATGGGCAAAATAATGTTCATTCCAACCCATATGCAGCAGTTATTCTGCAGTGATCTGATCAAACCTGAGAGTCTGTCAATAAAATGAAGAGTGAGGTTACGTTAGCTCTGATTGGTGAGGTTGGAGTTGGTAGATGAGCTCTGGTAGGACATAACCAGGATTCAGGAACATTACGGGCGCGTCTCAGAGCGCCGGGCTGTGAGGAACACTAAAAAGTCTGCTCACCTTCTGGATACTTAACTACAAAGTTTATCATTTATTTATAAACATATCACCTCATCACAAAGTCATCTTGATAAAAAAAAAAGTAGAGTTAAAAAGATCTGATTGCCAAACAGTGGGAGATAGTGTTCATGGGAAATTTACAGTTTAGTGAGCTGTTCCATTTCAAGTTTTTTAAGGTGCTGAGCTTGGTTTGCTTTTTCCATCTGTATCTGTGCTAATCTAAGAAAAAAGCTAACAGGGCAGTGAGAAGAGCTGAAGATTATCCTCATGGTCAGCTGAGTCTAGCTTCTCGCACACGCTTAGAACACACAGACATTCATGAGCCAACTTTGAGAGCTGCAGGCACCTGTTGCACCCCCACGTCTCTCCACCAAAGCAGCGGGTAGCTGCAGGTCTGCAGACAGAGAAGTCTCCTTCATGTAGGCTTGCATTTCCAGGATGCAGCCGACATATTGAACGGATAATTAGAGTTCCAACGGGAACTTTTCACCTCATGTCTGAACGAATGATCAAAACTTGAGTAAAAAGTGACAGCCCTACAGCTGTGGATAATCTTTTAACATCTCCGATAAACAGTTTATTTTTTCAGTTCAAAGTTAACCAGGGGAGCAGTAATCCCTCTGAAAAGTGAGTTTTGACTTCCTTTTATTTACCGAGTTTCTAATATCTACCTTAAAAAGTTGACTGCCGTTCAGCTAATGAAGGAAAATAAACAACATTGTGTTTTCAGCCACAGCCCAAGACAGATTTTCCTCCAGTTTTCTGATGTTAGACTGTATCACCACACTGAGACAGCTCTCATGTTTACTTTTTCCAATAATCAGCTGCTTGCAGCACAGCAGACCAATTAGGGAGCGCACTAACTTTTTTTGTCAGAGCCGTTTATTCTGAACGAATGTTTCCATGTGAGGGGGTGAGAAGTAAAGGAAGAGAAATCATCGTTTTACACCTCATTACTCAGATTTAAACCGGTAACTTTGAGCCTGGCAGTAATGATGGCAAAGATGAGAAGTACAGAGAGCTCATCATTTGGACACAGCAGTGATTAACACCGTGTGCTCAGCTCGCCAAGCGCCAACACAGCAAAGTTATTTGACCTCAGCACCTTCTGTAATACTTGAGGAGTCTCAGAAGAAAACCTCAGAGGAAATGAGAAGGTTGTGTTTCCACTAAAAGCTTAAAACTTCACCAAAAACCCTGACAGATTTCAGCATAATGGAGATAAAATAGCTCAATCAGCTTCTCAAGACAGCAAATTAGACGTTTCTGGGAAGAAGTCCACGTGGTTATTTTATTGAAAACCAGCAAGAGGATAAAGTTCTTCTAAAAGATGTTTTGGCCTGTGGTTTTAAAGCCAGTCTGTATGCGGTGGGCAGATTATTAGACAGAAAGGTATAGAACAGAAGGTGAAGAAAGAGACTTCTCAGGAAATGTCAGTTATTTCATCCTCACTCAAAGCTTTTTATTTTATTTTTGAAGTTTATTTTGAGACTTTAATGCTATTTTAATTTCATAAAAAAAGGGGGGCAACAGATCGAGCAGGAAACTGCAAGATGGAATCTAAAGCAGGGTGTCTGTTCCAGCAACCGTGGCCTCGGCCCATCGGCACGCAAGTTAACCAGGCGAAACCAGTGACCACTGAAAACCTTTTCACAGGTGCTCAGCAGGTAGTTTTCATGTGGTACATGTATCGTAATTGTGCTTTCTTCAAAGTTACACAAAATTTGAATAAATTAGTGTTTAAGTCGGTTAAAAAGGAATTAAATGGAATGAAAACGGTGTCAGAGTGAGCGCTCTGCGTTCTTTTTTGGTTTTCAGGCATAGCGATAGAGTGAGTGCTCTCACCGCTGTGTGCTCTGCTGGCCTATCTTTGAGGTGTCAAAGGTCAAAAGTATCTTAATTGTCCCCATAGGGAAATTTGTTTGCAGCTTGAGACATACAGATACATAAACGACATCAACAAGTCATCCACACCAAGTGCATAAAACATGAAACATGAAGCCCAGCAGAGATTCTCCAGCATCATGATGAAAATGATCAAGTGTAATGAGCAAGAGAATTTAACGGCTGTTGAATAGACGAATAACAGCAGGTACAGATGAGATCCCGTTCCTTTCAGTCTTCACTACAGGAAGTCTGGACCGTCTGCCTGAGGGCAGAAGACTAAACTCTGCATAGAGAGGATGATCTGGGCTCTTTCTGACCAGCTGCCTGCTGCAGAGGTCGCTCAGCTGGACTTGATTCCTTCCGGCAATCTTGCTCGCCACTTTCACCAAGCTACCAAGTTCATTTTTATAGACTAGAGCCAGATTACTTCGTTTTAGAGAAGGTCACGTAGGGACTTTACTGTTTGTATTTGCTCATTTTCTCTGGAGTGTTTCAGTTTTGCACTACTTGTCCATCTTCAGTCAGTACTCAAGTAAAACACAGGAAAAAGCAGCTCGTTGTGTTTATTTGAAGACTTTTGGAATGCTAACTAGCTGTCTAGCGACACGGATGATTGTTTTCGGCAACAGCAGCATAATAACGTATCCCGACAATGCTTCAAATCAAATGCTGTAAGCTAGCGTTTACGTCATAATTTCGGTAGACTCAATATGAGCCACATTCACCTGGAAAGCCTGGGAAAAAATCAAAACAAAAATCTCGCTGTTAGCGCTGCTGCCTCACAGCAAGAAGGTTTCTGGTTAGAATCCAGCTTTCAGTCATGGTTGGCCTTTCTGTGTGGAGTTTGCATGTTCTCCCTGTGCACAGGTGGAATCTCTCCATCTTCCTCCCCCAGTCCAAAAACATGCTCATAAGGTTAACTGGTGATTTTAAAACTAATCTGCCAAGCGAGTAAAAAAAAAAAGAGCTCAGTTTTCTGAATTAAGATGTTTGTATTTCAAGAAGCAAACTGTTTCTCACCCCACTGGTTTTTATTGCATTTCCTGTCATTGCTACAAGCTGGGCTCTAATATGGCTCAAAATTCCTATTAGACTTTTTTTTTTTTTTTTTACTATAATTAAGAAAGAAACATTTGCCAAAATTTAATTTTTGGCTGTGGTTTTATACTTTCTTTCTACATAATTGCAGCATCCAGATGGTGCTTCATCTCTAATTATCGCCAACAAGCTTTGCAGTCGAGGAGAACACACTGGATTCTCTACGTAGACCCGAAACTGTTTAGAAACATGTTGAAATGCAATGCTTGGTGTTATTTCTCCATGGAGAATAGAGAAAGGTCACTCTGTCCTGGTTTATCTTCTTTACTTTGTTCATGAATTGAAAACTGATCATAAAAGAAACATTTGATGGAAGCACTTTTACTTGGTTGCTTCCATCATTACACTACAGCATGTTGGTCAGCTGATTAAAAGCACGAAATACAAAACAGAAAGAAATTGCAAACACTGAAAAAACAGGATGATTGGATAGTTAAAAAAACAGGAGCAGAATGATGAGAGGAACAAACACAAAAAAAAAATCAATTTCTTTTGTTTATTGACAGAGACCTGATATGATGCTGTTGATTGGTTGCAGGCTTGCTGCCACACACTCTCTGAGACGTCCTGAGATTTTTTTTAAGTAACACAGCGTGCAGAAGTTTGCAACTTTTGGTCTGCTACACACCGGTCCTTTTAAAAATGGATGAATAAACAACAACTGGTAGCTAGAGTTGCAAAATTACAGCAATTGGGAGCTTTCAGAAATTAATTGGAATTTTTTTGGAACCTGTATTAACTGCGTTTACCTGATCGTATAGATTTATAAATATCAAAAAAATTTGGTTTGTTACAAGCAGACATGCATGCAAACATGTCTAATGCAATATTTTTAAATGACATTATAAATGAAACATACACGTAAATATGCCTGAAACAACAATTATAAATGACACGAATCAGTTTTTAAAACTGTGGAACATTAACAGCTTTTTTGTTTACCAATTAATTGAGGATTAGCTGAATAAGCTGTGGAGCCAACATCTTGAACAGGTTTCACAGAGTGAAGTTAGCTAGCTATCAATACAATCCACTTATGAACCAGTGTTAGCTCACTACAATGCAAATTACTTACGTCTGTCAGTTGGTGGTCTAATCTGGCAGAATTTACAGAAAACTGGCTAGCTAACTTCTAAAATTATTCAGATTTTAATGAGCATTTTGTTAGTTAAACTTAAATGTGTCCATTACTTAAAGTTAAACCAAACCATCAAATATATTTACCTCAGCACTATCATCAAAACTTACCTTGACAGGACTTCTGGAGACCAAATCTAGAAAAGTGGTCTCGGTGGAAATGCTATAGGCTAGCGAAGTACAGATCAATGATAATCAAATGGTTAAACAGTTGAATTTGCTGTCACTCATGTTGTTTGATCAAAGATCGTTTTTGAAAACCCGATTCAAGTTGATAACAAGACAAAAAAAATCCAAAATTTTCAGAAAACTTTCTGGAAATTTTTTGCAACTCTACTGGTAGCTTCTTTAAGCTTTATGGGTTTTTTAGTTTTGATGACATAATGAGCACTGTGCATTTAGCTTTGCTTTTGCAAAGTGCTGTTTTGTTATTAATCAATATGCCACAGAGCTGCCTCTTTCCAAAACAATACATGCAACTGAGGAAATGAAGCTATCAGAGATGGTTAAGTATGAAAGATTAGACGACAAACGTTTTTATTTCAAGATGATTAGAATCATAGTGAGACTTATTAGAGGGACAATGAGTCATTTTTGCAGCCTTGAGTGTCTCACAAACAGTTCCCATTTGAAACTCAAACACTTTCAAGAGCTCGTATTCAAGAAAGGCAAAGTCTGCATCAAAATCTCATCACCACTTTGTTCACAGGTTTGCCTCTTTCTGCGTTCTCCGTCAAATTCAGCACAGATTGTTTCCCCTGAGCTTCACAATAATGCACTCACTGTCATAAAAGTGGCATTTCGAGCAGGGAAGAGGGCATGTGACTCCTTTAAGGCTCTGTGACTTGTAGGAATTATGCAGAAATTACTCTAAATGAACTCCTTTGAAAGGTGGATCTGAATTATTGAAGTATTTAAATCATACTACTTTACTCCTTACGTAGTGCCACTGTGTGTGCATGTAAGTTGCAGGAGGAGGACTGCAGTCACACTAATGATCTCTTAGTTTATTTATTATAAGGCTTTTAATGCTCTCCTGCTGGCTGTAGATGTAGCTGGAGGTATTATGTCTTTGTTTTAGCTTTCTACTGAGGGTAATAACTCGTAAAGTCGTACGATTTTGTTCACCTCATGTCCCCACTATCCCCGTTATTCTTTTCTCCTGTGATAAAGTAGCTTTATAGTAAGAACAGCAAATTTCTTACCAGCATTTATGCACTGCAGTCCAACATGTCACTGCAATGATAGCTTCCATTTCAATTCCACTGAAGTTGTGAGGTAGTATAAAACGTAAATAAAAACAGAAAACAATGATTTGCAAATCCTGTTTAACCCAAATTCAATTGAATGCACGACAAAGACAAGATATTTATTCTTCAAACTAACAAACTTTGTTTTTTTTCCACAAATATTCACTCATTTTGAATTTGATACCAGCAACACGTTCCTAAAAAGCTGGGACAGGCTCATGTTTCCACTGTGTTCCATCACCTTTCCTTTTATCAACACTCAATAAGTGTTTGTGAACTGAGGACACTAATTGTTGAAGCTTTGGAGGTGGAATTCTTTACCATTCTTGATTGATGAACAACTTCAGTTGATCAACAGTCCGGGGTCTCTGTTGTTGTATTTTGTGCTTAATAATGGTCCATATATTTTCAATGGGAGACAGGTCTGGACTGCAGGCAGGCCAGTCTAGTACCTGCACTCTTTTACTACGAAGCCACGCTGTTGTAACAGGTGCAGAATGTGTCTTGTCATTGTCTTGCTGAAATAAGCAGGGACGTCCCTGAAAAAGACGTGGCTTGGATGGCAGCATATGTTGCTCCAAAACCTGTATGTACCTTTCAGCATTAATGGAGCCTTCACAGATGGTCAAGTTAGCCATGCCATGGGCACTAACACACCCCCATACCATCACAGATGCTGGCTTTGAGACTTTGACCTGAGAACAATCCAGATTGTCCTCTTCCTCTTTGGCCTGGAGGACACCACGTCCATGTTTTCCAAAAACAATCTGAAATGTGGACTCGTCAGACCACAGCAGATTTTTTCCACTTTGCGTCAGTCCATCTCAGATGAGCTCGGGTCCAGAGAAGCCGGCGGTGTTTCTGGGTGTTGTTGATATATGTCTTTGTCTTTGCATGGTAGAGTTTGAACTAGTTTGAATGGTTTTCTGAAGTCTTCCTGAGCTCACGTGGTAATATCCTTTACACAATGATGTTGGTTTTTAATACAGATCTGTCTGAGGGGTCAAAGGTCACCGGCATTCAATGGTGCAGAGATTTCTCCAGATTCTCTGAGTTTTTTAATGATATTATGGACTGTAGATGATCAAATCCATCAATTCTTTGCAATTGTATGTTGGGAAACATTGTTCTTAAACTGTTGGACTATTTGCTCACGCAGTTGTTCACAAAGTGTCGAACCTCGCCCCATCCTTGCTTGTGAATGACTGAGCCTTTCAGGGATGCTCCTTTTATACCCAATCATGACACTCCCCTGTTTCCAATGAACCTGTTCACCTGTGGAATGTTCCAAACAGGTGTTTTTGGAGCATTCCTCAACTTTCCCAGACTGTTGTTGACTCTGTCCCAGCTTTTTAGGAACATGTTGCAGCCATCAAATTCAAAATGAGTGAATATTTGTTTAAAAAAAAAACAATTGGAGTTGTGGTTGTACTATTTGTTTCATGCTTCTACCATCATTTCCTCAAAGTCTTTGCTCCAAGTATTAAATTAGTCTAAATAGACGTGGATGTGATCTGCAACGTGACTGGTCGACAGCCAGGAAACTATCTTGAGGATTTTATTCTACTTTGAGTTCTATTTTGGATCTAGTTCAAAACCTCTTTCTTTATTTATGCTAATGAGAAATAAAAGGTATCAACCGTCTGCCAAAGAGAGATGCAAATGTGTGTCGACTGTCACACCTTCAAAGAAAAGCTTGTTTGTGCTCTTGATTGATGTGTGGGTGTGTGTGTGTGTGTGTGTGTGTGTTTCAGGACTGGTGACGTCCCTGTCCGAGGGCTGGTACAGCCTCCTCCTGGACCTGCAGAACCGCCTCAACAAGGTCATCAAGAGCGTGGGCAAGATCGAGCACAGCTTATATCCTTTTTATATTCTGACGCGCATTACCATCTGTCACAGAGTGAGACGAGCCGCTCTGACAGCTGTGGTCGTCTCATGGGCAGTGAGCCCAGAGTGACAGAGTGATTACAGAGACTTTAAATGGTTGTGCAGGTGTTACGGAGACGTACGGCCGTGGCTACTTCCTCTTATAATATGTGGGTATAATTGAAACTTAAACTAAATTAACGATCATCATTAGCCTTTTTTTACACATGAACTCCTGAAATTTGTTATATAACCTCGAGAGAATCTGGAGCATAAGTTTCAGGAATGGCTGTTCATTCACACACCTCTCAGCGGAGTGTAAGGATCACATACATCCTTATAACTGGAAACACTTCAGACATGATCAAGCTCTGACTGTCAGACGTCAGGGCGAACTTGATTGGGTCACTTTAAATCATCCTGGAGGATGTTACTAAATATTTTGAGCTGACACGTTTGTGTGAAAAGAACTATAATATACTGACATGGAAACAAAACGGTTCATTGGAAAGATTTGTTTAGAGATTTAAGCACAGTTTTAGGTGTTTGTGTCCTGATACAGAGTCGAATAGAGAAAACGTAAGCTAAAGATCATCACACACAGAGGTGACAGATTGTTTAAAAAGCTCACAGTTGATGGGTTAAAAGAGTCTGAATCTGTGCTGCAGGCAGACTGAACCTTCGCCCTGCTGGCAGCATGAGAAGCTCCACATGTGAAGGATGCTGAGCGTCCTGAACAATGACCTTTGCCTTTAAGGCAGCTCTAGCTTTCTACGGTTGCTGAAGGTCATTTAGAGAGGCAGCAGTGATCTTACAGCCCTGCCTGAAAGTGTTTTACGAACAGACTCAATAAAAAGTAGAATAAGAAGGAGAGGAAGGGAGGGGCCTATGTTCTCCTCTGGAATCAGTAAGTATTGCTTTAGTCCTAGCCACACTGGTTTAGAAAGATTGGCCACACCAGTTAAAAAGAGTTGAAACCAGATAAGATAGATCGATCCTTCTTTTTGCATATAAAATCTTTGTAGTGAAACTTTCTTTCGTATTTTCAACATGTTCCAGAGTGCTAAGACATCCAGTGAAAAGTGTCTGCAAAAAAAACGGTTCACATTGCTTCCTACGCTCAGTACCCTTCATCACACTTTTGAGAGATACAGCCGTGACATTTCTATATTTAGAAAAATAAGTGAAATAGCAAACATTTTATTTTAAGTTTGGAATTTAAAGGTTATGTTGATGTATAGCAAAGGTTGTAATGATTTGCTCTGGCAGACTTGGTGTGATTGGTCATAACAGGTTACAGTCAAATGAAGCCGATCATTGGACAGGGCCATCTTGGATATGACGTAGACTTTGAGCTTCCTTTCTAACAGCTATAGGCCGCCCGCCAGTCACATGAGCTGATCTGTACCTCTGATTGGACAAACTCGTAATCCTTATACCTTCTAAACCGCTGAGTTAGAAAAAAAATTCACCTCTCGTACAGTGTGCGCAGATAGCAAAATCATGGCGTCAGACCCAAGCCATTTTTTTTTAACCAGGCTGTCAACATTTATTTTTAATCTGGCTTGGTGTTTATGTGACTTGTGGTCTTTCTGCAGCCAGCTTCTAACGAATTCTCGATGAAAAGCAACTTTTAGCACTTCCACAGAGGCTTCGTTTTTCTCTACGGGTTGTTGCCCCTTTTGGGACCTCACAGCTCATGCAGTGTTAAAAGCTAAAAAAAAATTGGTCTGACCACTGAAAACGCCTGGTCCCCCCTGGTTTTTAAGTCTCCTTTTAGACACCACGAGCTGGAGCTGGCCCTCCGACCTTAGGGCATGCGCTGGTCCATCACTTTGGATGAGGTCTGAGATGCCCTGTGGGACCAGTCCATTCAACACTTTACAAACAGACAATAAAACCTTCAAATCATCTCTAGAATTAACAGGAAGTCAGTACAAAGATGTAAGAATTGTGGTACTACGTTCACATTTTTTGGTTCTTGTTAAAAGTCTTGCTGCAGAGTTCTTGACTAACTGTAAGCGTGTTATGGGTGTTATGCAAGATGCCGATATGAAGTGCATGATAGTCGTCCAGGCATGAAGAAATAAAAGCATGCACAACTGTCTCAGAGAGGTTAACGTTAAAAACAGCTTAATTTTTTTGGAGCACAGATGGCCGAATGGTCTAGGTCGAGCTCCATATGGTGAAAAGCCCTTGAGCGGGCAGCCTGGGTTCAAGTCTGGCCGGTGGTCGTCCCCACTCTAACCCTGTTTCTACTCGATCCACTGTCCTGTTCTCTCACATTAAAAAAATAACTTTAAAAAACAAACAAACAAAAAAAACCCAGCTTAAATTTTCAAAAGACGAAGGTGATTAAAGCCTGATTTAACGACTGTGCTGATGTGTTTGTTAAGGTCTAAACTCACTGTCCATGGTGACGCCACGGTTGGAGACAGAGGCTTGAACATTATCTTTGAGTGAACTGAGTGACAGATTTTTATACTGGAAAGATAAAATTTGATTTGCTTCAAATTTCAGCCTCAGTTTTCTCTCTCGCTTTCTGCAGGTTCCCTTATACCTGTACAGGCTCCTGATTGGCTGACACCATCAGCTGCCTGTTTTTCTGAGCACTCTTGCTTTTATTAGACTTCTTACACATCAAACTCAATATTTGTTGACTTAGCCGCAGATGAAATATGTGGTTGTTGTAGCCAAAGTGCAATCCTCAGGCGGAGCAGCAGCCTTGAATTGATTTCCTTGACTCCACGGCACCTGGAGGTCCTTCCACACCGAGCGAAAGACGGAGCAGGCCACGGGATTCATCGACGGGGATCTGATTGAGAGCTTCCTGGATCTGGGCCGAGCTAAGATGCAGGAGGTGGTCAGCACTCTGCAGGTAGGAGCTTATCTCCATCCACAGCCACACTTACAGAAAGTGAGTGTTGAAAGACGAAATGTGAGTCTGTGAATCTTTTATGCCTCCTCTGCCAGCAGTCGCTGTGGCCTCAGGCATTATGTTTTCAGGTTGTCTGTCTGATCCGTCCTCTGTGCCATTCTCCAGACGAGGTCATCCCCCCTCTTCCCCTCGTGGACTTCAGGATAAATTAATTCAGTTAACGTTTGAAAGGTCAGGAGCACTTGACTTAGAAAAGTCAATTTGGCCAAACCTAAAAATATATTCTGAAACATTTCAAACCAGTTTCTAATGGCAGTAAATAAAAGAGTGATGACATTTTAATCCAAAAGGTCAAAGGTCAGCTTCAATGTGACGTCATGATGTCCTGGAAAAAGATGTAACTGTTTAACAAAGACGGACTTTAGTCCTTCAATCCATCAAACAATCAGACTTTAATTTCTTAGCCTCATTTATACACTGAGAAGACAAAAAAATACCTCAAATAATAAAAGATGAATTATAACCATCATTCCCTAACCCCTCATCCATAGACGAGGTGAAAATGAATAAATGTATAAAGACCTGATAAAAACAGGAGCTGATGAAGTGGAAATAAAGCTATCATGAGGTCTTAATGTGGAAACACGAGAGGTAAAATGAAACATTATGAGTTAATAATGCAAAATACAAGAGAGGCAAAAACAACATAATGAAATAAACAGATTGATCACAGAAAGAAAGAAAGAAGAGATACTCTGCAGCAGGGGCGGGAAATTAATTTGTATGAGGGGCCAAATGAGAAACCTGAACTGTGTCTGAGGGCCACACCAACAGTAACATGAACTTAATTCTGCTTCATATGAACGTTTTCCCATCGTAAATGCACTGACTTATAATTTCATTAGCTGCTACTTATAACCAGAAGAATGAGGATGTTCTGTAAGTATGTGAAACTGTGGTGCAGGTCAAACAGGAAAATACTTCAACAGAAGTAACAAACAGTAAAAACAAAAACAGTCGTTGCATCAGTGTTTCATTTTATGTTTAGCTTGTAAGGCTCCACAAATACTGAAAACTTTTAACAAACAAACAAACATGAATGTTTTCCACTTCGTTTTAACTCTTCAGTGAGAAAAATCTGTTCTGCCCTGTGTTTGAGCAACAGCGTTGAAATCTGGCAGAATTTCAGAGATTTTCCTTCATGCTCTGATTTATAACTGACCTCACGCGGGCCACACAGGGATGCCCAAAGGGCCGAATGTGGCCCTCGGGCCGTAATTTGCCCAGGTCTGCTCTACAGAATAAAAAGGATAAATTAATAAATGCTGAAGGATTATCTACAAAATATTAAAAGGGTTAAAAAAAAAACAATAAAAAAGGGGTTAGATATTAAATACAACATAATTAACTACCAAAATAAGAGACAATAAGATAATAATAAACACTTTATGATTATCTACCACAATAAAATAAAACTATATATGCTTAATAATGAATTACCTATATAAAAAAGGTTAAATTAATAAACACACAAGATTATCTACAACATAATAAAAACACAAGAAAATCCAACAAAATAAAAGATTAGAAAAAAGGAAAACACAAAATGATTATCTACCAAAATAAAAGAGTACAACATAATAAAACCACAAGATTATCTACCAAAATAAAAGAGTACACCATAATAAAACCACAAGATTATCTACCAAAACAAAAGAGTACAACATAATAAAACCACAAGATTATCTACAAAAATTAAACATAACAGCATAATAAAACCACAAGATTATCTACCAAAATAAAAGAGTACAACATAATAAAACCACAAGATTATCTACCAAAATAAAAGAGTACAACATAATAAAACCACAAGATTATCTTCAAAAATAAAAGAGTGCAACATAATAAAACCACAAGATTATCTACCAAAACAAAAGAGTACAACATAATAAAACCACAAGATTATCTACAAAAATTAAACATAACAGCATAATAAAACCACAAGATTATCTACCAAAATAAAAGAGTACAACATAATAAAACCACAAGATTATCTACCAAAATAAAAGAGTACAACATAATAAAACCACAAGATTATCTTCAAAAATAAAAGAGTGCAACATAATAAAACCACAAAATTATCTTCAAAAATAAAAGAGTGCAACATTATAAAACCACAAGATTATCTACCAAAATAAGAGTACAACATAATAAAACCACAAGATTATCTACCAAAATAAAAGAGTACAACATAATAAAACCACAAGATTATCTACCAAAATAAAAGAGTACAATATAATAAAACCACAAGATTATCTTCAAAAATAAAAGAGTGCAACATAATAAAACCACAAAATTATCTTCAAAAATAAAAGAGTGCAACATTATAAAACCACAAGATTATCTACCAAAATAAGAGTACAACATAATAAAACCACAAGATTATCTACCAAAATAAAAGAGTACAACATAACAAAACCCACAAGATTATCTACCAAAATAAAAGAGTACAATATAATAAAACCACAAGATTATCTTCCAAAATAAAAGAGTACAACATAATAAAACCACAAGATCATTTACCAAAATAAAAGAGTACAACATAATAAAACCCACAAGATTATCTACCAAAATAAAAGAGTACAACATAATAAAACCCACAAGATTATCTACCAAAATAAAATATAGCAGCATAATAAAACCACAAGATTATCTACCAAAATAAAAGATAACAGCATAATAAACCCACAAGATTATCAACCAAAATAAAAGATAACAGCATAATAAACCCACAAGATTATCTACCAAAATAAGAGTACAACATAATAAAACCACAAGATTATCTACCAAAATAAAAGAGTACAACATAATAAAACCACAAGATTATCTACCAAAATAAAAGAGTACAACATAACAAAACCCACAAGATTATCTACCAAAATAAAAGAGTACAACATAATAAAACCCACAAGATTATCTACCAAAATAAAATATAGCAGCATAATAAAACCACAAGATTATCTACCAAAATAAAAGATAACAGCATAATAAACCCACAAGATTATCTACCAAAATAAAAAATAACAGCATAATAAACCCACAAGATTATCTACCAAAATAAAAGATAACAGCATAATAAAACCACAAGATTATCTACCAAAATAAAAGATAACAGCATAATAAACCCACAAGGTTATCTACCAAAATAAAAGATAACAGCATAATAAACCCACAAGATTATCTACCAAAATAAAAGAGTACAACATAATAAAACCACAAGATTATCTACCAAAATAAAAAATAACAGCATAATAAACCCACAAGATTATCTACCAAAATAAAAGAGTGCAACATAATAAAAAAAACACTATTATCTACCAAAATAAAATACATTAAAATAATAAAAGACTTGAAGTTAATTAATTTCAACAAACTAGAGTGAGATTCCTCAACAAGGGAAAAAAAACAATATTAATATAAAAAAAATGGGGGAAATATAGAATCGAATAGAGTGGAATGTACTTTAATTATCCCGAAGAGAAACTCAGGAAATGAATCATTGAGTAATTAGTTACAAAGAATGAAATGTAGTTTATTTAAATGACTAAAGCAGCAAACTCAGAGTTTTTGGTTTCTGGATTTTGCTTTGAAAAACCAGATTTTTTTTTTTTTCATTGTTTTGTTTGAAGGAGACGCTGTGTATGAAAGATACTCTGTGTGTGCAGAGTAATCCCCTGCCCGGGCCACAGCTCCATTGTTATTCTGCTGGAAACTCTGATGGATGCAAACTCAAACTTGAATGGTTGGCTGGGCCATAAAAGTGTGGGGCGATCATTCTCAGTTTTATCCTGCCATCATGAAAGGAGTTATTCAGCATCGTGAGCACGCTGAATGGCTTCATACTCAAAGGGAGATTAAGCGCTGAGGCATTAAGCAGACTCAACAGCTCTCTCACTGCCGGCCTGTTGGCACAGCTTGTGTTGACCTGTAATTGACACAAATATTAAAGTTCGTTTAATAACAGCTTGTTATTGGAGACCGGACCTGTGCTCCTACATGAAGCTTCATTGTGTTCTCCCAGAAACATCTGCTGAAGACGGCAAACTAATACTCTGCTGTCGCTTGTGCTTCGGCTTCCAGTTCCGCTGAACTCTGAGAGACCTCGCAGACGGTTTTATTTGCTGCTCCTTAGCTGTTTGAGAGAGGGCGGGGGATACGTTTCATGGCAGAACAGGTGGCAGAATCACTTTTGGCAGATAAATAAATGAGCTGTGGCTCTCTTTGCAGTCATATTTTTCTGTTTTAAATCACACCTTTAGCTCAAAAAACAAAATACTTTTCCCTCGTTCCCTTTCACTCCAAGATGACAAAGACAATCCAACACAAGAGGATGATTTTCTTTGGAGCTGAGCTTCTACTGAAGCTGAGTCACTGCTTTAAATGTAAAAAAATTTCGCAGCATCCGTTACTCACTTGTGCTCCTCTGAAACAGTCGTCGTAAATCAGATGCGTACAGTCATCTCTGTCTACAAATCTTCCCATCTCAGAATCATAAAATCTGGATCGAAGCCTCACTGATGGTTTTCTTTGTCTGAAAAGTATCACAAGCGGCGAGAAATGCCTGCGAAAATGTCCAGGAGCTTAACGTGATGCCATCTGACGTGGTGCCGTTTTTTGTCCCCCGAATCCAAAGAGATTCAGTTACCAAAATGTGAAGCAGAATCTTTTTCTTTAAGAACTTGGACCTGTCGAAATTTGGCTGAGATTGTGCATCGATTTTTTTTTCTTTTTTTTTTTTTTTAGAAAATACTGATGAAAGATTTCATTTCTTTGAGCTCAGTTGAAAAATTTTGATCTAACCCTGTGAAAATCACTGCAGAAAAAGCCAAACCGTCTAAATTGTGAGCGAGGCTCCAAGAAGAAAGATGAAAAACTGTGCAATCAAAAAGAATTATGAGGCAGATGAAGAACACCCGGATGAAAAAAAAAAAAGTAAAAATGAAAAAGTAATCTAACTTTCAACAATAAAGAAAAGACTTTTTGAAGACTTACTCACTCGAGCCTGTTTGTCGTCCTCGTCGTGTGATCTGTCGAGGCTAACTGTTTGTTTCAATTCCAGATCGATGACGGCAGCGGCATGAAGCGTGAAGCCACAGTTGACGAGGTCATTAAGATTGTGGAGGAGCTGACGAGGATCCACTAACCTCCACCGCCATCCAGACGACCCCCCGCTGAGTTTTTCAGGAAGGTCCCCCAGAAGCCGTGAAACAACAGAGAGGGGACGGTTTGTGTTCCACAGAGCTGTAAATAGTTATATATGAACGGTGTGTGCATGTTCGTCCTTCAGACTTCAGTGATTTGTGAGGCGCTGGAGGTGCTACATGAGCACTCTTCATGTAAGTGCGAGTCTCTGGGCGAAGTGCGTAGCATCCCTGTTTCGGACGACAGAGAGACCAAAGTGGAAGAGTTGGTCTGTGTGTTTGAATTTGTGAGTGTGTGCATGTGTGACTGCGTTTGTGTGGAATAATACGAGACGATAAAAAGGAAAAAAAAACAAAAAACAGATCCTTTGACAAAAACTCTCTGGGACATTTGTGACTGATGACTACAGGTTAACAACGAGCCGATCCTTCACACCCACAAGTTAAAGCTCACTCATTCACACTTTTCAACTTTATTATTGAAGTCTGGAAGAAACACGCTGTATGAAAACAAAATGAGGAAAACCATAGATTTATAGCTATTTTGTCTTCGTGATGTTTTCTTTGTTTATTCTAATAAACTTTGCTTTAGTACTGTTACTGTTTGTGTCTCACTTTGTCTCTTTCACACAAACCAGGAGGGGCTAATTAGCAAATGATACACCAGCTGCTAACCACCAGCATGTTCGCTCACTCTGACAAGTCTCATTGTGAGCGAGCTGGGAGCATTTAGCTCGCAGCACCACTGAGCTACGAGCACAGCTCCTAATTCCCCCAGCCTCGCCCTGACCCTTCTGTTTTCTGGCACACTGGTTTGTTTTGTTTGTTTTTGTTGTTTTTCATGCTGCAGCTGAAGAGTCGTCAGCAGACAGCTTTCTCATGTGATCGAAAAATGGAGCATTTGCACAAGAGACACTCGAGACTAGAACTGGATCGTGATTTATTTAACGTAAACGGTCACTAAACCCTTTTTACGCATCGTAAATCTGCAACACCGTCAAAACAGCTCTGTGATCGGCTTCCATCATGATCCTACAGCAACGTAATATCAGTGTGACTGTGTGTGATTCCACTATATCTAATCAGCCAATCAGATGGCAGCAACTCTGCAGCATTTAGTCACGTAGACAGTGAAGGTGATTTAAGAGACTTTGAACGTGGCACGGTTGTTGGTCTGAATATCTGTCGAACTCCTGATCTACTGGGATTTTAACCCACAACCAGAACCATAAAGTTCCATGTCACAAAGCTTAAATCTTCTCAGACATGATGATGAGTTCACTGGACTCCAACAGCCTCCACAGTCCCCAGATCCTCAGTCCAGTAGAGCTCCTTTGGGATGATTTTCATCATGGATGATCAGAACATGAATGAGGAAGCAGCTTTTTGAGTCTCTGACACCAAAAATTAATGGGGGTTTTTTTGTTTTGTTTTGGTTTTTAAACTTTAAATGTTTTCCTCTTATGTGCAACTGTTGTATTTAAATGTCATGTTGAGACTTTGTTACTGTGGGAAATTGTGGATGAATCATTGAGAAGTTTTATCTTAAAGAGGCTGTGAGGAGGATCTGTCGTGATGTCATCGTGATGACATGGCTCTTAACAAGGTGTGTGTTTGTTTTGGAAATGAATGGAGATCAGATCTTCTTTTTAACACTACTTTTCTTTGTTCAAGACAACTTTTTACCAGATACAACGTGACGAGATAAGATATTTATCAACATTTACACAGTGCTGCTGTTTGAAACGTGACAACAAGTAAACTTTGTCAGTTTGTTCTGTAGTTTAGTATCCGAGTATATATAGTGCAACCTGAGGCCTGTACTACGAAGCTCGATTAACTCATCCAGGATCTCTATCCGTTTTCTGGGTTGACTTAGCGAGACATCGGCAGTCCTGATAAACGGTACTACGAAGCTGGATATAAACTCGCTGAGTCAATCCAGAGTCTTCCAGCCTTGATCAGAGCGCGCTCACATTAAAGGGTGGGGTCTGCAGCGTCTGACCAATCACAAACATGAAGAGACAGGAGAAAATCTGCAGAGCAGCCTACTTTACCGTGGAGGAGCAGACAGGTATTCCTTAGAAATACACAGAATTTAAACACAGGCTAAAAGCAACACTGTTACCGCAGCAAAATCTAGGAAGAAATGCGGGCAGCAAACTCTCGACTCTGTTAATGCGTAATTCATGAGATTATCGAAAATTAATTCATAGGACAATATAAACACACAGCACTCTGATCACTCAATTTGACTTTATTACAGCACAGACGTTTGGAGCAGAGCTCTTCCTCAGTGTCCAAACTTTCCATTGAGTTTTGAGGCTCAGCCCGTCTGAGCGCGTTTGTGTTGGAATATTAATAAATAAAATTAATATTAATTCTTAACTCCCACGAAGTTGCGCGTTCGATAAATTCCTGTTTCTGCAGTTCTGTCATGTGTGACCATTATTATTAACATCATTATTTAAGATGCATACAGTGGAGCTGAACGGACTTGGGGAACAAGTATAAAAACCTCCTTCAAAGCGGTCAGTGAGGCTTTATTTCTTTACTCTGTCTCTGATGTTTGGATGAAATCAACTGAATTTATTTATTTATGGATCCATCAGCTGACAAATGTAGTTCAGACCATTTGATGAAAATCTGAATCTCTTGTACAGAATGACCACGTGAACATTAAAAGGATCGCATCTCTCCCTGAAAACTCTCTCTCTCTCCTGAGCGCTCTGCGCACCAACATCGGCAGGATCTTCTAAAAATGGGCAGGGTCTTTTACAAGAAAGCTGATTGGTCAGGAGGTGTCGTTTTTCTACTTGTCGATCTCTTATCAAGATCTTAACCTGCTCCGGAGCAGGTTAGTCTTTCAGCATAAGTTGCCACGGCGATTCATCTCGGTAAGAAGTGAACCAGCTTTGTAGTACAGAAAATCCAGGGTTAACCCAGAAGTTATCTCGCTAAGAGAAAATCCAGCTTTGTAGTACAGGCCTCTGGTCTCTAACGTGTCCATAGACTAACTTGTAATGTTTGCAAATCCTTATTTCATCAACCAATCAGAGCTAACGTGACCTCACTCTTCATTTTATTGACAGACTCTCAAGTTTGATCAGATCACTGCAGAATAACTGCTGCATGTGGGTTGGAATGAACATTATCACAAACAGATTAGCTCATGTTTTAGCCTTTAGCTTGTGGTTTAGCCTTTAGCCCATGCTATCATTCTTCTGTTTCTTTCTTCTTCTCTTCTGTCCTTTTGTCTGTCCAGCGTTGTCAGATGGGAAATATGAAATTATCATACCACAGCCTCAACATTATCGAATTTTGGGGGAAATTATCGCACACCTGACAAAATAATCGAAATAACTGTCTTATTTTTGCGCGAAAATCACAATTGATCACTCTGTCTAGTGTCCCGCTCGCCCTCGTCTTCTCCTTCGGTGCTCATTTTTCTCTCAACTGACTGACTTCCTCCTGACGGAGCTCCTACGACCGTGATTGGCTGTCAATCGTTCTGAGACGAATGACACTTTAACTATGATTGGCTGGAAACGTCACATGATATAAGATGCATTTAGGGTTTACGGATAAATCCGTCAGACTGGGGTAGATCTGTAACAACCACATGAAATTGTCAAATTATCGTACATTTAGCCTTTTTTGGAATTATTGATCGTACAGAGGGCTAAATTATCGTACAAATACGATAATTATCGTACAAACACAATAATTATCGTACGTCTGGCAACACCGTTTCTGTCAGTTCAGCTCCAGTCTCCACCATCACTACTAAATTAATCACAGAAATCATTTTCAGCAGAGAAAAACACAGATCTCTCTTCTCACGGCTAAACTTCACCAGCAGGTGTGGTGTTGTCATAGAGACTTTAACGTGTCATAAATCAATCACTGTCCGATTTGATCAGGAAGCTAAGAAACAGCATTTATAAATAACCTCCATTGGTGCTGATAATCTGATTTTAAGTTGTGGATTAGGATCAGGCAGATATCTAGAAGTGAGACTTTTTTAGAACCACTCAGAAAGTCCTCGCAGGAACTTTAACAATCAAAAAGTTTGCTACAGATATGTT
This sequence comes from Labroides dimidiatus, assembly GCA_030710495.1. NCBI lineage: Eukaryota > Metazoa > Chordata > Actinopteri > Labriformes > Labridae > Labroides > Labroides dimidiatus. The sequence continues at coordinate 33,312,131 of CM061144.1, read as the reverse complement.
GTGTAGCTTGTAATTGAAGGTGTGTGGTGTTGTTTATGTCGATGAAAAGGAGATTTTACAACATCAGAGGAAAACAAACCAATTTCATATTCAAATATTCTGTCAGTCAGATACTTCCTGCTCCACTTACCTCCTCTCAGTCAATTTAAACACTCCATATTTACACAACAGATATGTTTCTGTTTCCTTTGTGGCTGCTTCATTTATTCAAATTGGGAAAACAACAGGAGACATAAGATTGGATGCAAACATTGTGGCTGTGCAGGAACAGCAGAGCCAAGCAAAGGCCTGCGTGCTTCAGGACGGCGACAGAAGGACAGAAATAGCTCAGAAGAACTGGCAGACGACTTCCAGTGCCAGAAACTGACCGGTTCGCTCCACACCCACGGCTATCAAAGAGGAAAAAGGCAGCGATTATCACTGCAGCGACTCCGCTCTGCCAGTGTTTCAGTCTGCTCTGTGTGTGTGTGAAAGAGCTAGCATCCTTCACCATCAGTTCTGAGGATGAAAAGAAAGAGGAGGAACACAGCAGGAAAAAAAAAGATAATGAGTCGATGGGGAAAACAATGCACTGCCGCTCTGACACAGAAACATGAACAGAAAGGCGTGTTCAGGGCTCACAGTCTGATTTAGGGACACAAAAGGAGAGAGAGACCCTCAAAGATCCATGAAGGGTGAGGCCATGTTAACTTAAACCACAGCGAGCTGGAAACGTTTGTCAGCGGATAAAGATTTTACATACGACGGGTGAAAGAATCTCAGTCTGAGTAAAAGCTTTTACTCTCAGGTGTTTGTGTGAGAAAGAGCTTCACCTGCTCACATGACTCTCTGATTGGAGCGTGTTATGCCCCGTCCAGGGGGCCAGGACACAACATGATAAAAATAACCATTTCTCCCAAGTCTCAAGTAGCCACGGACAAAAACGAAAGCTTCAGTGAAAAATAATTGTAATTTATTTACAATAAAACGAATAAATTCACAACAACCGAAGCCAAACTGAAAATACCTCGGGGTGAAACTCAGGCTTCAACTGAAGTAACTCTACAATAATTGAAAGAAGCACGTGGCGTGGCCGGTTGGGAGATGGGTGAGATGGCATTCCCCCTGCGATGCGCTGACGTCACGATCTTCTGTATGTAGCGCCCTCTATGGCAAGCCGTTTTAACATTTAAAAGCTGAGTTCGACTATCCGAAATTCGAATTACAGATATCTTAAATTCAATTTCGCCTAGGCGAAATTACGTCACATTTGCCATTCATGTGTATTGGATGACTCATTGCGGATATCCAAAATGTCATTTCGGATATCCAAAATGTGAATTACAGATATCTACAAATGAATTTTGGATATCCGTTATTCAAACTCAAGATATCTGTAATTCAGTTTCGCCTAGGCGGAATTCAAATTACAGATATCTTTAATTCGCCTCAATTTAAGATATCTAAAAATGTATTTACGGATATCTTAAATTAAATTTTGCCTAGGCGAAATTCATTTGTAGATATCTGTAATTCACATTTTGGATATCCGAAATGACGTTTTGGATATCGGCAATGAGTCATCCAATACACACGAATGGCAAATGTGACGTGATGGTTTTCAAGAGTTGAGAGGAAACAGGGTCCACCACCCTCCAGTCCCTCCAGGAAGTTCACTCAGTTTCTATATCGCTTCTTCTGTTCAGGGTTGCGGGTGGGTGGAGCCTATCCCAGCTGACTTAGGGCGAGAGGCGGGGTACACCCACCCTCGCAACATTATTATTATTATTATTATTGGTCAAGTTTGCAAACAAGTTGCAGTTTTGTCCAATCGCTGCAACTTATTTGCAAATTTGACCAATAATAATAGTTTCACCCGCCCTGTCAAGTATCTCCAATCAAAGCGGTCTGTTCCCCGTCAAACCCGTTTCTTTTCAACTTTATTATTATTATCATTTGTTTGGGGAGGGGGTTGTGTAGGCTGCTTGTGTGTACATGTATTATTTTCTAATTTATTTAAAAAGCTTCGCACTTAATAAACTTTTGAATGTAAAATCATTTTATATGACGAACAAGAAAGAGACACTCAGTGCTGTTTTATTCTCACTTCTCACTTTATTCTCATCAACTTTCCTTTTATTTTTAATTAATTCCAATCAGTTTTGCAATTTTTGCGAATTGCCACAATTTTATTGCAAAAAAAAAAAAAAACATCAAAAACTATGTAACATGCATTGCATTTTTTTTTTTTAAAGCTGCTGCAGAATCAGCGCTTTCAGCCTGAAACAATCCCCAAAAAAACATCCTGGGCCAGGCTTTTGTCTCTGATGTGCTGAGTCACTCAAAGTAACTTAAACCACAACAGAGATGCTCTCACTCTGCTGCCATTGAATTTGCAGGACAGTTGTCTTCACTTTCCTCCATCGGTGACGTTTAGGCCCCGTAGCTCCACAAGCTGCTCCCACGTTTGTTCCTGATAACCGTCATTGTTACAAACCTTTGCTAACCAGGACAGTAACACAACAACCAAGAATTTGATGGAGTCGGAGTAGACGTGGCAAAGTAAAGATTTATTTACATTTTTTTCTTTGTGCGTATACAGACAAGAATCTCAACCTGTGGGGGGAGATGGGACCAGGAGGTTGTGCCAAACGAAAGAAATAAATAGAACAAACCCTAACCCTAACCCAAAGGAAACAAACAAAAGACCTAACTAACTAGTCTAAAAAAAGAGCTTCACCAAAAAATACAAGGGAGGCACCAACCAATAAACCTAGTGTTTTTAGACAAAAAAAAACTACGTGTGTGGAAGAAAATGTATAGGGTACCCTAAACTCACCTACAGTCCTCAAACTCCCAGCACAAACCTAAAACACAGTCCTCTTTAACAAAGCCACACACAGCAACTGGCAGGTGCAGAGGCAGCAGTGAGCGTGAGCTTCCCAGAAGAGAGGGGAGGGGGGACGAAAAAAAAAGACAGACAGAAGAGAAAACAAATGGCACTGCCCTGCCTGGCATGTAACAGTCATCATTCACCAAATATGAAGACCAGCCTGTGATGGAAACTGAAGCTTTGCCTCCCAGTTTAAGAGAAACTTAATGCTTTTGCCACATTGTCAACAGGCGATGGACTTCTTTTAGTTGTCCCTGGCATCAAGTTTGTTGTCAAGAGTTAATTTCCATTCTGAGTTTGTCAAGTCAAGTCAAGTAAGAATAAATTCTCACTGAGTTATAAACAAATTATAAACCAGAGGGAGTAACCGTCCAACTCTTCAATACCCAAGAAAAAAAAAGAAAGTGTTGTACTGGCGAATGACATCCCTTTCACCATTTTCTTGTTGGTTATTTTTTTGACGCCTAAAAAGAAACTGACCCTGACAAAACATGGAGGGAGTTCCGTCTTCAGACCGCAGACATTCAAAACGATTCAAAGGCAGAAAGAAACAGATGTTTTTGGTTTGAGTTGTTTCAACCTGTGAAACTCAAACGTTGCTTTCTGCTTCAAACGCACAAATGAGATTTCACTTTTATCAGATTTAAAATGGGATCAAGTAAAAATTTTCAAAGCCTCGGTTCCGGGCTCGAGCATCAGTCTGAGCTCTCTGTAGTTTAAGTTGGGGTGAAAATAACAGAGAAATTTTCCGTGAAGGGGAAACTGTGTGTGAACTCGCATCTTAATTACTCAGATGATACGCCACGAACGGTGCATCAGAATTTCAAAAGAGCCAAAAGAAACTCACATCTAATGTGAGGGGTTGAGTCCCCCCCCCTACACACCCACACTCTGCTAAAACCCACAGCAGATAACAAGATCAGGACTGCTCCGTGGTTCCTCCTCTAACACGGAGGATCATTAAGCCAGGGAGACGTCGATGGTAACGAGGAGGAGTTTATTCAAACTGGATACAAGATGAAACGGTTTAGAAACTTCCTAAAATAGCCCCAAAAATAAATCCAAACATTACAGACGGGGGATTTCTCTCTGCGTAACACGCTCTCGTGGTGAGTTTTACTTTAAAAGGAGGGAAACGTGTTGATTGTGTAGAAGCAGCTCCTGAGATCCGTCCAGTAAAACCAGATTAAATGCAACAGCTTCACTGAAGCCTCGCCGTGCACTGACAGGAAGGTTTCTTCTGAGGGTAAACAGGCGTCTGATTCAGCTGACTGTTTTCAACACCTCCACCTGGTCGGGCTCTCTCAGCAACATCTCACCCCTTTAAAACCAATCTGAGCCGGAGAGCCCAGCTGGCAAGATCCAAACAGCTAAAGTGACGGAGGCTTTGATTCTGAGCCTGAATCACATCAGGACCACTTTGTTGATCCTGGAGGCCTCAGTATTTTCATGTCATCTGAAGTAAAGTGCATCTTATCTGTGTGAGTTCTCATCTCATGCACCAGGTGAGCTTTACTGTGAAATTTAGGGCTCTTTAAAGGAGCAGAATCCCTCCCGAAACCAAGTATTTGGTTTCTCCGGTTTGGGTAGAAGACGTGTAGCATGTTGGTCTTCACATACCTCGAGGTGCGTCCTCTGTAGATAAACAGAGCTTACCCCTGATTCACACATCCAGCGTCGGCGCCGCGGTCCGTCAGCGCCGCGCACTGCGCTGTATTTCGCTGCCATTCAAGTCAATCAGTGCATTCACACAGCCTGCGCCGCGGTCCGTCTCCGGCGCGTGTTACCAACGGCTGCTCACGGCTGTTTCGCTGCGAGTCTATTCTTGCCGGAGTACGCTGCAGAGACGCGTCAATCTCCGCAGAGCAGATCGTCCCAAACAGGAAATCAGACACGAAAAACGATCAGAGTTTCCGATCTTTTCAAAATAAAGCACCATGTTCAGCCTGTCGATCGTAAAATTATTCTCGTATATCAAAACTACGACACTGGCACAGGGCCAGCAGTCATCAGCGGGTCAGACCCAGAGGAAATCTGACGCCATGGACGAGGAAAAGTTTATATTGGAGGCGGAAAACCAGATAATTATATACGATACAACACATCCTTTATATAAGGACACCAACAGAGACTAAAAGGGAAGGACTGAATTAATGAAGCTCTGGGAGGGCAGGTGAGTTTAACATACTAAATATCATGAAAGTAGTTGTCATGGGTGTGATTCCTGCGGGAACATGTGGTTCTCCTGTGATCTTGTGTATCCAGCTGCTATGAGTACGCTGAGCTGCGCTCCGCTCCTGAGACGGATGCAGTGTGAATTGGCTCACGCTGACTGATCGCGGCGCTGGCGCTGTATGTGTGAATCAGGGGTTATTGTCCGGCCATGAGTAGCACACTGCTTCCATGTGATGACGCTCTAATGGAACATACTAGCAAACATTTATTCCATTTCCTGTTTTGTAGGTGTAATTTTTTACCTGAATGTCTGGAATTGAACCCTCACCACACACTTCATTGTGCAAAGTCTGTTCATGGCAATAACCCGTCCATATGATGCGATGAGAAATCAGTGTGCCTCTCATAGAAGTTTATTACGGTGGCCCTGAAAGCTCACAGCAACGTTAAAAAACACATCCAGCAGCATAGTAAAAACTTCAAGGTGTTTTTCTCTCATATCAACAGTTTTGAAATTTCCTAAAGAATAATTGAAGGAAATTTCCGTTTATGAAAGAACCAGATAAAAAAAAAAAAAAAAATCTTCTTACTGCAGATGTTATCTGTAGCAGTGGAACACTAATTGTTATAATCTCATCATGAGTCTTCTTTGTGTGGGTCTACAGCCTGCAAAGGATTCAACACATTTAATTCCTCCAGTGATTTGGTGTAGTGATAAACATTTTCAGGCACTTTTTTCAGTGGTAGAGTAAAATAAATTCTGCATCATTGATTTTTAAGTGGCAGCAGCTCAGGCCCATGGGTGGTTAGGTCTGAATAAATGAGCACGGGTTCTTCTACCCTCTGAAAAAAAGAAAACAGAGCACAACGAGCTCCGGACATGTGGAGGAGAATACGTCTGCAGAAATAAACACACAGAGGCTGCAGATTTAAGACTGCATTTCTGAGACACCTTTCTTTTTGCATAAATCTGAATTTTCTCCTTTATTTTTTTGCATTTTTTTGTAATTGTTTTTTCCTTTCGTGTTTTTTTTTTTTTTGGATTGGCAAATTAGCTCGGTGGTTAAGTCCAGCTTTTTTCAAATCAGGCAGCTGGCAAAAGTGAAGCCTTTCCTTGCACTGCAGCACTTTGAAACAGTAATCCACGCTTTCATTACATCTCGGCTGGATTACTGTAACGCACTTTATTTTGGAGTCAGTCAGTCCTCCCTCGCACGTCTCCAGTTGGTGCAAAATGCAGCCGCTTGCCTCCTAACTGGAGTACGTAAGAGGGAGCACATCACTCCCATCCTGGCCTCCCTCCACTGGCTGCCTGTGCATTTTGGAGTCTGTTTTAAGGTTCTTTTATTTGTTTTTAAATCCTTGAATGGTCCGGCCCCATCCTACCTCTCTGAGCGCCTTCACCCCCACGCTCCTGCTCGGTGCCTCAGGTCAGCTGATCAGCTGCTCCTTGAGGTATCGAGGTCCAAACGGAAGCTCAGAGGGGACAGGGCCTTTTCTGTTGACGGTCCAAAACTGTGGAACAATCTTCCGTTCCACATAAGACGAACCCCATCACTGTCTGTTTTTAAAACTCGTCTTAAAACCCATTTTTATTGCCTGGCTTTTAACCCAGCTTGAGACTCGGCTCCTGTTTTAGTGTTTATTTGGGTTTTCTTTAGTTTTTCAGGACTGTTTCATTGTTTCTAATTGTTTTGAAAACAATTAAACGGTAATTTAAGTGCTATTGTTTTTATTTTTATTGTATTTTATTTATTTATCTTAATGTCTTTACGTACAGCACTTTGTTTCAGCTGTGGTTGTTTTTAAAGCGCTCTTTAAATAAAATTGAGTTGAGTTGAGTTTTTTAATATTTTGTTTGCATTTTTTGTGTTTGTGTTTTTTTAATTTCCCTTTTTCCTTTAGTTTTTCTTTTCTGTTTTTTCATTTTGTTTGCATCCTTTTTGTTTTGTTTTTGTACCTTTTTGTCGTCTTGCTGTTCTTTTTTGTTGTTATTTTGTTTTTTTTCTTTTCTGCTGTTGTTTTGTTTTTGCTGTCATTGACTGTCAAAGTTACATCAAGACATTTGTCCAGGAGTTGCTCGTCTCTGTATTGTGATCCTGAGACTGTGAACTTTAAGCTCTGCAGACTAAAAACGAGCTAATTGTCTTTTTAGGTCGTCATTTAAACTAAATCTTAAATTGTTTATCCTTTTATCTCTTTGCTCTGTAGAACTTTGAGACTGTTGAATATAAAGTACAAATAAAATCTATTATTATTGATTTATTATTAAACTGTTGAACTTCGTTGTGTTGTGCGCTCTGATTGGTCACTTGGACTGTTATGGTCCTGATCTCATTAAACGTAAACTCAAATTACATCACGTTTGCAGTCACAAGATTAAATCTGCTCGGTTAAATCAAAATATTAACTTTTTTAATTGTTTTTGAATCAATTATGACGAATATTTCCTTTGTCGTCATGCAGGAACATTTGTGCAAAGTTCTGAATCTACTTTACTATTTTTTTTTTCTCCTTTTCTCTTTGACTCTCACCGTGCAGAGGTGTTCGTGCACAGTGTTCTGTATCTGTGTAAATACTCTCTGAGGCAGCTGCAGCGTCTGAGCGCGATTGTTTCTTGGTGATTGTTTTATTGAACACATTTGTTTCGCTGCGAATGCGCAGGACGTATTGTGTTTACCCTCATAGCTCGTTTGCACCTGTGATAATTGCTTCTTTAGTCATACAACCCACTGTTTGCGCTGTAAAAAACAAACAAACGAGAGAATTGACAACATTTGCAAGTGCTCGGCAGTTCACGTTTCCGTATCTTCTTTAATTACTGTTTCTTCCTGCTGCTGCTGCTGCTGCTGTGTTCAGGGTGTGTAGTTGTTTAGATGTACAACGTGTTAATGCTTTAAGGTCATGCGTAACGGATCTGCTATAGGAGCTAAACTCCCACAGGTGGTCTCTTCAGTCCAGCATCCTCTTTTCTCATGAGTGTTAAACTTTTGCAAAGACACGGTGTTTATTCTGCTAACAAATTTAATTCTGCAGATGTAAAGACACTGCAGCTTTTAAGTCTCTTGTACGGGTCAAACTTCCAGAACACTGGATTCCCACAATGCAATTTGATATAATCTCTGCTCTAAACCATCTCCGACTAGCAAACACCGCACCGCTCTCTCTCTCTACTTCCACGATGTTTAGCTTTCTGTTCTGTGTGTGCAGTCTGAGATAACCCTCGTGACATTAAAAGAAAGAGTCCAGTTTTTCCTTCACTTAAAGTTCTGCCGAGAGGAAATTCTGATGCAGCGAGCAAATAGTTCTGGTTTTATTCGATTTCTTTCCTTGTTATTAATCTCACAAAGCCCTTTTGCTGTACCTCGAGACCTCTTGGGGCCCCGGAAATCAACCAGTGCTGCAGAACAAGTGCAGTTTTACAGCTCCCTGAGTTTAATTTCCATATTCTCTCCGTATGAAAACCTCGCCGTGTTTTTCAGTAATTGTCTCCTCCTTACCTGAGCTCCTTGTGTCTGATTCAAACTAGTGAATCTTAACATTGTCCCGGCATGAACCTCATTTTTCCCCAAGGACAGAAGTGGACTATTTTATGGAGTCCAAACAGCATGCTTAATGCATTCGGCCCTGGCAGGGGGCCCCCACTTTCTGGCACATAATTTGTTACTGCCATCCCCGTCCTGCAGCAGCTGAGGGGGAGTCTTGCTCCGGTTCTGTGATCCAGCCAGGGTAAATCTGGTTCTGTCTGTGTTTGTTTTCAGTCTTTGTTGTTTCTGCTTCAAACTCTCTCCCAGCATCCTCAGGATGAGGCGACATCCTCTCCGGTTTCGTTACACGGCTGCTTTGTTTGCAGGATTTCACGTCTTGCTATTTGGGTAACTTCCAGCTGAGTTTCTCAGGCTTCTCAGTGTTTAATGTTAAGATAATTTTTCCTTTCACAGATGAAAAAATAACCGCAGTAATATATTTTGAATATAACACCCTGCAGAACTATTGTTGAATTGGATTACAAGAAGATTGCAGCGTTGCTGTTCTCAAAGCAGGTCTCCGTCGCTTTCTCAATCCAACGATTGTTGGTAATAACACAGGACGGAGATGTTCTCGAGTGCTGACACGGTGACGGGTAGATTTCAGGGCTTACTCGGATGTGTCAGAGACTTGATGGTCAAAATAAAAAACGAACTGAAGGCTCTGTCACGCTGAAAGCAGCGTCTGTAAAATTAGAGACGAGAGCTCCTTTCAGTGAAATTACAAAAACACACTCCTGATGTCACAAACACACTATCTGGAATAATTTCCTCCCGATTGTGTTAATAATGTAGCGCCGCTAATCACATTAGTCAGACGTAAAGTGGAATTGGGTTTGATGCTTCGGCATGCAGCATGAAATATTCAGATGCCCTACATTAGGCTGTGAATCTTAATGTTTTTGGCACACTGGAGGAGGCGTCTCATAACGCAGCCTCTGTCTGATAGCCATGCTGAGATGATAATCTGGGAGTCCAAACGCCAGCTTAAAACAAAGAGGTGAAATCGTAAAACTTGGGATGTGATGAGTTTTTCAGTGAACAGAGAAAGTGTGAAGCTGCCTGACTGTGAAGATGATGAAACCTTCTTTCTGAAGCAGTCGTGTCGGCCCGAATGATTCCACCCTCATCTGCTACAGGGCCGTATTTAGTCATTTCAGGGCCCAAGGCAAACCCAGTCATTGGGGCCCACCACGTTTTTGTCCTTCACCATCCTCAGAGCTGGACTGGCTTTCCCATCCCGTCCATTTTCTGTCTCATCCTGAGAATAATAAGACAGCGTCAATCTTGAACTTGGTAACATAACGGAACTAAATTCTTTTCCTCAAGTTTTTTATATTAGAACAATTTGACAAAAGGTGAGTTTGTAATTTAGGCCACTTTGTTCTTCTTTTAAAAAACTGTTGCAGTTATCTGAGCGCTTAAATTACGACCTACAATAACCATATTTATATGTCCACCCTGTCCAGTGAATTATTTAGCACCAAAACAAAACAAAACAAACTTTGAATAATACTGTTTAGCATCAACTTAAAAGCGTAACTCTGAGAAAATTCTCCTGTTTCCTGAGCTGAATAAAATAAAAAAGATCAGTACCTCTTGTGAGAACTAGCGAGGATGATGACATTAAAATATGAGGCGGCAAAACACTAACAACCAAGCGCTTTTTGAAAATGGGAAAAAAAACCACTGAGGGTAAATTACTCCAAAACAAATCGTCCAACCAAAAGTCGTTAATGGCCTCAATCTGTTTTCTTAATGTTGAGATTTCTGTCGTTTTGGAACTTGCATTGGGTTACCAACTGTCCCGTATTAGCCGGGACGTCCCAACTGGTCAGCTACAGGAGTACTTTCAGTGAGAGACTGATTCCACCTAAATGCACCACTGAGCGCCACAGGAAATCATTCCTGCCTGTGGCCATCAGACTGTGTAACTCCTCACTCTGAGTGTCTCATGGTTGACTCTGGACTCATTTTGATTCAGGAAAGAAATGGGCAATAATTAATGTCCTCTGTGCAATAACCCATAACTTATGTCATTATTTATACCATATAGTTTTTAATAGAATGTACAAAATTATGTTGCTTTTGCACAATTCAATTTTTATGTTAATATTTTGTACTTTCCTATATTTTAACACTTCTGAATGGGAGCAGCTGTAAACCAAAGAGCAATTTCCCCTCGGGGATCAATAAAGTAGTTCTGATTCTGATATATTGGGCTAAATTGGTTTGTATTATACGGGACAGCAGTTGTCCCGTTTATTGACTGTCAACTCTTGTAAATATAGTCGACTGCACTCAACAGATCCTCGATCAGATGAAATGTTGGTGGCAAACCATGTGCCAATCATACCGCCAATCACAGGCCTCCTCACGTGCATCAGTTGTATACTGCGTAAATGCGCCAAGTCCTGCAGAAAAAACAAACAAACATCAAGTTATGGTAATGTGTAGTTTTGTCTGGTCGGTTTGGCAAAGGCAAACATGGATAAACCTGAAAAAAGTCACACTCCTCTTTTGCCCTTTTTATGTAAAGAGCCAAAATGTGATTCCTTTGAGGTTTATTCATGTGAGGTTACAAAATGATACAGTGAGGATTAAAGAGAATACACACACTTTCTGCATTTCCAGTTGAATCAGAATATGAATAAACGCTGAATTCACACACACTCACACCACCGCGGCACCGCGCACCTGTAACAATAACATAGATAAAAAAAATAAATAAATAAAATAACTCGACAACTCTTCAAACGGAGTCGTTCATTTGTTTAATAAAAAAGTCGTGACCCTTTCAGACTCCAGACCACTTGAAATATTTAAAACCTGCTCTTCAACTGTGCATGTGAGCCTGTCACATGTCATGACGCTGACAGGCCCTCGGCTAACGGATGTCTCTGAATCATTAATACCAGACAGGAGGTTGCACTCGTCTCCAACCTGACATGAACCTGCGGGTCATTCTCCATCTTGCTGGTAGAAGTGACATTTTGACTCTTCAGAGGTAGATTAAATAATTCATAATGTGATGATGTCAAAGCTCAGCCACTTGTGACATTTTTTTTTTTTATTATTTTTTTTGTTAGCCTTCCCTGCAGGATTGGTTTCTGTCTGGAAAGCATCAGGTGCTCAGTGGACCTTCAGTTCCTGGTTCTCGTTGCTGAGCTGTTGACCGGCTTTGTTCTCTGTTTTCTGTTTGGATAAATATTCATGCCTCTAAGTGCTGGAACAAATAAAGGCTGGAGGCTTTTTTTTGAGATATTAAATTGTAATTAATAATTTGTATGAAATAATTTTGACCTGTGTTTTTGTATTATTTATTTTCGTGAGTAAATCCTCAGCGTAATTAATTAGAAGGTTTTGATAATAACACTTTCAGTTTCATTTTTTTTTAGCCTTTAACAGATCTTTAAAGTCACTCTGTTCATACAGGAGTCAGTTTATTTCAGAGAGTCAAATTGAAGGTCTGGGGATTACTTGTTGGCTAAAACTTCCTCGTTTAAGCTCCGTTTTTCAGCCTTTGGATTTAGGAATTCTGGGTAAATAACCTCTCAAATAAAGAGGAATATAACAGCCTTGATAACAAGCAGGCTGTGGTTTGTGTAATTCTTTTTCGTCTTATTACTGATTTAACTGTGCTGTAATTTAACCTCATGGAACATTAATTAGCAGTCTCTCCACTGACACTGAAATTGTTTCACCAAAGGAGCCCGGTCCAGTCACTCCCTGCCAGGCTGCAGCCAAGCCGTGTTATTAATCCTGGCATCACACTTAAACTTTAGAGGAGAACTAATGAGTTCGGCTGGTATATCTGAGGTTATATGAAGCTCACGGTGTGGAGAAATCTATGGGAGGATAATTCAAACAGTCAGTAATTTGTCACTTGCGTCCTCTCTCTCTCTCTCTCTTGTCCTGAAAACGTAAACACTCATCCAGATAGTAGATGCTTTCTGCTGTTTACAAATTGGACTCTAATTCTTCGTGTCAGTTGATTGGTACAGATTTTAACAGACCCGGCCAAGGGTTGATGGATGGCCACCTGCAGGAGAGGCAGCCAAGTGTGACCTTTCAGTTTGCATGGTCACTGCAAAGTCAGACCAAGTGAGCACACACACACTTTGTGCTCCCTGAATAACTTTGAAGTGGAACTGATAGAGTCATTGTGGACATTCAGGGACTTTGGATTCCTCACAGAAAGGAACTAAGTCCACTGATTTCCAATGTACTTTAAAAACAGGGAATTCATCCCAAGGAGTTTAATTCTACGGGGGCCAAACTGCACGGACAGTTTTCCTATAAAGCTTTATCCTGAAGCCTTTGGCTACCTTTGCTGCTTGGACCGGGTGCATTAATTCAACAGCACATGCACGAAAGCAGGATCCCAATGTCTACAACTGCAAACCCACCATTGACTGGATTTTAATGTAAACAACAGGCCTCCATCTCCCCCCACTGTGAGAAATGAAGCTACAATACCGCCTCACTGGAAGAACCAAACAGTTCAACAACGCTTCACAGCGTTTCACTGGAAAACGCAAAAAAACGTAAAGAAAAAAAATCTGCTGAGGGACTGAAAACGCTGTAGTATGCATAACAGGCCTGTAGGTGGCGATATAGCTGTAGTCTTTTGGTCATCTGCCGCCGAAGAAGAGGTGGGCTGATCATATGGTGTATATATATTAAATACGTCTTATCTGAGTGCAGAAGTGGAGCAACAGATGCACATTTTTGTCAACAGATTCAGCTTCACAAGCAGAACCTTGTAAGTCTATCATTAAACTGTTGTTGTTGTCCGGATCGAGCATGGCATTTAAAAGTTCCCACAATGAAAAGTGGAATGCGCACGGGCAAAGTGGCGTATAAATGAGAAGCCGAAACGCTACAATACTTGCATTTCGTCCTAATGCTGTTGTCGCGTTAAGGGCCCCTAAATCTAGTTATGGGGTAATAAATATACCCCTGATTATGGCCCTGCCTGGGGGATGTCCAGGAACACTAGGAGGCGGGGCCTGCAAGCTGAACATCTCTAATTGGTGGAGCACCCATTGTGTTTTTATTTCTCCCTCCATCCACAGCTTCACACCCAGCTGTCATGGACTTGGTTTAGTACCTCCTAATCAATGGTCTTCTTTGAGCCTGATAGTGTGAATGTGTCTCTGTCAGCTCCCAGTGTTCCAGTTTAAAGAGTGACCCTGTAAACTGGTGACCTTCAGCTGAACATGTCAGTGAATATCCAGTTTACAGCAGCTGCTGAAACACAGAAGATGCCTCTGTATACTCATCAGGTAAGTATTTAATGATTATCCAAAGCGGGTTAAGAAGAGCAAATCCCACTGAAAGTTTTCAACCAGGCTCGATTTTCAAGCTTTCTAAGCCTTAAACGGAAGAGCCATTCAGTGTTTCAAACCACAGCCTGAGTATCCTCCATGCTAACAGGCTAACTGTGGTGCTGCACACATTGTGTGCTGTCAGTTTTAATGAATGGATTTCCCATCTGTATTACCGGCCTGACTTACATAATCGACATGGGGTTTTGTTTGTTTTTGTCTTGACTTTAGTTTTTAATTCTTATTAAATTTCTGACGTAAACTCAGTTGTCCTACTCCTCCAGGAATTTGCTAAAACAGAGCATGGACTTTGAGGAAGCTTTCTCAGGATTTCATCATCCATCTTCAGGCTTTTCCAGACGCACCTTTAGAGACTTATTTGTGTTTAGAGAAAAAAGCATTGAAGAAACAAACTGTGTTGCCTCATTTCTTTAAGAGTGCCAGTCAGTCGTGCCAGGGAGCCAGCATTAGCATGCATCATATCAGGTAAACGATACACAAACACTTTTGCTTTTCCTGCTATGAGGAGCCAAAAAGTCTGCTTTGAAGAAGGTCCAGTGATGAACATTTGAAGTGGTGCTGGAAAGCTGTAAACGTCACAGAATCACCAGTCTCAAATCCAGGAAGCAGGACCAGAGCTTAAGTAGGATGTGTTTTGATTTAAAGAGTCTATAATCCAGTAAACAACAGTGTGAGAAGGGAAGACTCAATAACTGAGCAACAAACCAGTGACAGGCAGATAATTGGCTTATGTTTGTTTATGTGACTCCTCAGAATAAATAGTTGAATTGAGACCTTAATATAGAGGTCACAACAGTCTGTGTGGGTTGTTCACAATAATTGGCTCTGTATGATGAATGTGTTCTAAAATACTGCTGCTGAATAAAAGGACAGTCAGTTGTACCTCAGTCAGAAAGTGAACCTCCCACAGCTCAGGCGCTGGAGGAACACGCAGTCAGTGTTCGCTCTGTGAAAAAGAAACAAAGCACACACTAAAGCCCACACTTCGAACAGAAAACACAACACCAATCAAGTGTGCTAACACCAGAAAGTGTGTACACCCTCAGCATCCAGACCACACACACACTTAGAGCCCAACAGCAGCAGCAGCTGCAGCAGCGGTTATAGAGTCAGCAGAGATCAGACGGAAGCAAAGAATTTAAAAAAACAACTAAACTACAGGAAACATGCTGCTTCTGCACCAACACCTTTCAGAACTCTCCATCCTCCTTAAAAACCTGAATTAACTGAACTGAACCTGCCTTAGCTTCTCATTTCACTAAGTGTTGTCTGTTGCTGAATGAAATTAAGTGTACAGAACATTAAAACTATAATTTCCCTCAAAAGGATCTCAGAGCTGTTCTCTTTTACTTTGTAGATCCTGGAAAACTTTGAATGGCTAACTATGCTGCAGAGAGTGTTTGCTTAATGGTGATGAACTCCACTGATTGTTCCACTGATTAGGGCTGCACACAAAATCACAATAAGAGTAAAAAAAATCCAGAAATTGTAAAAAAAAAACAAAAAAACAAGATGTAACTGAACAGTGCTTTACTGATCAGCATATAAATGGGCCTTTCCACCAAAGTGTTGCCATTAACTTGTTGTAACTCTCTAAAAACAAAGTTAATTTTCTCTTTTTTTTAAACTCTAAATCTGATAATTCACCAACTGAACTACTCAAAATGAGTTTTAGCCCATCTCAGGCAACTTTATTTCATTTTTTACAAGGTTCCTTATTTCCTGCTGCTTTTCTGCAGCACTTTGTAGTCACTTGGTCCCCAGTAAGTATTATATTCACATCGTCAAACTGATAAGAAATCTTAACAATTGAAGTCATTAAAACTCTAAAATGTCAAAACACTAAAAATCAGCATGAGGTGAACTAATATTCAGACTAATAAATCAACTGACTAGAGGACTAGAGGACTCTACTGGCTCCTGGTCCTGGTTCTGGTCCGGGTCCTCCTCATTTGAGTAACAGGACTGAAAGTAACAGGAATGAGTTTTTAGCAAAGAATTAGCAAACACATGAAATATAGCCACATGGCATTTATGCTAATAGCATGTTGACATTTAGCACATTACAGTGACTCAACAAAAAAAAGGTACAAATTACATTAAAAACACACATAAACATATATATTAGGTGACAGGACTGAGCTGAGATTTGAACCCCCTCAGTCAGAGTTGAAATGTGATCGAATATAAAGAGGATTAGAAATGAGTGAACTTACTTTTGGCCAACCCACGGCCTGCAGAGGATCTGAATGATGCTACTTCCTGTTTGTTTGTTTGTTTGTTTATTTATTTATTTTTCTTATTTGTACTGTTGTATCGCAGCCTTGGGTTTCTTGAAAGGCACTATATAAATCCAAGATATTATAATTGTCATTATTACCATTATTCTCTTTGGGAATAATGCTTTCTTCTTCTTCTTCTTCTTCTTCTTCTTCTTCTTCTTCTTCTTCTTCTTCTTCTTCTTCTTCTTCTTCTTCTTCTTCTTCTTTGGATTAGAAGTTAGCAAACAGCTTTCAGAGGGACTTTATAAATCTGAATATTCAGAAACCATGACTCATACCTTACTTTTTCCATTCTCCAGTGAAAATGCTTCTTGAGCATTTGCTTTGAACTCTTCCAGTATATCCTCTACAGAAGTAATGTCAATATCTTGAAGGCCCTGTGCTGCTATTGATGTGCCAGACCTCCCAAATCTTTACCTTTAAAATCTTCTAGAAAGCTGTAGCATGGTCAGAGCTGCCTTCAGACAGACCGTAAGGCAGCATGAAGTCTCTGTGGGCAGCGGCTTAAACCTTGAGGGTTTGGAGTGAAGCCCCAAATATGATGTTTAATGTAAACCAAACTGACGACTGTAGTTATCTCACATGTTTAGCATGAAATTTTCCTCACACAATCAACCCCAGGTAACGTCTCCAATCTGCTTTAACACTTTTTTTCAATGCTGATGAGTTTCCAGTGTGAATCTTACAGCATCAAAATAATCTCATTTATAGAAGTTAGAAAGTCCAGGGAGGTATCGCTTACATTTTATCTACTGTCCCAAAATTACAGCACATTTAAAGGAGCTTTATTAAATATGGAAATATCAAACCAATTAATTAGGTCTCTACTGGATTACTGTGATGCATCGTGACATGTAATCAAAGAGATGATTATACTCCACGGTTCAATAAAATGCTGTTTTACTCCAGCTGAGTGCGATTCTTTTGCTCGGGTCTGTTTCTCGGTGTTATGTTTAAATATGCCTCCGTTTGATTCAAATGTCCAACAATCACCTCTGCGTCAAATTTGGACTTCTTAAAACTTGCTAAGTGCAAAGAGTTCATGATGAAATCAAATCGGCGAGTCGTCCCCTTTTAGGGAATGGAACAGTAATGAGGAGTCTTGCATGCTGGCCTTCTTTTGGACAATTGTCATTGAAAACCTTCAAGAGTTTTCATCAGTGCAGCCATCAAGGTTCAAACACAAGGGGCACAATCAGTGATTGCTGTACATGATCCTGTCTTTCCATGTTTCAATGATTGCAAACCTTTGAGTGGACTATAAACTGCATTAGCTGGCCTGTAATTGGTGCAGAATATGTTCCTGATTGCATTTTGGCACATTCAGACCTATCAGTGGTTTTTAGAAAGCTCTGACTGTCTGGAGCTGATAATCAGAACAAGTCTGTTACAGCAACTATATTTGGACACAACGTTTGAAAAAACCTTTTTTCCCTCATTGAAAGATGTATATATTTTACTCAAACACTGAATCTTGATGGGTAAAAAGAAGGAGGAAGGACACGGAGTGTAAAAGTCTATGGACACATGTTGGGCTACATAGTAACTGTTAACTCTGTAGTTGTTTTTACTCACCTTAAACTGTACACTTCCTCTGATGGTGACAGAGATGGTCCCTGTCAGAGTTTGGGATGGTTGCATTTCCATCCGTCAGGCCTTAAACAACATCGTTCATTGTTCATTTCATGGTTTACTTCATGCTACATGGTGCCATTTACATCCTCCCTTATCATATTTAGTTATGATAAACACCCACTGGTCACTTTTTTAGGTACACCTCACTTGTACTGAGTTGGACCCTTATTGCCTTCAGATCTGCCTTATTGCTGGAAACCTTCCTCAGAGATTTGGCAGATTTGTGGTCTAAACATTCATGATGAGAATCTCCCGTTCCACTACATCCCAAAGGAGCTCTACTGGACTGAGATCTGGTGACTGTGGAGTCCAGGAGGCCTTTGGAGTCCAGTGAACTCATCATGTTTGAGATGATTCGAGCTTTATCCTCCAGGAAGTCCCCATCCGAAGATGGGTACACTGTGCTCATAAAGGGACGGACATAGTCAGCAACAAGACTCAGGTAGACCAAGGACTTTAAACCAGGCTCAGTTGGTACTAAGGGGCCCAAAGTGAGCCAAGAAAATCTCCACCAAACCATTAGACCAGCAACAGCTGGCTGAAGCGTTGATCCAAGTCAGGATGGATCCATGCTTTCATGTTGTTCACTACAAATTCTGAGCCGACCATCTAAATGTGGAGCAGAAATCCAGACTCATCAGACCAGGCTATGTTTGTCAGTCTTCTCTGGTCCAGTTTTGGTGAGCCTGTGTGAATTGTAGCCTCAGTTTCTTGTTCTTAGCTGACAGGAGTAGCACCCGGTGTGGTCTTCTGCTGCTTGGCCTGTCTGCTTCAAGGTTGGTCGTGTTGTGTTCAGAGATGGTTTTCTGCAGACTTTGGTTGACCAGGTCTCTGTAAACCTTTGAGATGGTTGTGGGTTAAAATCCCAGCAGATCAGCAGTTTGTCAAATACTCAGACCAACAAACATGCCACGTTCAAAGTTTCTTAAATCACCTTTCTTCTTTGTTCTGATTTTTCATTGAGGTATAATCATATAATGAGATTTTTCAATGGTTACATTCCTAGACTTGACCAATCAGAACCATGATTCGAATCATCAGCAGGATAATGCACAGTGATCAAGAGCCCCTCAGGGTGAGATGAGACCACTCCTGCTCACCTTGTCACTTGATCCCAATCCCTTATAACAGCCAGCTCATTATACACTACTGGTTACATTTTCCCCTGTGTTTGCATGATTTAAAGCCGCTGCCCTGGGCGGTAATTCTGTAGTGCCCAATATTCTCGCCTCTTCTTTCCATTTTGATGATATTTTCAAAGCAAGTGTCAAACAGTGACTTCATCCTACATCCTGCGTTAGAGACACAACTCACGCAGCAGAGAGGAATGTAGTCATTTTCTTCCAGTTCGAAAAGGCCATCCATCTATGCCGTTTCATCAGCTCCGTATGAGCTCACACTGGTTTGGCTTCAGGAAGCAGACGAAGGGATGGAGAGGTGAGGGAGCAAGCACACAGGTATGTTTTATTGATCAAGCACAAGACAGTAGAAAGCCTGCGAACATGAGAATGAATAATGCATGAGACGGGGAGGAAAGGAAAGAGAGATCTGCTGAAGGGTTGAGATAAATTCCAGGGGCAACAACGGGGCAAAAAGGGGACATTGGGGTTTGAAGTGAATTTCCTAACAAGGCGTCTTATGCTAATGTTGGAATAGGAGCGCACACTGAGACACTTTCAGACTTTTGCATGTCTAAAACCTGGTTTCGGGTTAATGGTTTCCTCACTCTTGGCTTATCTTTCCATCCAGGTGTTCAGAGTGTGTTCCCCTCTGTGCTGACACGAACAGAGGGCCCCACACCCACACTTTGTAAAAGCCAGACACCCAGACTGACGGCTGATGTAAAAAAAGACTAAAGAGCAGCGACGGATCATAAAGTGTCTTTTTGTCTCGTCCTGGTGGCTGCTTTGCTTCATCATTTTCTGATGTCGTTCTTTCTTCCTGTCCCCATGTGGTTATCCTGCATCTCTGTGCAGTATTTGCATGTCTATAAAATCCTTTAGCTCATTGTGCCTGTGGCAGCTTGGGTTTCTTTGCTTTTCAACCACAGGCATTAGGGACTTTTTGAGAAGCAGTATGCTTTTTGACCCCAAGAAATAGGTTCTAAATTTAGTTCTGGGGTAAATTGACTTTACCCACTGAAACAACTCAGGAACTACGGGGAGCAGGTGTCAGAATATTTTAATTTAGGGGTGAAATGGTTCACAAAATCCACGCTTCGGACCTTATCACAGTTTTATGGTCATGGTTTTTGGTTTGGTTCTGTGTACATTGTTGTTGAATACCATATATCCCAATAATTCACCGTTAACAGTTTTTTAAAATCAATTATGTCATGTGTCGTGATGTAAAACCCTAAAGAACGAGGCAGTTTGCCATTTCAAACACCATTAAAACTGGACGAGACATTGCTAGCTTCAACATGTCAACTCCTCAGTAAAGAAAGTTGTGATTGGCTGCCCCAGAAGTCTCTAAATGATGTCACTGCCCAATTTCCATAACAGTCCATTTGCAGGTCCAGACCTGTTTATGTGATTTTATTAACAAAGACCAAACATCAAGTCAAGATCAGAGGTCGGATTTCATCCTAACCCACAGTGAGCACAGACATTTGCAGCATTTAGCAAATTAAAATGGCACGATCTGATCTAAAAACGTGTTCCACCTTTCAAATCTGTTTCTGGCTTTTAAAAATAGCGTAGACCGGCAACAGCTTTAACTTTACAAATCCATACAGAGAGCATTAAAGCCTGATACAGAGTCATTTACTGCTGAATAACCTTTGTTCTTTGTTGTCTTACTGCCCTCTACTGGTGTGGTGGTGTGGTGCAAACACTTTTATTATTTTCTCCACACGTCACCGCCCTGTTTTGTATCATCTACCCATGAATTGAACACTGACAAACAGTGGGCTACAGGTGTAGTTCCTGGGAATGTTTTACCAGGAACTACATGGTTCCTGCACCTTTTGGTTGAAAAGCACCTGTTGGAGTTATTCTAGATCCTTTTTTTGCAGCACTTCATGTGTCTTCATGGTCATTTATATCTCTCTTCACTTATTAAACAGCTCTGTGCTTATTTAGTGTCTTGGCAGTCGTTTGGGGTCCCTGTAGTTGTTTTGTGTCTTTAAGGCGATCGTCTCTCTGTGGTTCATTTGTGTGACTTTGTGGTTATTTAGTGTCTCTGTGTGGTTATTCTCTGTCTGTGTTCGGCCGTTCGGTCCAATTTCCGCCTTCATTCTGTTGTTTTGAAATGCTCCGTAGTGATTTTCTGTCACTTTGTGTTAATTTATTTATCTTTGTGGTTATTTTGTCTGGCTGAAATCTCTCTACAGTGACTTTGTTTCTTCTTGTGGTCATTTGGGTCTCGTTGGCGTTATTAAATTCCCTTACCTTATCCTTAATGTCTTTATTTATGCCTTACTTTCCTCTTTGCTTCTCCTGAGTTTGTTTTTGGAAGAATAACTCCTTTTGTTTTATTTCGCTTGTTTGTCGTTGGTTTGAGTCTGCAGGAGCTTTAGAGTCATTGTTTGTGCATCTTAAGGGTCATCTTGTGTTGTTTTGGGTCTCTTTAAAGCTGTTTGTGGTTGTTTCTGAGGATCTTTCAGTTTTAGCATTTTGCATTTATGACCAGTGTCACTGGTTTCATTCAGCACTTGGATCCTAATTTGATGTATTTATTTTCTTTATAAGATATTCTAGGCCAGTTCTTTCATACCCTGCTCTTTGAGTTATGTCTGTTAAATAAAGTTTACATCAGTCAATGCTATTCTTCATTTCTTAAACAGCCTTTTTTCTTTCTTATAGCCACCGTTCCAGAATCACAGCCTCTGAGCCATCGTATTCTAGCAAACATACATCTTGTACAGTACCTGGGAGTGTCCCGTGAACAGGCATTTCTGCAGCTTTTACACGTTTCAGCAAAAGATCAAACTTAACAGTGGGTCCATTTTGTGTAATGAGGTTTTAGTTGGAGTTTTCTTTCTTGCTGTCGCTGAAGGCCAGGCGATGTAAAATGTCCTTTTTCATTTATTGTTTCATAATGCAGGCGCTGTGAAGCCATTTGAGCCTCTTGCTGCTTTGGTGCACAGAGCGCATAAAGTTGACTTATACTTCAATAAGAAAACTGCATGAAAGCAAAGTGTAAAGGTCTGATGGTTAAATCTGACCAAACGGTCACGATCAGTGCGTGGAAAAGGTGCTGGTGTGGTTTTGGTATGTAGAGAATTGACGACATCGGTCTTGGCGTTTTTGAACCACCTCTCAGCCGAAGAGATTTATTACGGGGGGGTTTGTTAAGTGAGCAAAAATACAAGCTTCCTCATATTACTCTGCAGGTCCAAGGGTCCAGGTCCATCAGCCAAACTGACAGCTGAGATATTTCCAAAATTGCAAATTTATCCTCATATTACTGAACACAACCCGCTGTGACCTGACACAATTTGGACCCCCCCCCCCCCCCCACACACACACACACACACACACACACACCTCCTCGCTTACCGACATGATTAACATTTTATCAAATGTGAAGTTTGCAGATTTTTCACTGCACGTTGATTCGTGCGTGAGTAATATCAGTGTGTGAATGAGTGTCTGTCTGTCTCTATGTGATAGACCGTTGAGGTGGTGACCTCTAAACCACACGTATGCTGGGATAAGAAGCAGCTTCTTGATGCTGAGAGATAAATAAATGACTTAAAGTTGGCTCTATTGGACGAATCATGCTGCTCAAAGCCCTGCAAGACACAAAAACATAACACAACACTGGAAACCTGGAAAAACAAGTTTAGAATCCACGTTTAGTGAAGGTTTGAGAGCTGCTCCTTGGACATAAAACACCTCCACATGTGTTGTTACCTCAGGAGGATGTTTGTTGTATGTTTTTGTCAATGTTCACGGATTGTTTCTACAGCTTCTTCATGTTTTCAGCTCTTTCCTTTCTCTGTGTGCTGGTTTACTTAGAAAACAAAAGATCCATGCATTCACTGTAACTAAGACCCAGTTTATGCCTCTCATGCGTAACTGATTCAATCAGCTCTCATTTTTCAGAGAGCTACAATTTGATATGTTTTAAAAAGAAGTGCATTAAGTCACATTAACCTGTCGTCGAGGTATTTCCAGGATCCTTTTATATCATTTAAACACTTAATTCAAACTGTGAGCAGCATAAAAATGTCTGCCTGTTCTGTGGTCGGTTGTCAGAAACGATACAACACCATGGAGTCACTTCTATGGAGTTCAGAGCGTCACAGAGCAACCGGTGTTTTGGTGTTAAGAGTGACCGTGCTAACTGGTAACTCTCAGCTGAACTTGTCAGTGATGGTCAGCTGAGTCACCAGTTAACAGTGTCACACCATAAACTGTATATAGAATGGACAGAGTGGCTCCGCCTTTTACCATTGTATGGTTTTAAAGCCAAAAACCCACCGTCACGGAAGCCGCCATTGGCCACCATTTTGCAGCCAGAGTCTGTGCAGTAGAGACTTATGAGGAACTCTGGGAAAATCTGAGTGGAAGCGGGTGACAAAAATATATATATATTTTTTTTCTTTAGACGGTCTAATCTCTTCTTATCTCTCCTTCCTGATGTATTTTATTATTCCTGAAAAAAACTATACAAGAACGGCAGCTGTCAATCATCGTTAAACGTGACGTAAAACCCAGTTTTTAACGTCAAATAACTATTAAAAAAGAAACATTTCAGAAAAAAGGGGACCTGAACAGAATGCAGCCCGATAATATCTTACTATCACCAAGCGCAGTTTTTGACCTATACTGCAGCCAGCCACCAGGGGGAGCAGTTTTTGTGGCAACCTCAGTTTGAGCCGAGTGAGGTGACATCCATTTTTTTTTTTTTTTTTTTTTTTTTTTACAGTCTGCAGGTCACACTTCACACTGACACACCAGAGACATCTGCAGCTGTGTTATAACCAGGTTTGCCCACACATAACAGTATTACCTGCTGATATTCTAAATCCAGTTTTTACTTTGTGTATTTAATGAAAAAGTTGGTTTCAGACCGAGGTTATGACCAAATATGGGCTCAATATGGAGAGTAAATAATAAAAGACCCTGAGCTTATCAGTCTGGTAAGAAATCAGGTTATTATGAATTTCAACACTTGATACAATCTGTAAACCTTGATTCTAATTTCCAATTATTGACCTAAATTAATCTGTTAAAAGACTGAAACTTTCTTTTTTATTTTACTTAAACTAAACTAAAACTATCAAATATATAAATGACTGAAATGTGCCCAAAACTAACAAATATTTTCATCCAAAAGATTAAGACGAAAACAAAGATGGCTGCCAAAAACAACACTGCGTCTGGGAAACAATCTGACCTGACCACAGATACTGAGACCACTGATGATCTCATTTTAAATCACTGATTATGAACAGTGAAAAGTGAGAGCGTTTCACGATTGCTTATAAAGAGCTTTGAAGCAGGACTGTCTGTCCTCACTGCTGATACTAATCAGCATCTTCAGAGGTCATCGCAGTGGGTTGTAGGAGCATTCCAACACAAACACTGAAAGTGCCGTGGGGGAGTGTTACAACATGTTGGACTTGTTCGAGTGCATAATGAGTGGGCAACACAATTTTAAGATTTCCAGGAAAATATAAAAAAGAAGAAAAATATTAAGAAGAATATTCACAGAAATCTCCTCTGGGCCTGATGACATTTCAGTCTTATTTATCGTTCAGAGGTCAAACATGGAAGGAGGCTTTTAATGTGGAAAAAAAATACAGCAGGAAGACACAGATTTCCTTCAGGGCAGTGGGAAGTGTTAGTCAGAGACCTTCTGGATTTTAAGATACAAACAGGTTTTTATGTTGGTGAAGACAGATGTGTAAATCTGCTGCGACTTCTTTATCAAGGTTTCACAGAAGAAGCATATCTTTTAGAAGTAGCAGACAAGGTTTTTGATTTTGTCGTGAATCTCTGTGACGCTTTCAGGGCCCGAGTGCACCAGCTGGGTGTATTTGTACATCTGTCTCAGAGCTGAAAGGTAAAACCGGCTGAGTTACACACCAGGAACTGTGTGTGACTTTTATATGGAGCAGGAGTCAGTTTAGAAAGTCAGACTCGTCCTGGTGTTGTGTAAGAAAATAAATTACAGGACCAACACTGTAAAGAGAGCTTTAGAAGCAGGACTTCCTGTGTCCGGGATGATTAATGAAACAACATTAGGACAAGAGAGAAATCCATGAAGGGAAACTGCTCAGACAGAGAGCTGGTTTTAAGGTTTTGTTTTGGTATGCACGCCCCGTTTGAACAAATCAAAGAGCTCTTCTCTCGACTACAGGAAGTGTGGGACAGAGCGCCTCGCTGTTCCCGCCCTGCAGCTGCTGGGTGCTCTCAGGTTTTATGTAAACGAGGCTGTCAGCTCGAAGCTTGAAGCTCTCAGCGCCGTTCAGTCCTGTGGAAGAAGGGAAGTCTCTGCAGATTTGTCAACAATTATGCTGCCTTTTAATTGAATTTTTGGTGATTTTCTATTATTCTTTTTTTAATGGTTTTGTTATTTTTTGTTCTGCCTTCCACAAAAAGG
Source organism: Labroides dimidiatus (assembly GCA_030710495.1). NCBI lineage: Eukaryota > Metazoa > Chordata > Actinopteri > Labriformes > Labridae > Labroides > Labroides dimidiatus. The sequence continues at coordinate 33,286,732 of CM061144.1, read as the reverse complement.
GAAAAATGTGTGGATGTTACTGTCCGACTGAAAAACACTTCACAAATTTTCACTTAAAGCAGCACGATAACCATAAACTAATGGATGCCGTCTCTGCGATGTCACCCGTCTGTTTCTGACACGGATATTTGAAGCAATCTTATTTGAATTTTTGTTTGTGTTGGAAGCTCATGAGAAAAACAGTCACCTGTGTTAACATTTTAACCTGAAGTCGTGATTCTGAATCTCTGTTGCATGTGACAGAAGAAGCAACGTTCCCCATAAGATGACCAAACTGGTAAATAAAAATCAAACGGAGATCCCACCACCTGCAGATACACACAGCAACACCTCACACACTTCATTCTATTGGGTGATGCATTATTTTAAGGAATATCTTGTATTTATTTAGCCTTCTATTAGGGATGAGCCGGATATTCGTTTCAAACGAGTATTCGTTACGGATAACACATTTTTGCCGAATCCGAGCACAACACAAGTTTTTTTTTAGGATTATTCGTATCCGTGCTAAAAGAATCCTCATTGGTCACACACAGCACACCCCCCTCCCTGCACCCACATGCTGCAGCGAGGAGGTGCCTGCTCTCCTCTTTCACACACACAGACAGGCAGCGAGTGACAGCGACTGCTTCTCTTGCTTGCTTGAGTTGACTGTAGTTTACGTTGCTCTAATCTCTGTACTACTCACTCAGTTTTCTTCTGCTCGTCTCTATTGAGGTTTGTTTGGTATTTAAAGTTACTTCTTCAACTTATTTCCTGTCATACGCGATGAATGTGACAAGACGGGGCTGAAAACGGCTCGTGTCGCGCTGGTCAGTGCCTCTTGCTTCAATTCGAGACCGTTTTTTGAAGGCTTTCGTTGTCTCTCATCTCTTTAGTTCTTTTTTTATATTTAAAGTTACTTGATTATCTGTTTTGCAAAGTACACGCAACGCATTTGAAGGCTTAAAGCTGTAAACTCCTTGTGTCACGTGCCCCCCTAGTTTCTCCACGCAGGTCTTTTTTTTTTTTTTTTTTTTAACTGGCTGCGTGATTTTAGTTTGGCTGGTGAGAAAGTTAGTTGGAAAGCTTTGCCCATTCTGAGCACAGTGTTTTTGAAAATACAGTGAACAACAAGGCATATTTTTTATTTTTTTGCCACTGAATGTTTGCACAAATCGCCTATTAAATTTACACAGATCATAAATAAAGAGACAGCCTTTCACACCACTACATACACATTTTACCAGTTGTACATAAAACATAGCTGAAAATAAATAAAGCCATTTCAAATCAATTCTTACCAGTTTCAGACTTAAAATAATGTTAGGATTTAAGTCCCGCCCATTTCCGGACAAAATGCGCCCACTTCGTTTAGACCCCGCCCCCTACGAGTATGGATACGGATACGGATAATATGGATGGGTAAACAGATACAGATACAGATAATGGTGTACTCGCTCATCCCTACCTTCTATTAGTCTTACTAGTTTTTGTTTTTTTCTCTATCAGCACAGTTTGCAGGTTGGAATAAGAAAATAACAAAATGAGGTATTTAAGGAGTTGAAATGATGTTTGATATGCATCTAAAAAACTCTAGGTCAGTGGTTTTCATAGTGGGGGCCACCAGGGGGCGCTAGGGAAAATTAGAGGAAAGGGGAAAAACGGCATCAAACCATTATAAACCATTTGTCCTGAATGTAAAACACGTAAACTGCCGTAATAATCAAGTTTCTGATTGTAGCTAACCGCACCTCGTGTGACAGCTCCAACTTGGGCATGACGATGATCATCTTTGTCGACCTGGCGGTTTGCGCCTGTTATCAAGCTCGCTTGTAGCTAGCTAGCACAAAGAGTAAAGGTTTTTGACAGGAAAAAGACAGAGGGAGCAGACCGACAGCCATGAGAAACCTGAGAACTCATGGCCAATGAAAATTCAAAAATATGAGGCCACCAAGCCCGTCCCTCCCACTGGTTTAATTTGTCACTCCCAGACACGCACAGACACGAGAGAGAAGCTTTATTTGTTCTTTGTTTTGGTCTTATCTGTCAACAATTGTTGAAAAGTTTATAAGTCATTGGCAGTATACAGAGCTAAAAACGTTTTTTTAAATAATTTTCTATGCTAATAGTTATTGAAAAGTGAATAAAAGTAAGATTTAACAGTTGATGTTCCTTCATATTTTGAAGCATTGTCTGTTGGTTTGCAAAGGGGGTCCCCGGCCGGAAGCTAATGCTGTTTAGCGGGCCTTGGCAGGGTAAAGTTTGAGAACCCCGGCTCTAGATGACTCTGTCTCCATTTTTGTTGCTCATCAGACTGTACACAAAATAAAAGGTAAAAAATAGTGACAATAGAGTTTTCTTTAATCCCTCAAGATTATTATCATCATCAGATGATTTCTAATGGGGTAAAATCCGTCAGTTCGGTGTTTTGGAGTGTGTTTTAGAGAGAGGTTTTAAACTTGAGAACAGCTGTTTATCATCAGCTTAATCCAGACGTCTGAACAAACTTTTTAGCAGCAGTAAGAAAAAAAGAAGTGAAAGTTTCCTGTCAGAGCTCCGCCTCCTGACTGATCTGTGTAATTTCTCTGGATGATGACCTCGGGGGGAGGCTTGAATTGTGCCCTCGGCTTTGATTGCTCTGGGACTTCTGCTCTCTCAGGTTCAGATTGTTTGAGGCAGAAAAAAAAAAGGAACAAAAGAAGAAGAAAAAAAAAAATTCACCAATGCATGAACAGTTACAGCACCTGCAGAGCAGGAAACCCTGAACGCTGCTGAAAACGCCCTCCTAAAGCACGGCTCCTATGGGGCGATTTAATCAAAGCGCGTCTCTGGTGTACTTATAGCTGGGATTATTCTTGACGGCCCAAGGTGGGGAGAGAAAGGAAGAATTTAAAGAGTCACAAAAAGGCCAGAGGAGGCTTCAAAGACTACAGATGAATCTGTGTCATTTGAGCTGTGATTGGTGCTGGGGGGGATTTGCCCGGGGCTAGTCTGCAGGATCTGCTGCTTATTCATGAGGTGCAGGAAGGAGTCTTCCAAGTGGAAGGTTATACTGTAGTCAGCGTCTTTCTCATCACCCATGCAAATCAGTGTTGTATAAAAACGCACGCATGACAGCCCAGAGCGGCTAATTTCATCAGATATGTCTCATTAAAGCCCCATTAGTCAGATGTCATGAAATATTTTAATGAATCCAGCGTGTCTCAACAGAAGGACAACATAAACAATTTGACGTGCCGGTTCCTTGAAAAATCCTCCCCGGTCTCCTCCGTTTGTCACCCCTCGTGTTGGGAAATAATAAAGCAGGATTTACACACCAAACCTTTCAGCGTTTCCGGTCGAGAAAAGACAAGATGACAAGGTTTTTTTTTTAAGTCGAGCCAAAACATTTAATACACACCATGGCAGGAGACATGCACTTGCAGCACTTCACACTGTGCACCTTCCCATCTGTAGCTCGCGTTTTCATAAACACATACAAACCGGAAAATAATTTAAAACAAAACACATTAAAAAAAGGTGTGGGGAGGTTACACTTCTTCTTTTTATACACGATCATAATACTGCTTGGTAAAATGTATCACAGAAATTAGCTTGTACACAGAGCAAACCATAGAAACCAACTCAGGTATTACACCGACACTGTGCTTGTTGATAATTAGCAGAAAAAACTGTGAACGACACCCGGGAGGGAATGTCACAGAGAGGACAGCCGTCAGGGAGGAGAGTCTGTTTGGAGGGAAAGAGGAGGAGGAGGGGTGAGGAAGAGGAGGCGGGAGGGTCTATATCCGTCTCTCTTTGACGATAAACAATCCAAGTGAGCTGAAGGGCAACGAGGAGGACTGCTAGGCATAAAAGGTCTCTACTTTCACCGACTGACAGAACATCGTCATGGAGAAGACCAGGCCCAGGATCTGTGGAAACACAGGAAACAGATCAGCTGTTAATGGCTTCAAAAGGAGCTCACGTCTTTTAAGGTGTATAAAACATATACATGTGTTGAACATTAACTTCCAATGAGATTAACTTTCTCCTATTACAACCCCAATTCCACTGAAGTTGGGGCTTTGGGACAATATATTGATTGTATTTATTCAAATTGATAAACTTTTTTTTTTTTTTTTTAAATATTCACTCATTTTGAATTTGATGGCTGCAACTCGTTCCTAAAAAGCTGGGACAGGGTCAACAACAGACTGTGAAAGTTGAGGAATGCTCCAAAAACACCTGTTTGGAACATTCCACAGGTGAACAGGTTCATTGGAAACAGGTGAGTGTCATGATTGGGTATAAAAGGAGCATCCCTGAAAGGCTCAGTCGTTCACAAGCAAGGATGGGGCGAGGTTCACCACTTTGTGAACAACTGCGTGAGCGAATAGTCCAACAGTTTAAGAACAATGTTTCTCAACATATAATTGCAAAGGATTGATGGATTTGATCATCTACAGTCCATAATATCATCAAAAGATCAAAAGAATCTGGAGAAGTCTCTGCACGTAAGCAGCAAGGCTGAAAATCAACACTGAATGCCCGTGACCTTTGACCCCTCAGGCAGCACTGCATTAAAAACCAACATCATTGTGTAAAGGATATTACCACGTGGGCTCAGGAAGACTTCAGAAAACCATTGTCAGTTAACACAGTTCATCACTACATCTACAAGTGCAAGTTCAAACTCTACCATGCAAAGACAAAGACATATATCAACAACACCCAGAAACACCGCCGGCTTCTCTGGACCTGAGCTCATCTGAGATGGACTGACACAAAGTGGAAAAGTCTGCTGTGGTCTGACGAGTCCACATTTCAAACTGTTTTTGGAAATCATGGACGTGGTGTCCTCCAGGCCAAAGAGGAAAAGGACAATCTGGATTGTTCTCAGGTCAAAGTCTCAAAGCCAGCATCTGTGATGGTATGGGGGTGTGTTAGTGCCCATGGTATGACTGACTTGACCATCTGTGAAGGCTCCATTAATGCTGAAAGGTACATACAGGTTTTGGAGCAACATATGCTGCCATCCAAGCCACGTCTTTTTCAGGGACGTCCCTGCTTATTTCAGCAAGACAATGACAAGACACATTCTGCACCTGTTACAACAGCGTGGCTTCGTAGTAGAAGAGTGCGGGTACTAGACTGGCCTGCGTGCAGTCCAGACCTGTCTCCTATTGAAAATGTATGGAGCTTTATGAAGCACAAAATACATCAACAGAGACCCCGGACTGTTGATCAACTGAAGTTGTTCATCAGTCAAGAATGGTAAAGAATTCCACCTCCAAAGCTTCAACAATTAGTGTCCTCAGTTCACAAACACTTATTGAGTGTTGTTAAAAGGAAAGGTGATGGAACACAGTGGAAACATGAGCCTGAACCAGCTTTTTAGGAACGTGTTGCAGCCATCAAATTCAAAATGAGGGAATATTTGCAAAAAAAAAAAAAAAAACAAACAAAAAAGGTTTATCAGTTTGAAGAATAAATATATCGTCTTTGTAGTGTATTCAGTTAAATAAAGGGTTAAACAGGATTTACAAATTATTGTATTCTGTTCTTATTTAAGTTTTACACAACGTCCCAACTTCATTGGAATTGGGGTCCAGATCTCCTCAGGTTTGGACGATGATAAGACTGAGATCCTCACAAAGCAAATATCAGAATTAACACAAGTGCAGAAAAAACAGAAGAGTTACACAAACTAAATCCATCATCTGCATCAAAATACAAAAACAAGTAAGGTGAATCCGCCGCCAGCACGTATTTTACAGTTGAAGTTCACGGATATATGTGAGGGCCGAGCAGCTGTCACCTAGAGGATGAATGTATGCATAATTCTGAGAAATCGCTCACTGTTTCGAGCAAAGCCTGGTCCGGGGAGGGGGAGAGGGGGGTTCAGAAAAGACATTTTAAAGGTTACGTCTTTCATTTCTTAAATTGAAAACTGCTGCAGTTTGACCACAGCTTGACCTTTCCACTCGGCTTGAATGGACAAATTAAATGTTGTTGCAAAAAAAAGCTGGAGGAAGGGATTTGTATTTAAAAATGAAGTGCCCTCAGCTCCCAGGTCTGTAACTAGATGGCTTCATATTCCAGACGTGGCCTTTGTGAGCGAAAACCAAGATTAACTTTATTTAATGAACTGTACTGTTGGACGAGGTGGATGTCAAATAGCAATCCCGCTTTCTGTACGATGTGAAATAGAATTTTTGACTCTAACATGTCCTCAAACCAATTACAGAATAAAATGGAAGTTTGACACCTCAAAAAAGAGTTATTTGACTGTTGGAGATGATCAGTAATGGGTGCTGAGGACTGATCCGCCAAAGCACAGGGTTAAAAGTAGAAAGTAGACTTCGGAAAAGATGGTTTGGACTTTGACTTTAAAGCATGAAACGACTGAAGTTAAATTTGATTAACTCTATAAGCCAAAGTGACACAAACAGTTCAGACTCAGAAACACTAGACCAAGAACTCGATGGTACGAGTTGTTGGACAGACAAGTGTGCAGGGTTCGGTAAGTGACTCGGCAGATGACCACGTAAAGCAGGAGGTGAGTTTATCCAGTGTTCACAGAGGATAACCCGCCGTGCCACCGTCTGGCTGCAAACTTCAGAGGACAACTTCCTGTCGTATGTTACTTTGTCGGCTCCCATTCATTTTCAAGGTCAGCTTTGCTGATCGAGCGTCACAGCTGTTGCAGTTTACCGGTTTGAGTTCAACCGTTGACTTTGACGACTGAAGAGTGAACATGGAGGTGGCTCCCAGTACTTTTTAAGACTGCTATCTCAGACTCAAGATAATAGTCAGGCTAATATTAGGGTTGCAAAGGGTTGAAAAAATTTCTGTTTAATTTCAGGAAAGTTTCGTGAAAATTTACATGGGAATTTTAGCTCAGAAATGTTGGAAATTTTCAGGATTTTGTTGCCGTCGACTTGAATGAATTTTACTAAGAAGTCCTGGAAAATTTTGGCTTGGAAATATATATATATATATATATATATATATATATATATATATATATATATATATATATATATATATATATATATATAATTTTTCATTGTTACATAGCCTCCAGCTGTAGCCTTCAGGAATGAAGTTCATGCAGAAGTTCTAAAAACTGCAGTTCCTCAAGTGTCCACTTGAGGCTTGCTCAGAAAGTACTGGAAACCACATAAACACCAAATGAAAAAAAAAAAAAAAAAAAAAAAAAAATATATATATATATATATATATATATATATATATATATATATATATATATATATATATATATATATATATAAAATGATATTTCCTTATATGTACTACTTTTCCAAGAGAAAAAAAAACTACTGATATAAACATATAATCCAAAATACTTAAAAATAAACTGAATTTTATCCGTTACTCATGCCCAGTTATTTCTCCATGACAGGAAGTTTGGTGAAGAATCATTAAATATATCTGTTGGGCTCTTGCTAACATCCAGATCTGAGCTTCTCCGTACATCTCTCTCCATAAACATTCAAAATGCAGTTATATGAATTATTTATTTCCCCCAGAGGAAAAAAATAAACTTAACTGCACTTTTTAAATGAGCTGAAAACAAACACTGTAAGACAGAATTCATTGTGTCACGTTGGACCGGAGAGCAAAGCTGTTGAGATAATACTGTGCTGATGGAAACAGTCTGAGACATCGTTTTCTCTCCTCTTACATGTGAACCACACACGCCATGTCAGCCTCATTCTTAGTGCAGCATTCTCTTCATTTGGAACTTCATTCTTAATTTGACGTTTCTGTCACACTCACTCTAATGCCTCCTGCTTTGGGACTCGTAACTCAGGTTTAATGTATAAACTATGTGATGTACCCGTCGCTCCAGATGACACAGTCAGGTCATGAACCTTAGAAACAGAATGTGCTGTTGATGAAGTGTTTGGTACTGAGTCAGGCTGCTGCTTGTCAGGATCGTCTTGCAGCCGGTGTACCTGATCACGCTCTCAAAGCGCCCACGAACAGGCAGACTTACAGACATTTTGCCCTTCATATTAAACTCCACGTGATTTGAGTTTTGAGGTGACGATCTTGGACATAGCTGTCAAATACTGCCTCACCGATCAGATCACTCTTGTGAGCACAGTGTGACATTATTTCATGATCACTGCACTCTGATCTGTAAACAGGGAGTGTTGTGCTCTTTCAGCCTTTATACTGCCCCCCCCCTGGTGCCCCCCTGGTGCCCCCCTGGTGCCCCTGGAGTAGCTTTACAAGACTGACAGCTGAGGAAACCTCCATTTTTCTCCTACTCATGTTTTAGAAAACCTTAGTTTTTGGCTGCTGTTTCTTTAAGACTTCCTACTCCACAAAGCTCCTTCCATCTGATTGGCTAGCCCGCCATAATTTCAGCAAGTCTCGTTAAGATCCTCACGTGATTTCTAAAACATTTAAATATGTAGCAGTTTGAAAATTTGAACACGTTTAGTCTGAACATCCAGAACTGTTTCTTTATATCCATGTTTCAAATATGTGAAAGCGAAACACCCTCTTCTTTAACCTTCGAGCAACCTGTTGTTGTCCCATAATCTCAAACTGACGGCATAAAAAGATGCAAACAGTTTTTTCAGGAGAAATCTGCATGAAAAACAGTTCTCTTGTTTACAGCGAGTATGTAAACTCTCCATTTAGTCGATGGATCTTACGTAGTTAACAGCTTCACACCTTATACCTGCAAGGATCAAATGAGTCTTATAGGAAATGTGATGTTACGCATGTGAGAAGCTTCACACACTTTAAATCTCAGTTTAAACATGTTTGTTTATCACACGCCTCAGTTTTACACTTTTTGCTGTGAAGAGTTTTTTTTCCTGTGTTATTTCAGTTACATGTGGTTGAACATGGGCGATATAAACTCCCTCCAGGGGCACCAAGATATAGCTGCATGAATCCAAATTCTTGCAGAATAATAATATGTAAAACATACAAAAGCTTGTTTTTGAATGTCTATACTGATCGATGCAGGGGCTAAAAGTAGAGATGGATCGCTGTGGTCATACTGAAGATTCTGCTGTGAATCAAATTGAGCATTATTCAGAGGTGTCATCATGAGTTTGCTTTTATACTTTGGTTTTGAACCTGGTTGCAACAGTTTTTCTTCATTGACTTTGTTCCCATGTTGGTTAATGCATCTATTTGTTATAAAGTATTGCTCCTTCAGAGTCCAGCTGGTCAAGTTTCCAAGAGCCCCAGCATCGAGGCCTGGCCAGCCTCAACAGCGTCTCACTAGGGCATAGATCAGCAGATTTATGGCTTTGTTTTTCACTCTGGGAGACAACTGCAGACTATAACGGGCATGTTGCACCTTTGTAGAACTCAGCAAGCTTCACTCGTCCTTTACTGTGAAAAAGTCTTCCACACAGTGAGTGCATTTCTCAAAACAAATAACACAAACTGCAAAATCGAGTTGATAACCTGCAAAATCGCGTGTCGCTTGCTCAGAATGGATAGTTCAAGTCCTGACTTCATCGCTGATGAACAAGACGGTTGAATGGCTTCATCGTCTTTTCATTATGACACTTTACTCTGTTTGCTCGAAACACTATTTTCACAGTCATCTGAAAACTAGTGAAGTTACACATCACTGTACTTCATGAGGTAACTGAGCACAAGACACTGAACACGTATGTTTTACATTTTTACTGCACATGCTCTTTGAAATTTACAGCACTGTGCAGAAGGAAAATACACACTTATTTACAAACACACATATGAACCACCCTTTGGGTCCCAACATCTGGCTGCACCCTTCGACCAGCCTCACCCAATGTGAAGCGATGATTGAGCGTCAGGAATGTATTTGGCCTTTTCTTCCTCTTCGAAGGCTGAATTTGAGGAGCGATTACGTCACAGCGGTGCGTCGAAGGCTGTCCCATTTCAAAAGCTCCTCCAAAATGTTGCCGATGCAGCCGACAAATCCGGGCCATTTTTTGAGAGCCGCGAAGGACGGATTCGGCGTATCCTTCATAGCCTCACATATCCCAGGATTCATTGCGCGTGAACACTGAAGATGAGGCAAACAGCCGAACTCCAGAAGGACTCCTGTTTTACCAAACTATGAAGGATTTCTGGCAACAACTATGTAATTTTTATTTCTGAAAAGATCGATGAAAATTTTGTTTTACTGTGAAAAAATGTGCCGTAAATACTATACAGAGGAAAAACACTTCTTCTTACTTAATAAATCTTCTCTTTAAGGCAAAACTCATAAATGTAAATTCTCTTTATTGTCTTCAAGTCAAATAATACATTAAATCGTTTCAGTACTTTACAAAAAGAAACGACTAAAACTACAACAGCTTGGACTTTATACAATTTTTTGCTAATATCCCTCCTGGCGCTTGTTCAGAGGTTGAAAATGTACATTTTGCTAAATCTGTTTTATTCCATGTGTATGGAATGATTACTCAGCCGTCATAAGTGTAGATTATTTTGACTGATGTGACATAAACAAATGATAAAGTTATAAAACATGACGATGTGTCCAAAAGCTTTTGTGATTTGTTGGAAGGACAAATGACTAAATGTTGTGGAGGTTGAATGAACGGTTTTAATTCTGATCAGAGAAAAGCACCAAAGCCACTGAGAATAACTGAAACGCATGAAAGTAAACAGAGTAAACTTCTGATGTGTCTTTTGATGTCTGAGTTACATAAACTTCATTCGTCCTTCATAAGGCCTACAGATCTCATTGGTAGTGTTGTATAACCTCGTGAGTCAGCTGGCATGTATTACTGATATTTCAGATAAGTCTTTCTGGTTTTCACTTTGCAGCATGCAGGATTTTCACAAAGGGCACCGAGAATGTAAAATGAGCCCGCAGCATCACAGGGGCACTCGTGTGATATTTCTCCTCCCAGATTGTGGAAGCACATCACGTAACACTCGGCTGGAGAGCAGAGAAAAAGAATTTTATGGAAAGTCAAACCGTCCTGTGTGGTCTTCAGGGGTAACATGAGAGGCTTATACGCGCTCCAGCTGTCCTGAGAAATCCTGCATTCAGCTTTTAATGCAAAGGACGCTGGGAGTATTAGGTGTGTGTTCGACAGAGCAAGAGCCTCTGAGGATGCTGATATCAAGGACTCAGCTAATGACTCAGTCTTAAAAATATAATACACACAAGTTAAAAGCTGTAATTACCTGTGTAAGTGCTGTGCATAGAGCGAAGATCCAAAGTGCCACTAGGTTCTCATTAAGCCAGTCCTTCACCCGCTCGTAGCAAGGCTGCGGAATAAAAACACAAACACAGAGTGAGTTAACAGATAGATGTGGAGTCGCCATTTCAATCACCAGTAAGATGAATAATCAGGATGAATCTTCAGCAGGTTGTTGTCACAGAAAAGTAACCATTGAGACTGAAGTGAAGGCCTCGCCTCACTGCTGGTTGTATTTCTGAGACTCAACATTAAAGAGTGATCCGACGCCGTGTCCTAAAAGTCTCTTTCAGCAAACTGCTCTTTATGGCAGCTGTTTTTGGCGGGAGTTTGGTCCGGCACACATTTCATGGTGTTTCCTTTGACGAAAACCTGAATAGGTCTCCAAATTAATAAATGATAATAATAATACATTTAATTTATATAGGGCTTTTCAAAGACTCCAAGATGCTTTAAAAGGTTAAGGATAAAATGCAGATAATAATCAAATACAGATATGCAAAAAGTAAAGAAATATAATCCAACAAGCATAATACAAATATCGAATATAACAGTTAAAATTGCAGATAGAAAGCAGAATTAAAAAGGTTGTAACTCAACATGTAGATTTATGAGAGGTTATAAGTTAAAGCAGTGTGGAACAAGTGTGTTTTTAATTGTGTCTTGAAGGTGGTAGGGTTAGGGGGCAGCAACAGAGAAGGCTCTGTCCCCCCAGGTTCGGTGCTTGGTTCTTGGGACGGTGAGGAGGTTAGGGCCAGAGGAGCGGAGGGTACAGGAAGGAGTGTAAGGGTGGAGTAAATCTTTAAGGTAAGAGGGGGCGTGGTTATGGAGGGCTTTATGGGAGAGTAGTAGGATTCTGAATGTGATGATATTGGATAGGGAGCCAGTGAAGGTCGTGAAGAATGGGGGTGATGTTGTCACGGGAACGGGAACAGGTGAGGAGGTGAGCGGCAGAGTTTTGAATGTACTGAAGTTTGTTGAGGAGGTGGAGTGTAGCTGGAGTCTGTCAGGTCTACGGCCTGCTGCCATGGACCTGACAGACTTCAGCTGCTACGGCTTCTTACAGTTACAGTTTCTCCGTGATCATCTCTACAACACAGAAATATGGACTCTGTGTTTATGTCTCCCTGTGTCTTTGTCTCTCTGCCCCTCCCCCCTTCTCTCTCGCTTTCTAATCCCAACACAGTCTCCTCAGATGTCTGTCTAACATGAGTCTGGTTCTGTCCGAGGTTTCTGCCTGTTAAAGGGAAGTTTTTCCTCTCCATTGTAACTTGCTAAATATTGCAAAGGTCTGTACTCATGGTGGGTTAAGATGAGATAAGACTTCTTATCTTGTCTTGATGTTGGGTTTCTGTTAATAAAATTTTGTTACCATTTACAGGTCTAGACCTGTTAACGCTTGGAAAGCGTCTTGAGATAACGTTTGTTATGAATTGGCGCTATATAAATAAAGATTGATTGATTGATTGATTGATTGATTGAGGTTGTTGGTGGTTCCATACAGGATACTGTTGCAGTAGTCAATGTGTGAAGTTATAAAAGCCTGGATGATTCAGCTGCAGGGAGAGAGAGAGAGAGAGGGGCGAAGGCGGGCGATGTTCTTGAGATGGTGGAAAGCTGATCTTGTGACTGCTTTAATATGTGTGGAAAAAGTGAGTTTGCTATCAAAGATGACTCCGAGGTTCCGGCAGTGGGGTGAGGGTGAGAGGTGAAGTCTTTGGCTGTAGAGGTGAGGGAACTGGGACCTGCTAGCAGAATGTCAGATTTGGAGCAGTTGAGTTTGAGAAAATTTGTTTGGAACCAGGTGCTGATGTCCACACTTTTACCCACTTTACCCACTTTTTGGTACCCTTCTGTTGTTGTGCCAGATCTGACCCTAGAAGGTGGAGCTAGAAACACTGCAGTCTGCTGATTGGTCGAAAGAATCGTCACTTCCCCTGCAACAGCAGTAGTTGTTACTGTTGTTGTTGTGGTTCTCGCATGGCAATTCAAAGATGATGTGAGGACTATCTGTTTGAAGTGGATCACAGCAACACCTTTTGGCTGGAATCGTGTGTGACTTAACAAGGTGTGTGTTTGTTTTGGAAATGAATGGAGATCAGAGCTTCTTTTTAACACTACTTTTCTTTGTTCAAGACGACTTTTTACCAGATACAACGCGATGAGGTGTTTCATCCTAAAACCGCTGCCGTGTAAACGGCCCCTGATTGTGTTCGTATACCTGCCTACCTGCCTACCTGCCTCTAGCAATTTAATAAGCAGTGCAAGCACAGATAAAAACCATATCACCAGCACGCAGGGTGCCTCTTGTCCAATCTGATGACTCTGTCAGACCTAACTGTGCAGAGACACTAATGACAGACCTTAAAATGCTGCGATAAACCAATCACAGTGGAGTCTGAAAACAACCTGGAGTGGGGATTATGTCGCATTTACAGCACATCTCCTGCTGTAATAGAAGACTGTGATAGAAAATGTTCTTTGGTTGAAAGGTCCCCTGGGCGACATCTTTATCTCCCTCTCCTCCTCCTCCTCCTCCTCCTCCTCTTCATCTGACCTAATATTCTTGGGGGAATCTTTCCAAATTCAAGTGAGTCCCAGCTGTCTCTGTCTCCCTTCAGCTGTACAAACAGGAGAAATGTGACTCGGGGAGTGGCACATGTGCCGCAGGTATCATTTAGACGTGAATGGGTTGAATTTTTCATCTCATACAGAGCTGAATACAGTCTGAAGGCAACTCGGAAAATTTGGAAGAAAAAATAAATCTCCATCCTCTCACTGTTTCCCCCCCTTTTTTTTTTTTTGTCTTTGAGACATATTCATAAGTTGGAGAACATTTTAAAACCTCTTCTCTAACTCTGCAAAAATGTCCCTGAGCTATGTGGTGCAGAACAGGCAGAAAGAAAGGAGAGATAATTACTATAAATAGAAGGAATAGAGCGATGCCCTCCTGGGTCAGTGATATGTGAAAGTAATGAAAAGGAGATGAATCCTTGGAGCAAAGCAAGGCGCTTTCTACGAACAGGTGAGAGCTGATTAAAAGTGATGGGAGTGGCGTTTGCCTCCAGAGGAATGAGGCACGTGGCTTCTTCTACACTTACATGCACCAAACTGTTTGCTAAGAGACCGTTTGGATGCTGTAGTAAAAGAAAAGCTGCCTTCAGACCCCGGCTACCCTCCTATTCCAATTAAATTATTCATCCCTGCAGACTTGCTGCTCTGTTGGTGCTACTTTTTGAGTCGCCTTACGTCAAGCGGCTGAGTCAGAGCCAGGGAAACCTACCCCCAAATTACTCTGCATTTCACTGCTGTCTGAAACAACCAAACAGATACATTTTCCCGAGCATGCGGTGAAATGATTCTGCACAGGATCGATATGGAAAGTCATTTTGTAAGACAAAATTTAAAGCAGCGTCAGTGTTATTTATCAAACTGCCGTTCAGCCAAACACCTCCAGGAGCACAGGGCTGCATCTGGAAACACATAAATTCATATTTTTATTGTTTGATGCCAACTGCAGTCCCCCCGTAAATCCAGGGACAAAAAAAAAAAGACAAGTAAATCTGAACCCTTCAAAGCCAAATTCAGCACAGGGACGAAACTCCCAGTGCTGCAAGACTCACACATGATCAATGTGTTTAAGAAAGTAAGCTTAGCTTTAAGATCCATTTATGAGCTTTTCAGCCACATCTGCAGGGCTCATCGGTGCACTGAGGTTGCTCATGTGTCATCGTAAGTGTCGATGCCGTCAGTCAGTGTCTGCCTTCATTCTCCTGAAGTGTGCTGACTCCCTGCCAATGAATTTAATCCCTCTCCAGTCAATCCCCCTGGCACGTCTCAGTCTGGCGTCCTCACACAGATACCGTCTACTCCTCCTGGTCTCTTTTCAGTCTCTTACCCAGAGTGATTGGCTTTTTAACAATCTATGGGTGTTCCAATGGTTCGTGGTGAGTGCTGACTCCTTGTGACTTCAAATTCCCACAGAGTCCCTGTGGGTTGCTCTCAAGAACCCTCGCTGATTCAAAGTGACCTTGTCGAGACTTTCCCATGATTCTGCTGCACCCCTATCGTCTCTCCTGACACCTGAGCCTGCCCCGTTTGCTGGAAAAGCACTCAGCTGAAAGCTCAGAAAGGGATAATGGGTTTATTCCTGTCATTGGACTTGCATTTTTTATTAACACAAAAGGTCAAGGATGACTTTGTGGATTCTTGGAAAACAAAAACAGATGTTATGTTAATGTCTGTCAAAACATCCCGGAGAAATGTTTACAGACGGGATGCACCATACAGTTTTCTACCTCGCTCATCAAGAAAAATTAAGATGACTCCATACTTTGAAAGTTTCAAGTATTCCGGGAAAATGGGCCAAAGTACTTCCTAACAGGACAATTTTTAGACCATTTTATGGTCAAAATAAGCAAAAGGGGAAAAAAAGTCCAGGTAGTAATTTTGAGGCTCAGGTGTTAAAGGGTTAATGGTATGCTGCTGTTTTTTTGTTGTATGATTAGGAACTAATGAGGGTGTAATGGGTTAAGAATGGTAAAACTGGACAGGTCTGCAGACTGTGTCTTCTAAAGCAGTTGTTTGTGCTTCTTATGGGTCAAATTCTGTAACCAGACAAAAAAGAAAAAAGATTCTGCAGTTTATTTTTGTATATTTGCCATATTGGTGTTTTAGAAAGCTCACTTTTGGATGACAGAAAGGTACTGGAAGTGCATCTAACACACCAGATTTTAGGATACATTCTCCATCTGTGAATCTTCCTCCTTCAGTGAGGAAGCTGCTTTGAACCAAAGTCTGGTGATTAATAATATTTGAGTCATCCAGGGAAGCTTGTTGGGGGCTCAAACCAGCACCACCCCTCCCTACACGCAGAACATGCGCTGTGCATAGGCCAAAGGATCCATGGGGGGCCCAATTTTACGCAAGGGGGTGCAATTTTGTGCAAATGCGCAAAGGATGCGCACTGCTGCTGAGAGGCGCGCGTAGAGCAACAAGTCAGACCGAAGCAGGAGAGAGAAGAGAAGAGAAGTGTAATCTGACACCGCACACGTTGTCACAATGATTGACAGCTCGCAGCATCTGACCAATCAGCAGTCAGATGCACCGACTGACAGGTTGTTGGATGCAGGTGAAGAGATGGCGTCGAAGCAACAGTATGAATCCAAAGCAAGCAAAAGGAAGAAAAAACAAAAAAACAAAAAAAGAGGAGGTTTGTGCCTGGCTATCATAATATTTACTCTGAACTGGCACAGCAGCTGTCATATGATGACCTCATTGATGACTTTGCATCCAGAAAATGCAGACGTGTTCACCTGTAAAGGCTTGTTAAAATGTTCCAAGAGGTTGGGTTGTTCATTCTCATCCTAATAAAGGTTGTAAAACATAGCATTATGTGATACAGTCACTTCTTTAATTGGGGCGGAGGGGCCTCAAAATAAAATTCTGCTTAGGGCCCCAATTTTGCCAGGGGCAGCCCTGGTTCAAACAAATCCAAATTAAAAATTATTGTAATAACAAATTATTCTGTGTGTAAAAGTGTGTCCAACCCCGTCACAAAGTTTAAGAACCAAACCTCCGTGTTAACCACGAAATATAAAACTGACTTTGACATTGTGACTGCCGTTCTGACACATGATTTGATCACAGGCAGATTTGCCGCCATGTGGGACCATGTTAAGAGGGTCATTACATGATTCACTGCAAGATCTGTGGGAGTTAGAAGCCACATTAAAAAAAACCTGTTCTTGCATAATGTGGTGTTAAGAGATCTTTCTCTTTATACTTCCAGTGGGAGAGAAAGGGGACAAAAATTACAATCCTAATTCTGCACAAAAATACATCCCCAAGTTTTATTTGAAGCTGTATGGTACTTCAGCAGCCTGAGTCAGAAGAATCAAGTGGGGATCTTCTAAAGTTGAGGCCTTTTGGTTAAAAATTCCCTCTGCGTGTTTCCCCAGATAGAGCTTCTGTGCTGAGCTGCACTGAGGGGAACACAAAAGAGGAATTTTGTACTTAGAATAACTGTAACTCCGGAAGACACCTGCTTGATCTGACTCAGGCAGCTGAAAAGCTTCAGATTAACTTTAGTGAAAGTTTAGGAAGAATCTCTGCACAGAATGAGGATAGCACGAAGGGAAGAGAATCAAGTGTGATCTGCACAATATGTTCAATGTCCTCAAAGACACCTGACCCTTTATTTTTTAAAAATTGTTGACAGTTTAATTAAAAAAAAAAAGTTATTTAATTTGAGACGCCTTAGTGACACAGAAATAACACTGCCTCTTTTATCTTGTTGATAAATTAAAAGGCAGAGTCAAACACAGCTTCATGGTTATAAACATGGGGCTGAGGGCGCTTCAACAAATGACCTTTACTGTTCCAGATGTGTTGGGTAAAATTTGGGAAGGGGGTTGAGAAGCCATCTGAAGATTTGTATAGTCTCATAAAGGTGACAACCCAGTCTTAGTTGTATCAGAAGTTTATCTTCTGATTGGAGTGTGTAAACGAGGATGGGAAAGGGGCCTTGGATGGAGCCTTGTGGAACACCATGTGATGGATTGACCAGAGAAGAGGAATTTGTTGATTCATGCAGAACTTTTGGCAAACTCAGGGTAGAACCTCAAACAAAAACACCATTAATGACCTCATGTTGAAATGGAACATCAAAAGCAGTGTTTCAAGTAATTATAAGATGATGTAAAATCAGTACAGAACAGTAAAGACTAAAGCTGTGGACCTTTAGTCACCCCTACCATGACTTTTAAACCTGGCACAATCAACTTGTTTGTAAGACCAAAAATAGGGAAGAATAATAATGATAATGATAAATCACATTTCTAGAGTGCTTATTTTTTAATACTCAAAGATGCTGTACAGGAGACCAAGGCCAGGTAATCAGAGATAAGAAAGAACTGGTTCAGGAAGTCGAATCTGAACAGTGGTTTTTGAGTGTAGATTGAAAAGAAGAAAGGGTAAGAGCATTTTTAAGGTTGTTTGGAAGTGGGTTCCGGAGTTCAGGGGGCAGAAACAGAAAAAGCCTGGTCACTCCAGGCTTAGGGACTTTCAGAAGGTAGGCGTTGCTGGGCCTGAGGGATCTGAAAGGTGTGTGGTGTTGGAAGAGATCACAGAAGTAGTGGGGAGCTTGGTAATGAAGGGCTTTGTAGTTGGTGAGCAGAACTTTAAATTGGATCCGGTATTTGACAGGTAGTGAAGTTCACAGAGGACTGGTGTGACATGGTCTCTGGAGGGGGGGCTGTTGAGGAGGCGGGCAGCAGAGTTTGGGATGTCTTGAACAATCATGTAATCGTACGTTTTTTGTATTAGTCCCAATGAACCCTTTGGACTAATAGAATGGGCGAAATTACTCCTGTAGGGGTTTTGTCGTTGCGTATTAGAGTCACTTCAGGTGAACGAGAACACAGCTGGTACACTGAGTGTAATATTTTGCTCTTTTTTAATAGTCTTGTCCTCAACCTTGTATTTGGGTTGATTTTTGCACTTGGTTTCCATGAGGATGTAGAAGAGATTTCATTGTAGACAGAAAATATTTCCGCACATATTCTGAGTTCACAAGCACTCAACTGTCAATGATAGATTGGAGTGAGCTTTATTCTAGCTCTAGTCATCACTAAACTATGTCCTAAAAGCAAGATCTGGTACAAACAAGTTTTTTATTTGGAGTAAAAAACAACTCTCTCTTATCTACCCTTGAAATCTTAGTGTCATTCAAATTTGGTGGTCTTGAAAGCTCTCACTGAATTAATTCCTACAAAGCTTGAAAGTCAAATCTCTGGTGAAAGGTTGGTTTGCCGCTGGGGGAATAGAGAATGAAACATGTGGGCTCAAAATGGTATTCTATGGATTACAAAAGCTTGTTACTAAAGTAACACGTTTCTAAATCCTCGCTTTTCAAGGGTATCAACACAAAATATACAAAAGCACTGCATGATTCACATCAAAGCATTTCCCTGCATTAGGAAGGGAAATGAAATCCACGGAGCTACTCGAAGGCCAACAAGCCGTCACCTGAAGGACGAATGTAGAAAAGATTTCCACAAAGGCTGGTTCCAAGAAAAAATGGTCAAAAGCCATTCGAAAGGTTACATCTGACATTTCTAACATCAAAAACAGCTGGAGCACAGATGGCCTCGTGGTCTAGGTCGGGCTCCATATGGCAAAAGCCCTTGAGCGGGCAGCCCAGGTTCAAGTCCGGCCTGTGGGGACTTTCCAGCATGTCACTCCCCACTCTCGCCCTGTTTCCTACTCTGTCTACTCTCCTGCTCACATTAAAGGCATGAAAAGCCTGAAAAAATACCTTAAAAAATAAATAAATAAAATCAAAAACAGCTGCAGTTTGACCAGAGCTCGACCTTTCCACTGCTGAATGGACAAATTAAATGTTGTAGAACGCTGTTAGAGTAATAGGTTAATATTTAAAGATGGAGGGCTCTCAGCTCCCAAGTCTACAACCGCACCACCATGGCATTAAATTTAAGAGCTACCTTTTGCAAAGTCATGCTGCAGATTTTCCTCAACTGCTCATAAAAGTTATAAAAGGGAGTTTTGGGGTAAAGTTTGCTTTGGTGAAATGGCATCCTGCACACAAGTATGAAACTTAGTATCTGGATAAGACAACATGCTACAGAGGCCAAAAGGACTCGCTGATTGTCACTGACCTCCCAGAGGAGGATGATCTGTTTTATGTTCACGTTATTGGGGAGACTAACTATGATCAACCGTACGCAGGGAGGCAGCTTTTGGCAACAGTGCCCAGAAACAGACAGAAACCTTGCACGGCACCAGACTCATGGATGAACAGCCGTCGTCCACAACCTCATTATTAGGTAAATGTTATTAAAAGATAAGGATCAGGCATCTGACTGCCTGGTTTGGTGCAGGAAAGTAATGAATTCATGTTACTTTTCATTTCATTGCATTTCATGAAATCGTGTTATGATAAGTTACACACTGGAGCCATACGTATACATACTGTTCTCCCAAGCTGTGCAGCTGTTCTCTTATTCTCATGGTCTTTGAAATTATCATCCAGCCAAGGTCTCCAGCCAATAAACACAGCTCAGGCTTGCAGTATTTCCTAGAATTACTTTTGCAGGAGAAACAAGCAACACTCTGAATAATCTGTAGAATTAATTCAGCGCAGATTTAACCCTTTGAACCAGAGGGTCTCCCAATTGGGGGACTTAGGCATCACTCTGCAAACTGCATGAAATAATGCACTAATCACAATAGTGATGGTGCAGTGATTGATCACCATGAGTGGTAATGATATGAAATCTATAGTTTTAGATGAGAAAATTCAAATGACACAGATGGAGTCAAACTCTGCCCAAAGAGAGCTCGCCTGAACTCTCTGCACTAAAACCTCTCTAATTTGATTCTCCTTCACTTTATCAGAGTCAAACTTTGCAGAGATAATGTTTGTATGTTGTACTGTGATCTCATACAGGTTTAGAGCTGCAGCTGCATCATCTTCAAAGAAAAATTCGTCCTGAAATGTCTTTTTTTTTAAAGCGAACCTACATTTTTTTCTAATTTTTCCATCGTCATTTACTTTTTACTAGCCCCGTATGATCATATTAACACATCTCAGCAAATCTCACAACTTTTCCCTTCACTGTTACACCAGAATTATTCAAATAGACCTTGTGGTTGCAAAGATATACCCATTTCATTATGGGTATGCAATTTTCGAGCAGAGACCTGAAAAATCAGATCAGGGTTCAAAGGGTTAACTGATGACACCGGGATGAAGAGCACTACGATGACCACCAACAACACCCTGTTTACTACTTCTGCCACTTGTTCGGAAACACAACAGACTGCGGTCATATCTCCAGGCAACATCTGGCTCAAATACAGGCAACATGTAAACTGCTGAATTTATTTACAATCCCACCAGTCATTACCTCACATCTTATTCTGACTGTTTATTCTCTTTATTCTCTGATGTTGAGGTCTTTGAACAATATGGCAATAATAAGCTCTTGCAGGTAGCAGAGCAGCTGGTGAGTGGATCTCTTACTGGATATTTTGAGGACTAAATGTCTAAATAAGGAGGAAGTATAGAAAACTTCCGTCAGTGGAGGACGATGACAAAAGGTAACTTAGTTCTGGCAGCAGGAGGAGAGTTAATGATCAGCTGGAGGCTGATGCGAGCGAGTGTGTCCCCAAGTTGATGAGGTTTAATCAAGAGAAATTTACACCACACCGCGTGACAGGAGAGCTCGGGGGGGACTCTGCTGCTTGCGCTGGCTTTATGATTGGAAATACATGTTGAACAATTAAAGCCCCGGTCTGTCTGACTCTGTCACTCAGGAGATGTTAGGTGATATAACAAATTCATTATAGCAAGAAATACAACCGAAGGTGAGATGAAATGTTTGGACAGCTCCACAGCACCAGTACCAGGGCTCTCTCTCTCTATGCCTCCTAATGAAGCCGGTTGGCGTCGGGACGCTGTCTCACAGTGCATGATCAAACTGATAATTGAATTCAATTATTTTGCTCTTTAAATGAGGTTTGTTGGATCATCACAGCCTGAGTATTGCTTCTGTTATATTGCTGATAATATAAGATGTTTGGCATCTATGAATATTCAGAGCATACACTCACTGGCCACTTCATTAGGTTCTACCTGCTTGTATTGAGTTGGACACCTGGAAACCTTCCTCAGAGATTCTGCTCCATATTGACACGATAACATCACACAGCTGCTGCAGATTTGTGGTCTGAACATCCATGATGAGAATCTCCCGTTCCTCCACATCCCAAAGAAGTTCTACTGGACTGAGATCTGGGGACTGTGGAGCTTGTAAGAGTCCAGTGAACTCATCATCATGTTCAAGAAACCAGTTGTAATGTCTTGCTGGAAGTCCAGACGGGTACACTTCGAACATGGTCAGCAACAAGACTTTAAACCAGGATCAGTTCAGCCAGCAGTAGGCTGAAGCGTTGATCCAAGTCAGGATGGATCTATGCTTTCATGTTGTTTCCTTTCTGTGCAGAAAAAATCCAGACTCATCAGATCAGGCTACGTTTGTCAGTCTTCTCTGGTCCAGTTTTGGTGAGCCCTTGTGGACTGTAGCCTCAGTTTCTTGTTCTTAGCTGACAGGAGTAGCACCCGGTGTGGTCTTCTGCTGCTGTAGCCTATCTGCTTCAAGGTTGGTCGTGTTGTGTGTTCAGAGATGATCTTCTGCAGACTTTGGTTGACCAGGTCTCTGTAAACCTTTGAGATGGTTGTGGGTTAAAATCCCAGTAGATCAGCAGTTTGTCAAATACTCAGACCAACAACCGTGCCATGTTCAAATCTCTTTTATCACCTTTATTGAGTTGCTGCCATGTGAATGGCTGATTAGATATTTGTGTTAATGAGCAGTTAAACATGTGTACCTAATTTAGTGGCTGCAAGGTGTATTCTGTCTTCTGGCAGCTCAGGTAAGCCTCAGAACCAAGCCCATTAGAAGCCCACCAACCAGGTAAGACTTTTTATAATCCCAGATCTGTAGAGAAACTGCATAAGATGAGTCAGAGACAACTCCCCGATGGTTTAGCTATAGAGTGACGTCGTCTTTGTGTCAGTTTCTGATACAAAGGTACCAGGAGGGAACAATCTGATGTATCAGCTGCCAAGAGGAGCTCATTAGGCAAAAGAGCTGATTCTGTCCGTTGGTTCTTCGACCTCTTGACACCTGACTGGAGTTTTCAAAGACAGACTTCTGAAGCAGGAGATACTGCGATGAATACTTTGTCTTAGACTTTGTGGAAAAAAGGGAATTTTGAAGATGAGTCTGTGTTTTTTATATATATATTTTTTTATTTTCAAAGCCGAGGCTTGAAATGTGGTACTTGAAAGAAAAAAGGCTCTCGCTCCTCTTAATGACTGAAAAGAATGGTCGAGCTAGAGGTGTTAGTTACAGGTTTATAGGAGAAGAACTGTGAAAACAGGTGGCTCCAGTCACCTGGGACACCGCTTGGTTCGGTTCAGGGATGTTAATGTTTCAGGTGTGAAGACCTCAGATCCAGGAAGAATCCAGAGCCACAGAGGGGGATAAACAGGTCACCCGTGGGTGTTATTTTATTCCTACACAAATCTGTAATCAACACTAACGTCCCCTACTTATTATCACATCATCACACCCAGTTAACATTTCAACAACAGCTTCCACCGCTGCTGTCCTGGCAATATCTCCAGCAGCAACCAGTCATACATATTCATGAAGATGGGCCTGAAAAGTTAAAGTTCTTGTGTTTTTCTTCTCTTTGTACTGATGCGATCCTCCAACACACCCTGCCAAGCGTTTCCATGCCTACGATCACGCATCATGCATCCCCTCTTTGCAAACTGAGCTTCTTTTCCACATGACACTAATGATTTTAAACTGAACTTTTTTTTTTTTTTTCGTCTGACTTGGCAGCAGCAAAGAAGCATGAATCATCGGAATTAACCTCCTGAGGAAGAGTTCAAAGTCAGTTACTGGATGTAAACATAGCAACAGCTTATATACGGTAAAGGAAATAAACAAGTCTCTCTCTCTGGGCAGTGCTGAGATTAAAATGAGAAAATAAACGTGATTATAAATTAGACAAGCAGTGGCAGTCAAGTCCTCACAGACTGAAGAGATTAAATCAATAAATTACTTTTAAGACTATAAGTCTCTCGCTATGTCCTGCTGCTGCTCGCTGAGACTGTGAAGCTGAGGTCCAAATACAGCCAGCCGGCCTCGTTTTGTTTTTGGCTGCAGAATGAGGCCATTTCAAGCCTGAGTTCCATTTTTGAGATGTGAAAATCAGAAAAGAATAACAGAAATGTTGTGTTTTATTAATTATAGACCTGGAATGAATTTGGATGGGATGAGCATTTACTTTTTCTTAGATAATAAATTAACATTTTAATGAAACATGACCAACACTGTTGTGCTTTTGTTCTGTTTCATCAGAGTAATACTTATTCTATTTCTGAGCCTCATATGGAACTGGACCATGGTTTCAAGTAAACCCTTACAAGCGAGAATAATAACTACATTATCCTCCTTAACTGTTGAACACAAGACATCACTACCCCATTGTGTAAAGGCCCATTTATGCTCCTGTCTGAAAACGTATATATGCTCCTCATTATACCTTAAGACAAGTGACCAGCAGGGGGTGTTGGTGCGGGATTTGGCAAGTTAGTTGCGGCAATGGGTCCAATCATTTATCCATATATATTCATTCCTGTAGCCACGGTATACATCCACATGAAGCAGAAAACGGTTTCATTCTTTTTCGTATCATATTTTCTGTAAACGTGGAACCCTCACAAGAAATATAAATCAAGACTAAAGCGCTGAAACCTACTGAAACCGCTGTAGTACATATTCCAGGTCTGTAGGTGGCGCTGTGACACTGCCAACAAAGTCCACCAAAAACAGACTGACACACGGAGCGTGTGCATTTGGCTCATGGGAAGGTGAGAGGTGGGGACATTGTGTCATCAGTTCAGGAAATACCGGCTAGTTTGTCAGAATGGAACCAAACCAATGCATGGTTTTTAAACCTGGTTTAAAAAATGATCAAATTCAGGCGTCCAAAATACCAACTCTGTTTGGATGAAATGTGCATACGATAAAAACTTTTGCGGATATACCAAAACCCGTCTTTTTCTTGACGACCCCATTGACTTCATAACTCTCAAGCTAATGGGAGATGAGTTGAGCATTCTATTATATCTATAACATCAGGAGGATCAGACCCTATCTGACACAACAGGCCACACAGCTCCTGGTTCAGGCTCTTGTGATTTCACACATTGACTACTGCAATTCACTGCTTGCAGGTCTCCCTGTGTCTACTTTCAAACCTCTGCAGATTACCCAGAATGCAGCAGCACGTCTGGTCTTTAACCAGCCTAAAACAGCACATGTCACCCAGCTGTTAATCTCTCCAATCAAATTCAAAGCTCTTCTTCTGGCTCACAAAACAGTGACGAGAACGGCTCCTTCCTACCTTGAGTCCCTCATCCAGGTCTACACTCCTTCCCGCCCTCTACGCTCTGCCTGTGAGAGACGCCTGGTGCTCCCAGCCCAGCATGGCTCTAAATCTCTAGCCAGACTCTTCTCCTCTGTTGTACCGAAATGGTGGAATTAATTACCCAACTCATTAAGATCCGCAGAGTCCCCTTCTACTTTTAAGAGAGGTCTGAAGACTCACCTGTTCAGGGAACACTTTGGCCCTTAATCTGACCCTTCTCCTCTTTGTCCTCAGGGGTCAGATCAGACTAAGCTCTTAACAAATGAAAGCACTGAATATTGATTTCTCCTGAATGTTGAATTCTAGTTATGGCTGATATTTAGATAGAATACACACAAAAAAAATAAAAATAAAAAAAATAGGGGGGGGGGGGGGGGTCAGTGGGCACTTGATGACTGAGTACCTGTGACACATCTAACTTGAAGCATTTATTCACACTTAATAAGGTTTCTCCTTTTTTGTCAAAATTCTTGCTTGTGTTGAACGTCACTTTGGAAAAAAGCGTCTGCTAAATGAAATTGTAAATTGTATTATACTATTCTATTCTATTCTATTCTATTCTATTCTGTCAGCTGAGCTCTATCAGCTGTAACAATCAGATTAGTGGCTGGATAATGGCAGACTAACAGACTACACATCTGCATGGAAACGGTGCATTGCTGAAAACAGCAGAAGTCTTTAGGAAGGATCACATTTAAACCCTTTTCCCTCTGGGAGACTCCCACAAATCAACCGTGTCTTATATACCGCTCTGACTAATATTCTGGCTCATACAGTAATTTGTCAGACAGAAAGCAGTTTGAGGCATTTTCCCTGGAGAGATTTGGAGGACATATACGGCTCTACTTCCAGTCCCATGCTCAAAAACCTCTGAAATTATGACATGAAAACTGTTTATTTATATAACAAACAAGTGCACTGCATCCTCCCCAGTTGACGGTCCATTTTAAATGCATTGAAATGAAAAACAGCATTGATTTTCTACTGCAGCATTTCACTTCAGTCCTTTGGCTGATTTGTCAGAGTGTTTCTGTAAGTAGTGAATATATATTCTAGTTTATATAAATATAAAACCTGACATGAAAAATGTGGCAGAACTCACCGCTGTCCACCATGTTCCTGGGTTGTACAGGCCACAGTTGTCGCTGTACTCCAGGCAGCAGGAGTCCGGCACACGGCTGGCGTTGTACACCTCAAACCAGTCCGTGTGGTTGGTTACGCCACAGCATCGAAACTGTGTAAGAGAAATGAGAGAGTCGAGGCAATCTGGCTTTTTTATTTTTATCACACCAACATGCTAATGCATCATATCAAATAAACAGCTCCACATTGGGGAGCTAAAATTATTTACCTGCCTCCACTAAGATTTACCGAGCAAAATAATTTGTATGTGCGGAATGTAGAGACCGCTTTATCTTCCAGCCCCTTTTTGTACAATCCGCATCTCATTTGTCTCAGAGCCCTAAATTCATTTTCTGACTCGCCTGCTTCTTTCCATCCACATCTTCCTCTCTTTGTGATTGGTATAGATTTTTGATAAGGGATCATGCCTTCACCCACAATTCAATTCATCAGTGTACTTCAGGAAAAGATAAAGTGCCCCTGATGTTTTGTTCATCCGGGGGATTTTAATTCCACACAGGCGTAACGCTGCCTGACGCCACGCCGTGCACGGAATCAGGGATAGGGTTGATAATTTCTAACTCCCTCTCTTCTTTGAAAATGGATGAGCTCGTAATACATCACAAGCTACACTTGAATTTAAAGAGCGGTGTAGCAGATGTAGGACTCGAAGTTTTAAAGTGTGCGAAGAATTCAAAGACGAAAAACTGCACAGGGTCGTGATATTCAAATGTTACCTCCTTGAAACGTTAACATCTTTTGTACGTAGCTCGTTTTCTGTGACATTAGCGGTTGTTAATATTTTTCAGGGTGAACTTTGCTCTTGAGACGTCTTCCTTTGTTGAAGATTCAGTGACTCAGCATGTCTAAAGGAGTCCTGGGAGTAAAAGCAGGGACAGAAGAAGAATACTCTTCTTCTCAACCAGACCTCATGGAGCCTCAAACACCGCAGAGGTCTGACAAAAGTGCATATTCATGCTTGCAACGATATTTTCAGGCCCATTCTTCTCATAACACCACCTTGCTTCCTGCACATTTACACCCACGCATGCAAATTCACAAACACATTTGCATGCATAATTTGCATACCAATACAGTTCCCTAACATTCTTTATGCTTCTCCAGTTAGCGTGTGCACGCACTAACACAGCATGCCCTCCAGACAGCAGACACACATGCGTGCAGGCACAGACTGGAGCCAAACATTCAGCGTTTACCGCGCATTTGCTAATGGAACAAAACTACACGCTATAACTCTGCGATCTGTGATGTATTAAAAAAGGTCCAGAGAGCCGCGAAGCCTCCGATCCATCATTTAATGTCTCCCAAAGGAATTCGCTAGCAGCAGTATCCGTCTTCTGCAATCCTTAATTCCAGAATCTCAGTTTCTCACATTGTGTTTTTTTCTTCTCGGCGGAAGTTGAAAATATAAATAATACAAAGCAAAAAGCACATCAAAGTGAGAGCTGGAAACAAAGATTACCTCTGAGAGTCTGTGATGTTTGCATTAATCTCTCTGACAGCAATTTACCACAGTGGATAACTATAAAAGCTCTGGGTGTCTGTTACAGTCTGTGCAAACATTTCCAGTTCTTCAGATTCGTTTTTTTTTTTTTTTTTTTTTTTTTTTTTATCCTACTCGTATACATCCACTGCAGTTTCCTGTACAAATTGTACAGAAAAAGGAGAAACCATAAAACCAAAAACTCCCTCACCATTTGACTCCTCTCTCTTAATTTGATGTGATCACTGTGGTACAAATAGCAGAAACTTACCAGTCGCAAAAGTAAGTACTGTCACCATAAATAATGCAGTGAGAGCGTCATGTATCTCAGCATGTGACAAGGAATTTTTGCAAGGGTTGACTTGTTAAATGGCACTGAAGTGCATACTGAATGTACCGTGATGCTCACAGCTGGTTGAGTTCACTTTAAAGCGTCTTGACCTCAGAAAGCTCTCTGCAGACTCACACAGAGGCTTTTTTCATCATTTGATCTTTTTTTTCCCAGATACAAGCAGCCACCGCCCCCTCCGGTGATCTCATATCTTACATCAGTTTGTACGATCATCCAGGCGTTGGTCAAACCCACGTTGCCCTCTGTGCCGAACAGCTGGAGGCCCTTCTTCAGATCTGTCTGCGCGTAGTGATCAATCTGAGATAGAGGGACAGGAGAAACGGTTGTGTCAGGAGAGAAAATAGGATCATTTAGCCAATCTCATTTCAGCCGGCTCATTCCAGTTTTCATCAGATGAGAGATAATATAATAAAGACTCAAGTGATAACAACTAACCACGTTCATTTTCTTCATTTCCTTTGAGAAAACCTGCAGAGCAAACTGTTTGTAAACCATTACACTGCTGTGTTAAATACTTGATTCTGATTGGTCAAAACTTTACTGGAATGGTCGGTTCTTTTGGGATAGCACACCCTTCCTATGGATACGATTTCAGTGACAGACTCCAGCAGATAGGCAGAAGATAAACAACCCCTGGTGAAGAAAGGGAGGGGCTACCAGGACCATGACCATCTGATTGGCTAGCTTTATTGGGGGGGGGGGGTAAAACAAGCACACCCTACGGTAAGTTAAACATAAACAAGCTCCTAACGAGCCGATTCATGAACACAAGAGTATTTATAAAGCGGTCAGTGTCCTGATGCCTTCACTGACTGTCAGCACTGGAGGAATTATGAGCATCTGCACTGAACACATCAACAAACAGGAGAGCTGTTACAATATGCTTTATCTTTACTCCTATTTTTACCCATTACCTTCAGTTCATCGTTTAACATTTTGCAAGCAAAAAGTTGATGTTGAAACAAATATTAGATAGAAAAGTCAGTGAAACGTGCCAACTAGACAGAAATAACCAGCAAGGGGTTCTTTAAGACATATTTTAAGACACTTTTGGTGAGGCATGATTTCCTATTCTTTAAGCAGTGAATTCATTATTTTTTTCCATTGCTGTTTTAGTCCTTTAGTGTGTTTTCGTTGGGATTTAACATGTGTTAATGGTTGTCATGTGTTTGGCCTTCTAATGCAAACATGTGATATAAATACACAGGTGATATGCAAAAAAAACTTCTGAGTTTCTTCAATATTTATTTGTTAGATCTTTTTTATTAGATCAGGTCTATATTAAGTTATACAATGTGAGTACATATAAAGAACACTTAAGAAACTTCCATACGCTACATCTACGAATAACAGTTATCGGGTTTCCCAGAAATACATCATTTGCCCCCTAAAAATTAATTTGTGAATCTTCACTGGCAACAACATGGAAATCCAAAGAATGAAACACGCTGCAAATGAACTTGGTATGGAATACGATGGAACTCAGAGACTATTAAATTGGGAAAACTGGGACAAACTGGCAGTGATGCCCACTAAAGGTCACTATCAGTGGAAGTGTTCAGTTTCAGCACGAGTAATTAGCTAAGTAAGCTCATTTTGAGACACCATCTGAACTGACTGCATGAGACAGGTAACAATCAAACCATCTCAAGTTATCCTGCTTTTGCAAAAAAAAAAAAAGAAACAAAATTACTTTGAAATATGTCAGAACATGAAAAAAGGCTTAATTATGTAAGAAGTTGAATAATATCCAAGAGTATGCATTGTGAGTGGGTTAGTCCAGCAGAAACAGCCCACTTCAATAACATTTCTTTAACTTCATTTGACAGCACACTGAGTGGAAGAATAACTGATTACGTTTGGCAGATACTGATTCAAACTGTGAACAATAAATTGCTTCGAGTGGAACTGAAATGAATCGAAAACAATTTTCTCCCAACCCAAGGAAAACTGTGCCGCTAAAAATATTCAAAAAGGAAACAAAACAGACAACCCAAAGCTGAAGCTACTGATGACAAAAATCACCCAATTTGCAGCAGTCGATGCTTCCTCTTTGTCTGAGGTAGAAGACGGAGGATTTTACCTGCTTGTGGTGTATTTATGTCCTGAATTGCTGCTACTTTTCAGACGTGTCTCTGCCTGTCATTTATGAAGTGATTTTGACACAAATTCACAAGGAGAAACTTTTCCCAAAGATTTTGTAACACAGGAAGTCGTCTCTGTGTTGTCAACCATTTGTTTGTTCTGATAGAGTTTTGAAACCCACCATCAATGGGGGCCATGTTGGAAAGCTAAACTTAACGTAGCTTTGATCCAGTTTGGATGAGATAAAGAGGCCGACTTTTAGCCTCTTCGTAAAGAGATACAAGGGGCTGCTAGGTAGCCAAGTCGCTACTCACTTAATTGGGCAAAACATGAGTTTAATAACAAGTTATAAACAAATTCGCCTTGAGTGAATTCTGCTGTTAGAGAAATGAGCTCTTCACAACCAAATCGTTTTCTGAAACAGCCTGAAAATAATTTCATTAAAAATTTTGAAAAAGATAAAAATCTTTTATTTTGGCTGTTTTTTTTTTTAGCTCTTCTGCTTCGGCTTCTTGGTGTTGCTGCCTGGTTTAACTTCAAACATGGACTCTGGACATGGGATCTTTCTTGATTGAAAATGAAGGACTGGCCCCTCAAGTCTTGACTTCAACCCCATCCAGCAAATTTGGGTGAGTTGTAAAATAAAGTCGACAATTTCATTGAACATTCAAAGCAGTCTTTGGATTGAGTTGTAGAAGTCATGGAGTGACATTAGTGTTGAAGTTCTCTGGAATCATATCAACACCATGCCAGAAACGTGAACTGCTGTAACTGGACAAACCAGATATAAAAGTTCAAAGTAGACAAAAACAGAAGGACTCACTTCATCTGGTATTTGTTGAGCTCAGAGCAAACATCTGCATGTTTCATGATCAGGACTTGGAGGCAAAAAAAGTACAATATTTCAATATTTCTGTCAGGCGTTTGAACAATTTTTGACCACAACTATCTGTAATAAAAATATTCGCAAACCTTATTATCTACAATCTACAGTTCCATTTAGCAGACGCTTCAAGAAAGAGTTTAGACTGGAGGGAAAAACCTTAGTAAGTGTGACGAAATGCTTCAAGTTTGTTTGGTCACATGTTGCCATCAAGTGCCTGAAGAAATGCCTTTTTTATGTTTTTTTTTATTCCATCTAAATAATGTGTCCACAACTAATAATTCAAAATCAACAACATCGTTCAAAATTCAGTAACATTCAATATTCAGTGCCTTCATTCACTAAGAGCTGGGTCTGAGACCTTCTGATTCATTCAACCCCAGAGGACAAAGAGAGGAAGGGTCAGATTAGGTGCCAAAAGCCCCATTTCCACCAAGATGTCCAGTACGGATCAGTTTGATACGGGTCAGATCAGTAAAGTCTGATCCTGTTTGTGTTTCCACAGCCAACCGTGCCCTTCTCAGTAAGTGGAGTGTAAGACAGATGCCGATAGCTACATCAGCGATGTAAAAATGACGGCATTGCAGCGCGTTAAGTATACCCATCCAATAAATCTGTGATTTTGTGACGCCATTTTCCAAACAAAAGAATCTTCAAGAAGTCAACTGGAAATTTAAACATGGCAGGGTTATGTGTTATTTTTTATTACCGCTGTTGCACAGGAAGTGATGATTCTTTTGACATATCAACAGACAATTACCAGACAGGATCGGTGTGGTCTGGTAGAAGGGTACCAAAAAGTGGGACGATAGGGGTTGGTATTTTGGAGACAAACTGAACTGAACCGCTTGGTAGAAATGGAGTTTTAGTATTCCCTGAACGGTTGAGTCTCCAGACATCTCTTAAAAGTTGAAAGGGACTCTTCAGATCTGTTGGGAACAACAGAGGATAAAAGTCTGGCCAAGAGATTGAGAGCCATGCTGAGTTGGGAGCACCAGGTGTCTTTTACAGGCAGGGAGGAGGTGTAGACCTGGATGAGGGACTCCAGGTGGACAGGAGCCTTGAAGAGCTTTGAAGTTGATCTTTATAAACTACAGCTCACTTCTGCCTCCTTATATTTACTCATATATTGGTAAAGATTTGCTCATTGGTCCTTTAATGGAAGACCAACAGTTCCCATGCTTCTCAGGTGAAGCTGAAGTTTTATGCTGACGCCATGTTGAACAGCCAGTCTTTACACAAGTTTTATAGGAAACATAAAGTGGATGCTGCTCCATGACTCCTCTTCTTAACAGGAGTAAATGGACTGAGAGAGAGTGCAGTTTACATAGACTCATACTCGAGTGCTTTCAGACTAATAACTGAGCTCAACAATGGAAACTTTGCTAATCTCAGAAATGATAATTAGATTCTCTCTGTCAGAAACATCACAAGGCAAGACTTCAGGTTAGTGAGCCGCTGTTCAGTAGACACGTTGCATGCAGATCGTTGTTACTTCAGTTTCTTGGCTCTAGTTCAGCCGTGTGAAACCTAAACAAACAAGATAAAAAATCATTTAACCAAAAACAGATTTTCCTGTGAGCTCCGAATCAAAGATAACAAACAGGATGTGTGATAACGGTCGCAGAGATAAACAAGCTTAAACACAACCGAGCTCAGCCGTTACTGAAGCTGAAATTCATTCTTTTAAAACCAACAGTTCAATCAGAAGGGCGGGCTAACGCAAACACACACACACACACACACACACACACACACACACACACACACACACACACACACACACACTCACACACACACAGAGGCTGCTCAGTCTTGTTTACACATCGAGGTGGTCAATCTCATCTGACATCAATGGCATTGATTTCCGCTGACCTTGTTCTCTTCGACACTGCAGCCTCTTAGCCTGTGAGGTGCTGCAGACACCAAACACCTTGTTAAATCTCCACAAACTTCAAAAGCACTCACCTTTAGCCGAGGCCTTGAGTTTACCAAACCACATTTTATGTTAAAGGTGGGTTGCAGCGTACATTAAATGAGCATCCTTGACTTAATTCTTAATCCATCAAAGAGCTGGATGGGATTATTTGTAACCCGGAGAAGCCCTCCAAAACATTTCACACTTTGCAATCAGACATTTGCATGAGACATAATTTACTGTAAGTAGTGGTGGATGATGATTAATCAAGTTCTCTATCACACTCAGACGTGAACACACACCCTTCTATTAAAACTGGCTGATTGCAGATGAAAGTGTCACTGAAAAAGAGAGAGGGATGTGATGATGCAACAGACGTTTCTGCCAAAGATTTCACACCATTCCATTAATAAGACAGCCTGCAGGAGGGAAATAAGCTCTGTGCATGCAAAGGGAAGAAACGGGAGTCCTACCAAGGCAAAAAACTTGAATGTAAAATGATACAGGGTTTCAAAATGTTTTTAAAATTCCTCTTCCTTTTTTTATCAAGTAGGTAATGGTATCCAGCACTGCAACCATGACTTAAACATGGAGAACAGCTTCAAAGAGTTTGTTCTTTGATACGCAGGGTTTATTTTCATCATCGTTTTAAAGTACAACACTGTTATATGTAGGGTTACATGTGCAAAATGTAAAGTTTGTGTCTTTATGGTGTGACTTTGATTCAGAAACATTTGGATTGTTCACTGTTACATCACTCCGGCTCGGCTCTGTTATGTTCCAGCTGCGTCTCAGCTCCGGCGGATTGGAAACCTCTGGATCAGACACACAAGACTTCGATTTCTGACTGAATGCCGGAGCAACGAGCAGCTCAAGCAGGAACAGGAGCACCAAGAGCACCAGATTTAAACATCCACTTTACTTTTTAAAAACAAATACACCTTGTCAGCCTGGTTGAAACGTAACAAAGCAGGGATAGAACTGACATTGATCTGGTGCAAGTTCGATGAAACGGGATAAATACACCAGATGTGTCTCAGTTCCAGCTCTGCTCCATCACAGCACCGTATCAGGTTTTACAGCCCAAACAGGAGTGGACTGGGAAGTGCGGGAACTCCTCATCGCAACTCCAGCTGTCTTGTGTCCTGCATGCTGCCGCACTGAACACGCAGCAAGTGTGAGTTGATGTACGAAGCAATCATGCAAAGGAGTGGAACCGGTACGGAAACGCATCTGATGTATTGAATGGGCTTAAAGTGCCACCTTGAGAGCGCCCCTCAAATTCTAGCCACAGGTCTATGAAAGTTACAGCCAGAATACACCAGACGCATCTCTGGTCTGGCTCTACTCCATCATGGTACTGGATCAGATAGGTTTCCATTCAAGTCAGTGTGTCAACACAGACTGGATCCTCTTTCTGGCAGGTCGCAGCCAATACTTAAGCCTCTGTCATGTTTGTAAAGTTTCTGTTGTTTTTGCACATTCTGATTCATGTTTTGTTTTCCCGTTTTATTTTGAAATTTCTAACCCTTGTCTCTGTCTTCTAGATTTGTTCCTGTCTGCCCTGCCCTGTCTGTCACACCTGATTCCTGATTGTCTTTCCCAGCTGTGTGTCATCACCCCTCATTACCTCTTGTATTTAACCTCATGTGTCTCACTGTCTCGTTGCCAGTTCGTTGTACCTCACAGTCCTCGTTCCAGCCTTTTTCCACTGTCTAGTCTTGCCGCTTTTTGAACCTTGCTCTTGTTTTTTGGACCTTGCCCTTTGCCTCACGTTTTCTGGATACCTTTGCCTTGTTTTGGATTGTTTTCCCGTGTACCGTCGCTTTGGAAAAAAGCATCTGCTAAATGAAATTGTAGAATTGTAAATTGTAGAATTGTACCGAACTCTGCCTGTCTGACTGCCTGATCCCGTGTACCGAACCCTGCCTGGCTGACTAACTGTCTTGTGAACTGAACCTGGTCTGTTTTAATAAACCCTTCTGCTTTTACGGATCTCGATTCTGAGTTTGCATTTGTGTCCTCTTCTGGGTCTGAGTTCTTGACAGCCTCCTAATTTTTCTGAATGCTGGAGCTGTGATGCATCAACTCACTGTCGGGGAAATCAACAGGAAGTCGTGCACAGAAACTACCTAAAACCACCCAGTGGTTGGTATTTCTCTGGAGTTTTATAACAAACAACCAACAGACATAATAAGAGGGGCCAGACCAGGAGTCAACAGGTTTGAGGTTTTATAGCCCAGCATGAATGAAGAGAGGCTCATCAATTGAGTGGGAAGCGTGGGAAATTGTTGGTCTTGCGAATCCAGTCATGCTGCTTGTCGGACTGAACGGCTTAGGTGAGTTTACGTACAAAGCCAACACACAAAGAAGTGGAGACAGTACGAAGACGCATTTGGTGTATTTTAGGCATTTGCTTTTGTTTTACAGTAGCGCACTGACATCAGTCTGATTAGCTGCACCTGTATCCTTCGCTCTTAGTTCACATCTCAAACTTGTAGTATGTTGGAGATACTTAAATTCCATTTAACATAAATCTCACACTTTCTGTGCCCAAAAAGTGTAAAAAAAGGCATTTTACAAAAAAAATGACGCGCTAATTTGGATTGGTATTGCTTTGCAACTGAGATGTGATGGCTCCAACAGCTCCTGTCAACTAGTCAAAACTAGTTCCTGTGTGTTCCACACAGATCCATTTCTTCAGCTGATGCACTGTTTACTTTATATACATTATATTAGCACATGAACTTCAAAGATTTCTTCCTCCAAAGGGAAACAAAAACGGGTCGCTAAAAGCAGTCCACTCAGTTGTAACAGGCAGTAGTATCATGGAAAAATGTATGGAGGCTAGTCGAGAAAAAGACAATCTTCTCTACATTTGCTTTTGACTGAAACAACACAGGCATTAACCAAACCTATTTCTCAATGTCACGTCTGATTGACAGCTTCCCTTTTGCTTATGTGCTCATAACTGTGCTTTAACAACAGAACAAATCCCGGCCAAAAAAAAACCCCAAAACAAACAAAACAGCAACAGCTTAATATTTTCAAAAAACAACTCTGTGAAAATTTGCTCAATAAAACTGTCAGACACAATTTTGTGTGGATGTGGTGATTTTATATTAAATCTCAGACTGCCACTTTCAGACTTGCCTTGTGCTGATTTTTTTTCCCTTTCACAAAAAAAGGACAGAGAGATGTGACAGCCTGAGATGGACTTTACAAACAAATGCTCCCAGCTTCGTC
The DNA here is from genome assembly GCA_030710495.1 of Labroides dimidiatus. Lineage (NCBI taxonomy): Eukaryota > Metazoa > Chordata > Actinopteri > Labriformes > Labridae > Labroides > Labroides dimidiatus. The sequence goes on along the minus strand of CM061144.1, from coordinate 33,250,426 downwards.
AGCAGGCTTTCAATTTTATGTGATAGCATTTACACAATAATAACAAACCATCATGAACTTCTGAACCTTCCTCCAGTGTTTGCCCTCCGGCTGTAACTATAAGCAACGAAAAACAATTACACAAATAGCTTTTAGCAGAGGTAAACGAAAGGCTATCCTCTTTCCCTCTGCTGCTGTGTGTTTTAAAAGCTGGAATTTAAAGTTTTCTTCATCTTGAATTAAAAAAAAAAAGAAGTTTCATTTATGGAATTCATTCTCACTGATCTAACTAACATTCAAAGCTTCCTTATCAGATGAATTAACTCCCTTCCTCTCTCTTTTTAGTTAGCCATCATGGTCACACCAATTCTAAAATGCAAATCAGTATGGAAGGGCTCAGTTCGTTTTCAGTGTCCCAGGGGTCGTTATCAGTGAGCAGCGACCAAAATGCCTCTGGATGCCACAACCCATCAGAGCAACTGAGCGTGTGATGTCCTGGTGGACTGCGATAGGCAGTCTGGGTGTGTAACTTGTATCAGCATCCAGTTCTTATTGCTTCCAGTTCAGCGTTTCTACACTGACATTTGGCATCACATGAGTTATTTCACCTTCATTTGCACCTAATATGACAAAAACCATCTGGTTGGTTCTTGGACCAGATTTAGAACAGTCAGCATCAGCTGCAGCCGCTCAGGTTGTTCATGAAATGCCTCAATGCTTTCCTGTAGAATCATGAATCAGTTCTAATGTGAGCCTCTTAGCGTGCTATTTGTGCCTTATTGTTGTTGCTTGGAGGTAACAAGCAGATGCCTTCACATATGTTGAAAACATTGATTGTTTGCGTCTTGGGATGCAGGTCTTCAGAGGATACCAGAGCTGTCAAACTCACCGGTGCAGCAGTGACGTTACAGAAACCTCCTTGAGTGGATTAAGGATTTATTTATTTTTATTTTTTTTTGAATGGCAAGTTCAGCTTCAAAGCTTTGTGAGATGGTTCCCTTGACAAGATACCAGAGTTATTTGCATTTACTGTCAGTGTGAGTTTGGTTCCCACTGGAATACTTCCAGTGACTATACAAGTCTTGCTAGTTAGCACACAGCTGACGCAGAGAGCCCCTCTTCCTCCTCAGCCTTTTGGTCAAAGTTGTCCAGGCGTCTTTTGTGCCAACTATCCAACTTATACGGTTCGACATAATTATAAGACAGTGTTTTTCAATCTTGGGTCATGATTTTTATTTATTTATTTTAACTAATTATGATTCTTTTTAAAACTAAAACACCACTCACAAACTGAAACAACTGTACTCTATACTTTAACTTTCTCAAATATAAATCTAGTTCAGATAAAATGCAGCATATGAAAATATCTGGAGCTGGTGAATCTTGATTGATGGCCGTGATACCATTACTTCAACCTGTATAAACTGTTACGGGTTAGGTAAGGTCTAAAAGGAAACTCAAACCTGGGAAGCTAACCCTAAGATTTATAGAGTGGTGGCGTTGAGGGGAAAACGGCCAGCCCAAGCCTCATTGTCAGTTCATATAATTTTTTTTTAAAGGTTGAGTTTTAACACAAGAAATACTAACTAGTTTTGCATCCGAAGTGTGTGTTCTGTCGAGTCTCTGGTTTCTTAGCGCGTCCAGCGCATCAAATTCCCCCTCTGGTCACAGCTGGAGCCACTTTTCTAGATGATGTCCTACAGGTAATCAAGCTCATGCTCCAGAAACGATGCATTCAGTAGCGTGGGACAACCCAGTGACTGTTCCACACCACTTATCCCAACACTGTATTTCCGTTATGAAACCAGTCCAAGAATATTTTTATAATATGAAGACAGACATAGAAACATGGAAAAGAGAAACAATAGGAGGAGAAATTATTTTATCATTTATCATCCCTAACAAAATGAACTTGCAGTCTGTTAAGATTTCTTGGCCCCTGGTTGAGACATTATTATTACCAGCTACCATCAAAGTGGAAAAAAACGATGTGTGGGGAGGAAGAAGATTAAAAACGAAAGACTGTCTAACCAGCATGATCAAAAACTTATTATATTTTAAAAAATGTCTCTGAGGTCACCAGAAATTAGTGATGTCAAAATCTTTTGTGAACCTTCTGTCCTGCTCATCAGCCAATCAGAGCTAACGTAACCTCGCTCTTCATTTTATTGACAGACTCCCAAGTTTGATCACTGCAGAATAACTGCTGCATGTGGGTTGGAATGAACATTATCACAGTTTAGCTCATGCTAAAGGCTAAAGTAAAAAAGTAAAGTAAAAGTATGTAGAACTCAAAATTTTATGTAACCCCAACAAAAACTAATTAGTTTGCTCAAATATAACATTTTTAGTTGGCTTTAAAACTCAAAAATGTAGTGCAGGCAGTTTTCTTAAAATTTTGTGTTTACACAACTTTTTCGTTTTTACAGTGTAGTGACATATATGCTGGAGAGGAGTTTACATCGTTGTTAGTGTACAGGTAGATGCTGCTGGGCTCCTGATGTGTGTGTGAGAGACAAAAGGCTGTGACTCAGACGGGTCTTTAAGTGAGGGATATTGTATGGTTAGCAGCAGGTGGTTATGGGAAATAGAAACAGCATCTTGTCTCACCCTGTTGGGGTTCTATTTCTCATCACCAACCTCTGACTATACATTACCACACTTAGTTCCCGGCAACTAACTTGAGATACAAACACATTAACAGAAGCACTGGTTACCCTTGTACTGTTTTCACTTTTGGACCTTCACTGTAAAAAAGAAAACTTAAAAATGTTGGCCTGAAAAAAGATTTTCTGGTTGAGTGAACAAAAAATGTTCTATTGTGTGTTAACTACTTCAAAGCAGTTATCTCAACTAGCTTTATTAAGTTTGTTGTGTAAAGTTGGTCTCATTTGATAAGTTGCCAGCATGATCGAAACTTATTATATTTCAAAAAAAATTCTCTGAGGTCACCAGAAATTAGTGATGTCAAAATGGGGTCAAGGCCCAATATAGGTTGGGAACCACTGCTGTGAGATCTTTTGGTTTGATTGAACAAGGCTGCTTAAAAACAAATAAGGTGTATTTTACTTTTATGAAAGTAAAGTTTGAAACTATCCTGTTAGTTTTACCAGGTAATGTTACATTCAGGTCAGTTTGCCCATCTATTGTTGCCTGTTGGAGTTAAGTTTGCAGAGTAATGATTTCAGCTTGTTCTTTAAGCATCTAGTATATGTCAGGCTATTGAGGAGAATTTTCTGAACATTGTTTGTCTCTTTTTTTGTTTGTTGGTAGAATAAAAGGCATAGATTTGGATGAATGACATTTGATAGGGGTGTTAAAAGCTTGACTGACAGTAGGGATGGGTCATGATTTAAAAGCATCAAATATTCATTAGTTTATCAAAAATCTAATGGTTCATACCAGAGCTCTAAATTAACCATTCTGATCACCATCCAGTGTGCCTGGTCATCATCATCAGTTCTCTTGTGAAGGGTGGGGTGTCCCCTCCCTGTGCGTAGAGCTGACCAGACGACACAGTTCTTTCCAGCTTTGGTGGTCTTGTGCCAGCCGCTCTGCATCCTCCACAGTAACTCTGTGTTGTAGGAGGTCACCCGCAATGATGTATAGCCAGCGGGTGCAGGACTTGCCTCGTGGCCATTTCCATCCAGCAGCCTCGGGGTCGAATTGGAGGATGGCTCTAGTTGGGTGGTCAAGGGAAAGCCGGAGGACATGGCCGAACTAGCGAGTGCGACGTTGCGCAGCCAGGGAAGATGTGCCTGGTAAGTTTCAAAAATTACCAGAATTCCAGAGTTTCCACAAGCCATTTTTTTTTTTCTCGCACCAACAGTTTTAGCAATCCGAAGTTCATGTTCAAATGTGGCTCCATTTAGAATGAGCATTATTACAACAAAGGAATAATCCACCCAACACAAATTTTTGTACACACCTTCTGTCCTATTTTACATTCTATCCAGATCCTCTGGGTAATAAACTGTGGCATAAGAAAAGTCTCTGCATTATTGTTGCATCAGTTCTTTTGACACAGTCTACCCTGTAAGAGGTCCTTTTTACGTGTCGACAGCTGGAGCTCTCACCCCATCCACAGACGTTCCTAACAAGCTCCGTGTTTCTCATTGTTCTCCTCACGCTGCTTGAGCAGATGTTCGCCGTGTGATATCGCAGGTTTCTTCTCTCTGCCAATCAAAAATCTCAGTCAAAATGAGGTGTTGTGTTGGGATCTGTAAACATAATTACATCATAATTTAGACGCCGCAAAGAGACGGAGATGAAAGAGAATCCTGAACGACAAGATAAATGACACGGGGTGAAATTTCTTGCAACAATAAAGAAGTGCTGATCTTCTTTCCAAACAGACTCGGGATGGGAACTACTGCGTGACGTCTCAATTCTGGCAACAAGCTATCTGCTCTGTGATGTAAGAATCCAGCACAGGGAGCCCTTAAGTCCCATTTGCATGGTCTGCATGAAGCCTTCAGTCTTCTGAAGTTGTCAAATAAAAAAGAGAAAGAATACTTTTATTTCAAATCTAAGTAGGTCATTAGTGAAGAGTGACTCCTGTGAAAGTGCGTCAAGCAGACTGTGCATAAGCCTCAGCCATACTTTTAACTCGTTATTGATGTTGTCCTCGGGACTTTGGTCGCCCTTTAACTACACCATGCGACTCAAAGATGGGCCATCAATTATTTATATGGAAGGGATACAAGGAGAGATGAGAGGGAGACAGAGAGATGTGGGTTTTAAAAGGGGATGAGAGACGAAGGTGGGGAGGAGAAAGGAGACACAGAGAGATGTAAACAGGGGAATAGAGGGAGAGGATGAGCCATAAGGCAGTGAATATATAAAAGCAAATACACTGAGGGGCAGATGAAGCCGTTATAATGTGTGACTCGTGAGCTTCAGATAGCGCTGACAGTGTAAAACAGGCAAAAAAAAAGATCTGTGACAGTGCGGGGGAAAGGACATTTTGTTTGAAAAGAAACACAAGAAAGGGATTCCAGCGGAGAGGAAATAATGAGCGGAAAAATGGCTCAATTTTCCTGCTTCCTCAAAACAGTGGAGATCCATTTCCTGCATCATGAAAGCACGAGGAAGGCGGAATCAGAGACGCAAGTAAGGAGACAAGAAGAGTCGCAAAAAAGAGGAGAGATCTGTGGAAATATTAGAGAAGAATTCATTATGGCTTCCTTTACAGCACAAGAAGCCAAACTGCGTGTTACATGCCCTCATTTAACCAGCATAATGACGTTAGTGGGTCTAAAAATGGAGGATTTAACGTTATTGAAGGAACAACGCTAGATTCATGCTTCGGTTGCTTCAGTGTGTGTGATTTGGTCTCTCAGTCGTCTCTGTATCTCCTGAATTAACTTGAATGTCTCACCAGGTTTCTGCTCTCCTCACCTATAGGCTACGTATAGGCTCCCCGTGCTTATTGGAGAGGCTTGGTTTCTTCAAATACTTTCATTTTATCCCTCCTCCGAGGGATCCCGGATTAATTTCCCTGAACCCAAGCCCAATTCTGACCAAAGTCATTTTTTAAGGCCGTTTATACGACTGCAGACACATTATACTCCAGTCTGACCGGTTACCCTTTACTCCTGCTTGGCTCAAATCCTCAGAAGTTCTGCACTGCTATTGAAAAAGGAGTTATGGGGATATGCCATCATTCTGAAGAGTCCACATGTTATTCCTGTGCCTCAGGATGGATGGGTCAATACTCGTGAACTCAGCCAACTTTCCTCCAAAGCAAGAAACTTGAGAACTCTCCCTTAAATTTGTCAAGTGGATTGTGACTCCAGAGCTCCTCGGATAATGAATTGCGCCACCAAGTCCAGGATTCAGCGCCTTTGTCTCTGACTTCTAAAACTGTCCAGGGGCACAGCAGCAACATACCTAAATAATTAACATTTTAAGACACACCTCTTGAAATGAGTACTGTTACTTCCCGGCTTCGGATAATCAATCACAATCCCCGCCCGGGCAAATCCATTACAATTTCCAATCCTCTGCTTCTAATCAGTTGCTGATTAACACCCGGCAAACCATGCAAATGGACAATCAATGCTGCTAAAGGGGGAAAGCAGTGGACTAGCAGAGTGCTGGCTATAACAAATGATACCCAAACAGCCTTAATCAGAGAGGGAGCGGACTGAAGGATTTTAGACGAGCTGTTGGACAATAAACCAAGGTCAAGGCTCATTTCTTCAACAAGGACTCCTTCCTAAGTGTCCACATATCTCGTATCTGTGGAGTCTGTGACCTCATCCCCGTGTTGCAACAACAAAATATCACAATAACTGAGAAACTGTTCCAAGCTTTTGCCTTCAGCTGCAGAGAGCAGCAGGTGAAACCTGTTCTCATCCTGTGCTGCCCCCAATCAGCACCCCAAGCACACCTCATAGGTTTTTATACCACGTCTCGAATAGCAGCAGCATTTACACTGTAAAAATGAAAACTTAAAACTTTTGGTCTGAAAATAAATTTTTGGTTAAAGTTGTTGCCTTTTTTGTGGATTTTCTCGTGTCTTGACGGCAGGCCAGGTGAGGCCTTGAATCAAACAGGTTAAACTTACTGAACTACTGAACTGTTCTGTTAAAACTACGTCACTCAATTAGAGTAAAACACACGAGGAGTCCAATCATCAGAAGAGACCGTTCAGCTGAATCCGAGATACTTTATTCAAAGCAAACGTATCTGAACAAAGTAAATGAGTTGTGAGCTTCTGCAGAATACCCAAGCAACTGAAAACATGACCAACAATTAGCATTTTTATAACCCAGAGGACGGTTATTTTCGTGCTCTGGTATCCTTCAGGTCAGATTGACCCGTGACTTATTTCAGACACATATGTTTAATAATTACAATCAGTCTTTGCTGATTGACAGCATCATAATCAACGATGTAATTAGCTTTTCTGAGTTCATCCTGAGGAGGTGTCTGTTGGTTGGAGCTTGTCCTCATCTTCTCCTCGACAGTTCAGCGACTTATCGAACATGATGCACTGCTTTTGTCTTCTTTTGTTACCAAACGTTTGGTAAGGGCCCAAGAGAAAAAAATAACTAAACCAATCGAACAGTATTTATCAGTAATTGTAATGCAGTCGGTGCTTTGTTCAAGTCTCAGTCAAACCACAAGTCCTGAAAATCAGGTCCTGAGTCCGACTTTAAGTCTCAGACTTCTTCCCCACTCTCAAGGAAGTGTCACTCTGCACCTTGGCGATAAAAGTGTCCCTCAGGGAAGAGCTCCACACTCGATGGACTCTGAAATGCTGTGTGAGGAACAGCAACAGCAGCAGCAGCGAGGTGCTTCACAGCTCTCAGGTGAGCTGTGTGGCTGCAGGCGAGTCAGCAAAGAGTGAGCAGTGCTTCGATACGAGGAGCAGCCAGAGGAATAAACCGCCGAGGGGCTGGAGCTGAGTGCCTGAAAATCCATACTGAGGGTCTGAGTGTGGCTACAATAAACGTGTCATGCAAACCAAGCCTCAGCCGTGACATTTGGAAAACTTTCACTGTTTCCAAGGACAAAAGGCAAATCTAAATGTCAAAATGTGATTTAAAGCAGCGTGGTGTTGTGTTTTAAAAGAAAGCATTTCCCTCTCTGGTAAAGCTGAACGCGCTTCAGGAACTCAGTATAAAAATAGATGTTTGTATTTCATCAACAAACTGTGATTAGATAAATAAATCTGAATATTAGATTTGACCTCATTTCAAATTAGTTTGTTAAAATCACTCTGAAAGTGTTTCTACATGGTGATAAATTCTCTCTCACAGCGTAATTAAACATTTTGAAAGAAACCTGCTTTTGTGCGACTTTCAGAACTGAATGGGAGGAAATAGGCCGCACAAATTTGCCAGTATTGATTTCCATCTGGTAACATTTTTCATTCCTTTCCACACAGACCGCGAGGTGAAAAGATTTTATCCGACAGTCCGGTTCTTCAAAACGATTTGTCTATTTCCATTTCTCAGCCGCAGTCGAACTCCCAGACTGTCAGGACTGCTGCCTTGTTATGTCTGCTGTGCTAACTAGCACACGAAGCTTTGAGAGATCCTGGGTGTTTGACTTTCCTGTGCGAGGGTTTTAACCTCTGCCAGAAGCTCTTTTTGGATTTCAAGTATAAAGTTTAATCCCTCGACTGTCGCTGTTGCACCAGATTCACCAGAAACGGAACGAGAAGACGACGGTTCTCTATGCTCAAATGAGGTCTTTCTAAATCTGAAAGACGAGACCAAAAGTTACGCAAACGAAGAACAAGATGATATCTAACGATCGCTGAGAAAACTTTGAAGCTGGAAAAACTCCTACAGTGAGAAAGTCTGCCAGGTCCACAGGAGAAAACTGTTCAGCTGGGTTCTGCTTTAATGTTACAGCTTGGATTACAGCCAGCATCAACAGTGGATCTATACAAGCTCTAGAATATATACAGTTCACCATGTAAAACAAAGAGCTGAAACTTTTAACACAGACAAACCCAACTCTTACACTTGTTGTAACCAGAGGCGCTGGGGAGAGAGACAAAGCTCGGGGCCCCAGGCCACTGGGGGGGCCCCTGGCAGCTGACAAAGTTTAAACCACAGTAGAAAATGTGCGACGTTTGTAGGAACAGCAGGAAACCTCCCTGAGGGGCCCATCTGACAAAACTCAGTCGTTACACTGCAAAACATTGCATGTTTGTTTTTCCTGTGCAAAATTTTTCAACGGCGGTGGCTCCATCCCAGCGCCGCAACGTTTTCGTTCTCACTTCTTCCACTTGTTCACTTGCATCTTAGTCCCTTGTTTTCATTCTTTTCTCATCACTCTCCTTCCTGTATTCCTCTCTCCTCGATCCTCTGTCCTCTGAGTGACGTTTAGAGCTTTGGGATTTTCCACATCTCACTTTGAGAAGTCCAACTCCGTCTTGTTTCTGATTGGTTGATGATTTAGAAGTGACATCATTTAACAAAGCAAGATTGAAAAATTGGACTATTTCAAGAAATTTGTACTACAACAAATGTAGACTAGGAATGAGTATTTATAAGACTTTGTTGATGTCCATGTTCTTATCGATTCCATTTCTAGATCTGATTCTTTGATGATTCCCTTAGCAGTTCCTCCTGTGAATTTCCTGTGTACAAAAACAAAAGGCTTTACAGGTTTTATGTGTCAACATTTAATTGAGTTTGTAAGTAAATAAATATGACCTGACACTCATTGTATTAAATGCTGTGCGTCGTTGGAGGTGTTGCCACTCTTGCATGAGATTACAGCGTTGCACAAATTGCACTTTGCGTTGTTACCCTTTTGGGTAAATTGAAACCAAACTTTTGATCACCTCGATCTCCACGCTAGTGGTGGGCGGGTCAATCTGAAATATCAATATATCGATACCAACACTGGTATCAGTATCAATCAATATTTGTGTGATAATATCGATGAATTAGTTTCAGTTTCTCTTCTCACTCATTTCACCCATGCCCCCTGCGCCACTGTGAGTGTAGCCGCTCAGTCACGTCACTCAGACGCCCACTGTTGGCTGCATAATGTCAGAGAGGATCATCGTTTGGTGTTATTTTACAGCTTAATACCAAAATACCTCAAGCTGTGATGTTTTCAGAGAACACATGAGGTTCAAACTTATACAAACGTCTGATAACGAACCAAAAAGAGAACTCTGAGTCAAAGCAAACAGAGGGAGGAGGAGAATTGCCAAACTACAACCAGACCCCAGGATCAGAGACAGAAGTCACTAACAGTCCTTTCAGCATGACCAACAATAATCCAGGGAGCTGATTTATGGAAATGAAAATGAGATTATTTTTCCAAGTGTAATTGGTCTTCATAGCTGTAATTCTAGTACACTATTGAGAAATATCATAGATGCAACCAGTTACAATAAATCTGAATGAATTATGTTACTGTAACTAAAAATATGTAAATACATGATGTTTTTTTCTCTGTGATGGTTAATCCACCAGAATGTGAAGCTCTTTAATCAAAATCATATTTTTGATGCTAATATATAATAATCGTTGCTATCAATGAACATTCAAGTGTACTATTTTACAACAAAGCAAGAAAAGATTAAAACATTATTTTTGATTGAAAAATTAGTTATTTACTTTCATTCATGAACATAAACTTTTGTTTTAGTGGTTGTTTGTTATTCTTGATTAATTTCAACGAGCTGCTTTTCTGATGTAAAAAGTATCAGCACTGATATCAGCTGATACTGGCCCTGTATGTACTTGGTATTGGATGGATACCTAATTTTGCAGCATCGGACACCGCTATGTCTTGGAAATTCTGCTGCTGAGCGACGAGTGTGATTGACATGTGGCACGTTACGTGACATCGACGTGAGGTCAGGCCACTCTGGGGTCATGTAAGAAATCAATAAAGGAATCGTTAAACATAAAGGCTAATGATGGCGATGGATCAAACCATTTCTAATCGATTCTCAACAGGAGCCGGTTATTAATACCCATCCCTAATGCAGAATGTTTCTTTCCCCTAAAGTCACATGACGCTGAAATCTGCGACCTGCATGGATCTGGTTTTAAAAATGCATTATTGGACACGGCCCCCCTTTTCAGTACATCCTGAATGAATTTAGAGCTGGAGCATTACCTAAACTTAACAATCAGGGGTGATAAGAAATATAATTTCAAAGTTTAAAAGTTTTTCAACCACATTAATTTATTCTGCAATATGAAAAAAACTTTTTTAATTTAGTTTTTGTGTGTAAAGAAAAGTGCGATTCAATCAGAGAGTGGAGAAAAGCTATTTACAAACAGTATTAGAGTTGTGACTGTGGTATTGGCTGACTGTCATTACTTTTTTTTAATCAAAAGTAGCTTTAGTTTGTTTTTTTTAAGACCTGAAGATTTTTATTTTCATAGGTTTACAATTTTTTGCCAACTTCTCGAAGCATCATGGACTGTATACAGAATGAGACATGACCTACTTTAAAAACTTAAACACGTATACTTCATAGCTTTAATTGAGAAGCTGTACATGTTCCTGATTTAGGTTCACATGCTTTGTGGCAGATTTAGTGTTTTTCCTGTTTACTGAAACAGACTCTGGAGGATATTTATCTCGCTTTCCTTCCTCCTGCAAAGCTCTGCTCCCCTGTGCTCTTTCGTAATATCAGGATCTTAGCCAGATTGCAATTTGAATTATTTACAATTGCCCTCTCTGCTATTCCTCATCCTTATCAGCAGCTCTCAACCTGCACGCTTCGCTGTCACTGATATCCAAGACTCTACAAATAAATGTCTTGTCTGTTTGTCGATAATCTCAATTGGTCTTTCACATTAACGTTGCTCTGACGAGTGTGTACTTCACGATTAACCAGAGGTGTTTATCTAATTGCATTTTCCACTCTGAACCAAATGAAAATTTCTCAGGCTTGAAATATATTCAGACAGCAGAGCTGCGGTTTGATATCTTGACAAGTGAAAATGTCTTGACGGCTTGTGCTGGAACAGTAATGATGTGGAAAAAGTGGAGCGATGGCGCTTCACATGTGATCCCGGGGAGTCTCGTGAGTCACACGTCTGCACTTTTGGAGGTTTCATGCTTCTAGTTTGTTTTACTGCATGAGTGGCTGCAGATGTGCTCTTCCCATTTCCCTCACCTTATCAATTTATTCCTCAAATTTCCGTGTTTAGTCTGACAACAGAGGAGCGGGGCCAAGAGGAGAAATCAGTGATGTCAAAGTGAGAGTGACGGATGAAACAGACCCTCGATCTCTGGAGAAATGATGCATGTCAACAGACTTTAGCATGAGACAGCCTCTCAGCGGAAAGCGCTGGATTTCAATTTCAAAAACGTCTAACAAGATTTAAAAAGGTGATTTTCACAGCAGAAAACTTTTTCTTTCTTTTTCTTTTTTTTTCTTTTTTTTCAGGGAAGGTAGATTCTTCTTCCTAGGGGCCGTAAATAAAACACTTAACAAAAAGAGACACTTTCTACGAAATAAACAAAAAGTTTGACAGAAACTGCTCTAACTTTTTGGGTAGTTTAAAGCACGGATTAGAGTGTTTTCAGGCATAAAAATACTTCCTTTGACTGCTGCTTTAACAGAAGATGAATCGTTTAGAACTAAACAAAGAAAGCAAATAAATTAAAGGGATAGTACGTGCACCCAAACACTCAGTTTAAATGTATGCCATATTTTAAGGAGGCACAGAAGTGTTCCTCCTCGCTCTACGTTTAAATCTTTTGTGTCTCATTCTTTCTTTGGTTCATAAATTTGTCTTTTGTTTCTATTTGTTTTTTGATTGATCAGTTTGCTGCATGCTGAGGAACTTGTATGCAGTGCTGATGATGGTTTTGTTTGCTTTCGTTGGTCATAAAGAGGCACCAGCATCAACTCCTGCTAGTTAATAACTCCCAATAAGGAGAGCATCATGTGAGCATGCTCAGCAGGTTTAATGAGCAAACTGTGTTTGACCTGAGGATGATGCTTTAAGGAGAGTTAAGCTAAGCTAATAGAAGTTTATTGACCCCTGAGGGGAAATTCAGAGTTACAGCTGCAAAGCAAGAAAGTTCAAATTCCAAGAATATATAAATAGAGCGATATAATAAATGTCAACTAGAAAAAAATTCCATCAGAGACGACAGCTTGGCCATAACTCTCATGTCAGCCACCACCTCCACAGGGTCCAGAGGGTCCAGAGGGTCCAGAGGGTCCAGAGGGTCCAGAGGGTCCAGAGGGTCCAGAACTGAGCTGGCCTTCTTCACCAGTCTGTTCAGTCTCTCTCTCCTGTATCCCGTCACTCACAGCAGGTGAAATCCTTCCAATGAGTTGCTTGTGTCCATTGTTAGCTCTGTTAGCCATGTCTCTGTGAATAGCATGATGCTACTCTGGTTTTCCGTCTGGTGCTGGGTTAACACCTCTAGCTCGTCCATCTTATTGGAGATAGATATAACACCACTGTGATGCACTGGGGACGTGCCATCAAGACTGGTGAGGCCAACATGGTTAACAAGCTGGTGAGGAGGGCCCGCTCTGTGGCCTGACCAGAACTGGACAGTTTGGAGTCAGTGGCTGAGAGGAGGATGAAGGATAGGATCGAAGCCATCCTGGATAGCTCCTCCCCCTCCCCTATGATGAGCTGATGGGCAGCTCCTCATAGGGGAGTTAGCTAGTGTACTGTACTCTGTACTGTTCTTCCACTTTTCACTTGTTGTATGCTGCAACAAACTAATTTCCCTCCTGGGGATCAATAAAGTCTTATCTTATCTTATTCCCCATAAGGATGGGTCAATGGGGTCCCCTCTTAGCACACGGTCTCGCCTCCTTTTCCTCATCTCACAGGAAACTTCAGACCACTTAGCATCGACATGCTACAGGCTGCTAACAGCTGAAGTCTTATTTGTAAACAATGCTACCATGGTTACATGTAGGATCTCCAGACAAACAGGAACAAACAAAATAAAAACACCACTGCAAACGCAACCAGTTCGATGTCGATTGCCAACAAATGAGCCGTAAAAAGGAAGTAAAACTTCCTGTAGTTTTTTTTTTTTTTTTTTTTGAGAAGAAGTGATGCTGGTGTTACTCTGAGCACTTGTGTTTTAAGTCGGACTCTATTCATGGATGTGAAAACTAAAGTTTGAGCCTCTTGAACTTTGAGATGTAGTCAAATCAAATTCTCGACTGAAGGTCTGCTTACAGGCTGATATTTCTGTGATTTCAGTCAAACCCTCATTTTTCTTTTACTGCTTCATTGGTGAAAGGAGTCGTCACAAGCATTTAAGGCATTTCTATATTTTATCAAGCTGTATAAAATATGAAGATGACTTTTGGAGCACCAGCCACAGACATCTCACAGGAGGAATTTCGCTTTTGATAAATGAAATCAATCTCAAAAGAGTCTGCATTTCTTCTTAAGTCGAGACGTCTTAGTGCATTCTGTTGAGTCTATACTTTAAATGAATAGTGCGTTGCTAAAAGGTTCATTGCTTGATGCTGAAATAATGTTTCACTGGTTTTCAGAAGGAGGCGTTTTTATAGTTTACAGATGGCACCATCAGAACAAAATATGTGGCTACAGCTGCTGCTGTAGATGCAGGAGCAGCGGCTATGATTCATTTTAACGGCTCCGGTGCCCTTTGGGTTAGTGGATGCGGTCTTGTAAGGATCCAACCTGACCATAGCTCTTCATGACTTCCTTTTTACAGCAGCATTACCTCACCTTGACTTGTCCCAAAGCACACAAGCTGATAGGAAATCACCCACACAGCTGCCCAGTGACAGGTACACCGTTCAGACGTCAGCCGCCGAGCAGCAGAGGAAGCACTTCCTGCTGAACTGACCTGAAACGTAACATCATGTAGAGGTGAGCACACTAATGATCCTGGCAGGAAGAGACACACTGTAGGCGATCTCTGCAGTACGGCTCGAGTTCTGATGAAACCGCAGCAGGTCAGGGTCCAAATTATCTACTGCTATGTGACTTATCTCCTGGGGTACTTGTGTTTCGGATTTAACGAGACTGCTGAGAGTAACAGACAAGAATGAGTAAACGAGAAGTCCTGCAGTCTTTAAAGGAGGAATAAAACCACATGCATATTGTCTAATGTCAGAGAAGTAAACAAGACAAACCAGGATACTTCAAAAAGAGATGGTCGAGTATCTAAAATACGAATCCAACAACTAGAAAATTCACAGTCTGACACGTTTCTCTGCCACAGCAGAAGCAGGTTCACATTAAGAAGAAGAAAAGATCATAAAAAAAAAGCTGCTGAGGCTAAACTCTGGCTGCAGAAGAGTTCACAACCTGCTTAGGTTGCCTTTCTTCATGACACACTCTGTTTCTTCAGAGTCTGAATCTTTCAAACACAGTGGATCTAACGCACACAGAGTAGATCAGTGTGTTTATGAAATTTACATTAAAGTATAACATCACACGCTGCAAATGAGGTGATGCTGCTCCTCTGATCTGTCCCCCATCTGTGTTTATATCCTATATATCAAAATAACATAAAGGTTAACCATCACCTTTAAATCCGACTTTTTATCCTCTCATAAATTTACGACTTCAATCATTCATATCACCGCTTTGTTCCTCTTAGATTTACGACTTTAATCTCACAAATTTAAGAGCTTGTTCTCTTAAATTTACGTCCCTAATCTCCAAATCTCTGTCATTTTCTGTAAGGTGTCCTTAAAACGTCACCACACTTCACAAAGCATATTCCTTATATCATGAATGCAAAAGCAACAGAATCTATCAGATGGTTAAAGTTTCACGACGACACAGTACCGGAAAAATCAATAAAAAAATAAAATAAATCGGAGAGGTTTTCCCATTTTTGCAGATTATATTTCGAATGTTTCTTAAGCATGACCTCATGGGATCTGTTACAGATTGGAGGTACTCTGTGAGCTCCAGAAACTTCTAACAAGCTCTCACTCAGCTCACCTGGCCTCACTGCACCCAGCTGCTGCTCATCAGCCTGGGGAGTCTTTAAAAGGAGGCTCTTTCCCTCAGTCAGGTGTGTGACACCAAAGAGCTAACACCATCAGTTGGTTTCTTTTGGTTTGTGTGAGTGGGTTTGAGTGTGTGTATGTATGCATTGAAGGAAAAGGGTGTTTATTGGAGTTTGAGAATTGATCTCTGGAGACTTTTGTTCTTTTAGTTATCCCCCATCAAGCAACTCCACCTTAGTTTGAGGTCTTTTGCTTTTAAGTTCTTCTACTCTTTTAGTAGAATCAGTGGATGGCTGTGGAGAGGTATCTCCACTCCACCTCTTAGAACCCAGAGGCCTCATTTTGCTTATATTTTGCTTGTAAGAAGGGTCAGATACTTTTTTTTTTTTGTTAGTTTCCTTGCCCGTGACCCCTGTCATTCACGTCACGTGCCTGCTGAAACGAAACAATTGGGGGCTCGTCCGGGATCTGAACGACTTCCGTTTTCTGTAGTGATTTTATTTTATTGAAGAAAACAAGTAATTGCTTTGAGTCATGGAGTTTCAGTTGGATTTTATTTGTGGAAAACCCAACATGGGAGGCAATAAACACTTGTAGAAAAGCAGATCTTCTCAAAATCGCCCGCCACTTTGCAAAGGAAAGGAATTAATCTAGTTAAACACCGAAAGTCAACAGCTTTACTGTGTCGTCTTGTGTTTTGTACTCAGTGATGCATAAAAACTTCTGTCAGTTTTTTTTTTTTTTTTTTTTTTTTTTTTTTTTTTTTTAGGTCTTAAATTGATCAGTGCATCAGCTGAACTCCAAGTAGCCGGCATTTAAAACAAACAAAAAAAATGGCTTTGAGGAATACAGCCTCGCCTTTTTTTTTTTTTTTTTTTTTTTTTTTTTTTTTGATTGCTGCTGTTTGGCATCAGTCCTATATTAAAGGCAGGGTTGGTTATCAGATTTAGATGGACTTTTTGTAATCCTGGTTAAAATGATCTTTATGTCCTGATGTCAATCAATGCATGATGTGTTCTTAAGAGAGAATGAAAAATATCTGTCTACAGCAGGAGTAAACCTGGGAAAACACCAACCAATCCTGGAGATTAGGATCCAATTTGTTAAACCAATCAAATCCTGTCCTGCTGTTCTTCCCGCCTCCTGTGCGTACATTTTGCCATCATGCACTTGCCCTGATTCAATGCACATAACCAAGAGGGATCCAAGTACGCTGGAGAATGGCAGAAAAACTACCTATACCCCTCAGCGATTACTGAGCTGAGGACCGGTTTGAGTCTGTGGTTTAAAATCAGTCACCATCATATGATTGTGAATCAGTGGTGCTTGTGCATGTTAGTTGGGGGGTTGCTTTGTAGGAGATGCTACATTCAAATTTATGCTAATTTTCCTTGATTACCAACCCTGGCTTTAATATGAAAGCTGAATAGTGATCAGAGGTGTTGGTAGAATAGAAACCAGGAGTAAAACCGGTGACTGTTGCACCAAGAACTGTTGCCTCTGTTACCCCTTTTTAACAGAGCTTGTGCTAGTGTTAGTCCCAGGCTAGTGTCTGGAACTAGCACCAATTCTTTCTTATTCCAAACTTCCAGGTTTGGTGTAAATGGTTTATTTGAACATTCGACACCGGTTACTGTTGGCTGTAACCACACCAAAAAAACATCAACACTACTCTGTAACTCTTGTACAAACGCGTCCCACAACTCCTGGCAGATGAACACACACAACACACAGATGTTGGCTGCTGAACAGCCCATCGCTGGTGATGCATTCACCGAGACTCGTAATTCCTGAACACACAGGAACTCATTAACAGTAACACATCCTCATTATCTAACACTAACAACCCACCAAGTCTATTACAGTATGCAGAGAAGTACTGACGTTTTATGGTGACACAGTGACGTGGCTCCAACTGGGCTCCTAGCTGATGGAAAACCAAACCGGTTCTTTGGCAGAACCTGATTAGAACAAACCAAGTACGAGCACCAAACGAGCACTGGTGGAAAAGGGGTAAATGCGCTCAAACTGTTGGGCCAAACAGCATCTCTTGTGTCTCTGACCACAGGTCATCTGGATTTATAAGGTCCAACAACAGCAGCTCACTTTTAGTTTCTGAGTTGAACTTTCTGTGTTTGTCAGAGAAATGCAGAGTCTTGATTACAATTTTCTTCTGAGCCATTCATTTAAAAAGTTTGACAGCAAGTGTCTCAGTTTCAAAGGTCAGGAGCTTCTTTTCTTTCATTCTCTACAAACGTTCAACAACTCAAAAGCAGAGCATAAATTGTAACAGACAGAAATAGTTTAAGTATTTCTGCTGTCAATTATTAATACCCTGTGAGGGTTATAATAATGTGTTACCTTTTTAGATAAAGGTCACACTTCTTCACATTTGGTTTTCAAAAGCAGAACAAAGTGAATGAACAGACTAAAAACGTCACAGAGGTCAGGCCTGACGGGGTTAAACTGGTCAGCAGTTTCTAAGAGGGACCTTTTCAGGGGTTTAAAGGGATATTTCAACAACTCTTCATGTTTGTTGTGCAAATCATTCAATAAACTTTATTTATATCGCACTTTTCGCACAAATAAAATGTAGTTTAACCCTTTAGTGTCCCCCTAGTGGAGGCCAATTTACCACACTTTTTTTCAAAGCTCATAACTGAAGAACCACAAGGTCAAAATTCATCAGTGGCACCTCATTTGAAAGATAACAACCTCTAGTTTCAGAAAATATCATTTTTTTTTATATGTGGCTTAAGTCTATATAAGGCTAAATGTGGCTGAAACACAAAAATTGTCTTCATTTTTTTTACTCATTTTTGAAAACAAATAACTTCATGATGCTTTTTGCGAGACATTAGCCCTTCACCATATCAATTCTACATCTTGTCGACTACATCTGAGTGAAAAGTAAGCTTTCAAGGTAAGAACTTATAGGAGTTGTAGAGGTTTTAATCTCAGATGACCAAATCTATCTGAGCTGTGCCAAATTGTGCCAGACTATGCCAAACAGTGCCAAAAGGTTTTTACTCATTTCTGTGATTCAGGAAACACTTCTGTCCGCCGGCGACCCAGGAGTGTGTATCAGGTTAAAGTGCTTCACAGTGACTGAACGAAAATCCATGAATACAGGGAAAATAAATAGAATAATGGCAAGAAAGAGACCAATGCACAACCTTAAAATATATTTACCAAGGCAGTTTTCAATTAAAAAAATAATACACTTAAAAATATAGAAATAAGATTTAAAATAGTTAAAATGGAAAGAATGAGAGTTGAAGACAAAATCACTAAAACTACTGGGTTGCTCAGACAATACAATAAATAAAAGAAATGAGAATAAAATAAAAAATAGAAGTTACAAGACTTTTGGTGAAATACAAAGTTTGTGCTAATTTGCTACAGATGGCTTCATAAGTTTTATCATTAACTGGAACAATGAGAAGTGCGTTTAGATGATAGAGAGGGCATGTTAGACCTGATGGCTGGGCTGGAGATCTCTTTCAAAGTAAACGTTGACACGAGGAGGAGGAGGAGGAGGAGGAGGAGGCCCTTTGTTTGGTGAGCGTGACTCTCCCCCAATGGGCAAATCATCTACGATGCACATTTACATTTTCAGTCAAGTGCACAAACAAAACCAGTCTATTTATTAATGTCTCACTGAACTACATCTGGACTGAAAACGAGATGTAGCATCTCAAGAGGCTAACCTCTAATAGATCAGACGACAGGTCTATGGTTCATGGATCTGTCACTAACTTTAGTTCTTACTTTAGTCCACTTGTCTCCTCTTCCCTCCCTTCCTTCGCCCACACACCCAACACAGCATGTTGTGGATTTGCTGTTCATCATGAGACTGGGGTCCACATTCAAGATTTCCTGCTGCTTAACAGAAGGTTTTTTTTACCGCCATGATGGAGGGATTCATGATTGGCTATATGGATTCCTGTTGGATGTATATATTTGTATATAGATGTAGATGTGTATCTATGCATATGTGTATCCTCAAAATGAAGAGCTTTGTGCTCTATTGTAAAGTGTCTTGAGATAACACTTGTTGTGAATTGGCGCTATACAAATAAAGATTGATTGATTGACTGTGCATAGTCTACATGAATGAAGCTAAAGCTCTGCACATTCTGCAGAAACTCAACAGCTCTTACAGCTGATGTCATTAAATGCTGTTTGCAGGTCAAAATATTCGTCATGAAAAAATCCAGATCCTGATCCTGCCATCAAAACATCCTGACAGCTGCGA
This sequence comes from Labroides dimidiatus, assembly GCA_030710495.1. Taxonomy (NCBI): domain Eukaryota; kingdom Metazoa; phylum Chordata; class Actinopteri; order Labriformes; family Labridae; genus Labroides; species Labroides dimidiatus. Next base: position 33,230,768 of record CM061144.1, on the reverse strand, counting down.
TTAGCATGGGAGGAAGACCTAGGCTTGTCCCTGTCAGAAGACACTTGGACATCTGCACTCAAACTGGTTAACTCCACCTCCTTATGTGCTCGTCACTGCTTAATTCAATTCAAAGTGGTACACAGAGCTCATATACCCAAAACAAGATTATCCTCTATGTACCCTGATATAAGCCTACTTTGTGACAAATGTAAATCTGCTGAAGCATCTCTTATCCACATGTACTGGTCCTGTTCTAGTCTTAACAAATATTGGAGAGACATTTTTACAACCCTCTCTAAAATATTCAACATCAAGTTGGAGCCAAATCCTTTGACCGCTTTGTTTGGGATCACAGGTAGGGAGGTGCAGCTATCTGCGGGGAAGCGCCGCACTTTGTCCTTTGCCTCTCTTCTTGCTCGGAGAGCAGTTCTGCTGAGGTGGAGGGACAGTTTACCACCCACTCATGCACAATGGCTTGAGGACATCATGACCTGCTTAAAATTAGAGAAAATAAGATTTTCCCTTCAGCATTCCAATGGGAAATTTGAGAGAGTGTGGGGTCCGTTTCGAAGTAAATTCCAGACTCTATAGTAACTGAAATAACAGACGTTATTTAACATCTCCAGCAATAACATATCGGATCACTTGGACAGACTTTTGATAGGACAGTGCTTTTATGTTGTGTATATCGGGCTGGTAGTGACTAGGGAGGGATTGTTTTTTTCTGTTCTTTTTTTAGAGCTTTTGTAAGAGTGTTGTTTCTATACTTCTTGCTTTTCTTTTTATCTTACTCTTTTGCTTTTCTTTTTAATTTATTATCCATACATGTCCATCGAACTATCTAATATTTGGTGTGAGCTGCTATTTTGTGAACCAATGACATTTTCCTCTGTTTTTGCTTAAAGTTTTCCAGCACTGCACCTTTCTGTTATACTGTGAAAATTTCAATAAAACAATCTTGAGTTTAAAACATCCTGACACATTTTCTTCATATCGCCCCCTAATGGAGAACATTTTCTTTGGTCAGAAGCAGAGTTTGCTGATTTACGTTTACTGCAGAAAACTGACCACTTATGTGGTATGAAGAAACACCTGAGGGACAGGTGAGGTTAGAGACTGAATTTTACTGAAATCCCTCAAAGATTTCCTGTGTCAGTGAGAGCTGCTGGTTATTGGTCATTTTCATTATTTAAATGTGGCCCTCTTTGAGAAAAGTTTGTTTACCCCAGGTGTATGCATTTATGTCATTTAGTCCTCATCAGAGTATCCCTTTTGTTCTATGAAGTGTAACTAATGGGTTATTATTCAGTGTCAAAATTCATCAGCAGCAACAAAAAACAATGCAGTCCCCATCCCCCCGATCACAGCTCCCTGATGCCGGCTCTGAAATAAGTACAATAACAAGGTAAATGACAAGTGCAGTGAAAATCAGAGTGATGACATGGAGCACTTTAAGAGAGTACGAGGACACACTTCTGTCTTTTAATTTTAACCCATCAGTGTCAAACTGAAACCTCTCTTGCCACGGGCCCTTTGCTGCGAACAACGTTTGAAGTGAGAGAAAACTAAAGTCTGCGGTGAATCACAGCTGGTGTCAAACAGGAATTAGATTTGAATCCAGAATCAAAGAGTGCTCATCGCTCAAAGACATGTTTGTGGGATTGATTTTTGTGAACTGTGCCTGACTACACACGATTAAATTTTCATCTTGGGCTGCTCTCAGGTGAGGACGAGTGTAACTCTTACAGCACAAAGAGGAGATGGTGAATAGTTTTTCAATATAAAAGGCGTTGATGTAACAAGGCTTCTAAATCAGAGCACAAAAACACGCGGCTCCTCGCGTATTGATCTGGACTCGTCCAGGGCCCATCAATAGAGTGGCACAACAGCTTTATATGCATCTCAGGGGTAACCTATCAAGAGTCAGGATGGCCAATTATTTCTCTTGTTTGGTATCTACAGAGTGTCAGCAATTTCGATTGGCCGGTTTCCTTCCATTGTTCACTTCTCAGCTTGAGCTTCTGTTGAGAGCCTTCGACCTCCCTGCAGGCTGTGTGATGAGTAAATTAATCCACTACTGGCAGCTCTTGTTTGGACGAATACTCCTTCACTCAGCTGTGAGAGTATTTACAGCTTTTATTTACAGACAGAAGTTTTTGTACCACTGTATCCAGCTCTTTGGTTTCAAACACACGTAATTGAAAGCTTTGCAAAAACAAAACCACTTCAGCTGGATAACGTTTGGCTCGTTCTTAACCGAGCATCGAGTCCAATTGTAGAGCTGCCCATGAAGTGGAAACACCTGTCAGAGCATCAAAGGTGTTCAAATGTGGATATTGTAGCATGCGACCAACAAACCAGGCTGTGCTCAGAACTAGTGTTTGCTTCATGATGTTGGGTAATTTGCTTAAAATAGCTGTTGAAAAGACCTGGCAGAAGTCTGCAGAAACTCTTCACACCATAAACTGCATAAATTAATAAAAACCTGGCATGTTACACTTTAATACACCAAGCAGCTTTAATTTTGTGACCATGGGTGAAGTGAATGGCCCTGTTTTTCTTTTTAAAGTGGCAGCCGTCCATGAAAGGGACATGTTATATAACAAGTGAACTTTTTTTTTTTTTTTTTAATTTGTTGGAAAAATGAGAGAAGAGGATGTGAGTGGCTGAACTGTGATGGCTCGATCTGCTCCCAAACTGCGTCTTTTTCTGTTTCACTGGTCTGCAGAGATCGTGTCTACCAAAGACAGGTTCCAGGATGGAAAGCTTGGGATAGGGTCAGGGTTAGGGTCAGGGTCAGGGGTGGTCAGGGCTCACTGATGCACACTGGGGAGAGGAATGGTCTATGTGGTCCGAACCAGCTGAAGATGAAGTATCAGAGCTCGGATCACTGAAAAAAAGTTAATGGAGTCAGAGCTGGTTTCGGTTTGGATGGACTGCAGACTGGTCAGGGTGCTCAAGCCCCTGTTTATCTCATACACTGTAAAAAAAACTAACAGGATTTTGTTATAATTAACTGTGATATTTACCAATAAATTACTGTCCTGTCACTCCACAGACTGTAACAATGCGTCTATCGTCAATTAATCTTTATTTATACAGCGCCAATTCATAACAAGCGTTATCTCAAGATGCTTTCCAAAAACATTAATGATAATAGAATTTATAATATAAAGCTCTACTTTTACAGTAATTATTGTAAAGTACATACAGTAGGTGTTAGTGAAATTAATGCACCTCATAGTCAGTAATTTACGGTAGATTTACAGCCAAAGAATTTGACTGTGTAGCACCTGTGAATAAGGATACGAGCATCAAAACTGGAGCACAGAGCTGAGGAAAAGGCTGGCAGAGATCAGGACTTGTTGACTTTGAGTCCAAATGTCCCAGATTTTAATCTAAGGGATGGACCAGACAAGCAAGTTTGATCTATAGCAGCGCAGATGGCCAAGTGGTTTAGGTCGCACTCCATATGGCCAAAGCCCTTGAGCAGGCAGTATGGGTTCAAGTCCGGCCTGTGGCGACTTTCCCGCGTGTCACTCCTCACTCTCACCCTGTTTCCTGTCCTGTCCACTGTCCTGTCCTCTCACATGAAAGGCATAAAAAGCCCAAAAAAGTAACTTTAAAATAAAAAAGTTTGATCTATGGACTTACCCTCCCACGACATCAAATGCGTGGATAAGGATTGTTTTAGCTCATGTCTGATGGGAAGAGGGCTGACAGTAGGGGGAAATGATGCTATGGCTGAGCTTTTAAGGCCTGACAGAGTCCAATATGTAACAATAACCCAAAATATAATTAAAATAAAAAAACAAAATGTAATGACTGACCCAAAATGTACAACCCGTAAATAACAGAATACAATTATTTTAAATTCAGTTGAATACACTACAAAGACAAGATAATTTTTTTTCAAACTAATAAAAAAATGTAAGCAAATATTTACTTATCTTGAGTTTGAAGCCTAAACAACACATTCCAAAAAGCTAGTTTTCAACACACTTTGTGTCAGCAATCTCTATTCATTTTATTATACTGCAATATAATAATGCAAAACAGCCGTGACACAAAATCGATGTTATATCACCCACATTTACTTCTGTCATGATTTTAAAAGTCAAGTTGAACAGGTAATTACATCTACGAGAAGAGGACTGCTGATTGTTCCTGAACCTGGAGAAAACATCTCTGGTGGTCTGCTGCTGTTATTTCTGTTTGTGTTTGTCTGACGGGCTGATTTTCCCTCCAGGGGATGATAAAGCCGAGCAGACACAGCTGTAAACCCACACTGAGATAGCATAAAACACCCATACATCAATTTTCAATATCACGCCGCTGAGTCAGACTCATTTTTATTCTCTTTGACATTTTGAGCCTCTGTGGTTCCCCTGGAGTTAACCCCACAGGACCTTTTCATCATCCAAAGGAACTAACAAAGTGAAACAAACGGTGACCGTTTCAGCCGCATGGAAGATGTGTGAGCCGTTTGAAGTCGCTTCCAGCTGCGTCACGGAGCTTTTTATCAGTTCTAAAGCAGGTGTAATAAACTGAACCACTGAGCGTGACCATCCCTGAAGCTGGAGAAAGAGTTCATCAACATGCACCCACTGCTGCACTCTGTTTAAGTTATGGCGTCTGGAGGGCTTTGCACTCTGGAGGAATGGCAGCCGTGTGTATACTCAAATCTGCAAGACCGCTTCAAGGGAGTTACCATGGAGACGGAGGAGGTAGAAAGGAGCAGGTTGCGATAAACAGAGATAAACTAGAACACTGAAAACCTTGGGACACTGGAAGATACAGTCAAAGCCTTAAAAGGAGAGAGAGAGAGACAGACAGAGACAGAGAGAGAGAGTCCAGAAATATCTGAGGGAACAAACACTTTGGTATGTTTAGCCAACAATAATTGATAATAATACAGACGACTGGTGATTTTATATAAAAGCCAAGGCAGCTCGTGACAGAACACCGACAAAGGCTTATGTGTTTAAGTATATTTGTGTGTGTGTGTGTGTGTGTGTAAGGGCCACATCACAAAGTTGTGCTGTTACTGAGACGGGCAATGTAAAACTGCTACCAAAGCCTAAAACACTGCCACTGATACTGAGATGAGAAGTAAGTTCAGCTTAGTTGACCCTAAAATTATTGTTTTCAACTAACCAAACATGTTCACATGGAACCAGTTGACAAATTTATTTAGAGTCAATGTTTCATTTTTTTTAGTGTAATTCGATGTGTTGTATCCAGTTAATAGTTGTTTTCGACAAAGAAAAGTAGTGTTAGAAAGAAGGTCTAATCTCCAAAACAAACACACGCCTTAAGAGTCATGTCATCATGACAGCATGCAGCAATTCCAGCCAATAGGTGTCGCTGTGATCCACTTCAAACAGATAGTCCTCACAGCCTTACAACCCTTTTTAAAGTGCAAAGACAAAATGTCAAATGTTGACACAAAAGAAGAGCTGGAACGGTGACAACAACAAATAAATGGAACAAGCTGTAAAGCTTTTACCTGACAGGGTTTAAAGGTCATTCCAGAGAGGCTGATGCCATTTCCCAAATCGCGTTCGTCTTAAGTGCACTGTGTACACTCTGCACTTACTGGAACAGTGCACGAAATCTTACGGGGTCAGGTTGTCCCAAATCAAAAACTACGATCACATTTCACAACCATTCACAGGTGTTCTTCTGTTATTCATTGATTACAAACATCAGCCATTGTTTGCCCCCCCCCCCCCCCCCCCCTCCTCTACATAGCCAATATGGCGACCATCGAGTGTGAGACGTGTCCACCGTTCCACACCCAACTTTTTGACCATTTTAGTGGTTTAATGCTCCAACTGAGAAATCAAAGTGCACTGTTTTTCCATACTGTCGGTGTGAACGCATTTATGCACTCAAAATAGTAAGAGCGAGTGCAGAAGTATGCGATTTGGGACTCAGCGTGAGTCTCTCAGGGGTAAAGATGGAAAGAAGTCTGCAACTCTCTGAGAGACTACGAGAGTTCAACAATTTCAGAAACATGCTCCTCATGTAACCTTCCAAAGAATGTGGGGCTTTTTTTTCATCTGCAGTAAAAAATATCAAAATACAAAATATCCTGCAAAAAGGACAAGGCTGAAAAACATGATTATGATCTTTATACCCTCAGGTGCACTGTGTTAAAAACAGTCATGGCTCAGTGATGGAAACCACTGTTTGACTGTAGATGGATCCACTGCATGGGCACAAAATCACTGTACAAAAAAAACAACCCTGCATTTTAAATTGGAGAACCATAAATACAAGTCCAGGCCCACTCAATATGGGACATTTTTTTGTTTATTTTATTTAACCAGATGAAAAAAAACCCATTGAGATCAAGACCTCTTTTGCAAGGGTGACCTGGCCAAGAGACAGCAGCATCATATTAAACAAAAGGCAGACGGTAAACAAGAACAACAAAGATTAAAAATATAGAGATAAAAGCAAAGTGATCAGTAATAGGGATAGACCGGCGCATATATTTGTCATTTTGACCCATATCGGCATCTGCCTTTTTTTTTAATACGACGGCCGAAAATAGGTCACTTCAAAACTTGGCAAAAGGAAAGCTATTCTTAACTACTTTGCTTCGGTTAGCGAAAGTCCGCTAGCTTAATGCTAACATGAATGGAAAATCCCATTGACCAGCTAACGCAATTAGCATCGTGACTATCTCGCAGTCTATGAACTTATTATAACTTTCACAGCTTGCTTGGCTCTTAAATGAGAAAAAGAAAAAAAAGAGATAAAAAAAGAGATAAACATTTTAGTTGTATTAAAATTTTGAGACTTTAAAAGTTTATATACTGTAGAAAACGTAAGGGAGCTATTTATTTGTTTAAATTTGTATTTACCTTTAGAAGACATGCTGCTGAGCCTGGAAAATGTTAAATAAACATGTGCTGAAAGGCATTTAAACAAAGTTAAGTATCAGAGTTTGTATTATTCAAAATTTTGATGTCAATATATTCACTTTTACTGCAAATGAATATCGGTTATCGGCCTCCCTCACGTCTAATTATCGGTATCGGCCCTGGAAAAAGCATATCGGTCTATCACTAATCAGTAAAGTGCATAAGTTATTTTGAATGTAACAAATTTAAGCACACAGGCACTGCTCGATGGAATGTTATTGTCGGGTTCTTGAGAAAGAGCGGAAGGCTTCAAGTGAAACAAGTTCTGAAAGTTTCAGCTCAGATTGGAGGGCGTTCCAAACAGAGGGGGCAGAGTAACTGAATGCCTTTTTTCCTGTATCAGTTCGAACACGAGGGGCAGAGAGATGCAAAATGTCATTCGATCTTAAGGCATAACGACTCACAGTTCTCCAGAGGAAAGTGCATAAATAAGAAGGCCCCACGCCAAGAAGTCTTATAAACCAGAATCATCCAGTGTGTGTGTGTATCGTCTCACATCCAGTGAAGGCATGCCAGCTTTAGCATTAAGTTTGCAGTGATGTGTGAGGCGGCTACAACCAGTGATAAACCTCAGAGCGCAGTGGTAGACCGGAGTCAAGGACTTTAGGCAGCTGGATGAAGAACACATATACACAACATCACCGTAATCAAGAACAGGCATAAAAGTAGCTACAATCAGAAGCTTCGAGCTCTAAGAGAAAAACATGACTTGTTTCTATAGTAAAAGCCGAGCTTTACCCTCAGTTTAGAAATTAAGTTTTTTTAACTGAAGTTTGAATGAGAGGTCCTCATCAATAGTGAGTCCTAGATACTTGTAGCTTGTGACCAGCTCAAGAGTTTTGCCATGGACAGTTTTCTCCTCAAACTCCTGAAAATGAACTCTTTGGTTCCAAAACGTATGCACAAAATGATCAACATGTCCACGTTTTGACTTTTATAAAACACCTGTTGCAGGTATCAAATTAAATGAGCATGTTTTCATAAATCAAAGCTTTTTTTTCCTCAACATTTGATGCTCTCATTGCGATATTTCCGTCTCAATATGGGACAACAAGGTTTGAAAAGCTCCAGATTGTGTTTTATCGAGATATTTCTCAGCTCCTGATGCTTTTAGAATGAGGGTTTGTAACGCTTCGAGTTCTTCTAACGGACTGTGCTGTTATTGAGAGCAGAAACTGTGATGTATGAAGAGAGTAATTTAATAATACATTTTCATCACCCTAAACACGTCTGCTGGACATAAAACATTTATTTTACTTGTTCTTATTTAATGTCGCTCTTACATAAATCAGGTTTTAATGTCTTCCTTCCCCCGAAGGATAATATCATTGTTTCACAGAGCTAAAAAGTGAATTCACTGTGCGTTTTTGTGCCCAGATCATGCTCTGACAGTGTAGGAAGCTGCACAGACAAATCCATTATTCTGCGATAATCAACAGCCCCACGCTCGGCACATCCTAATGCAGAGGAGGAAATGGATCTCTTTTGTGTTTGAATTTGTATGAATCAAATTGATGCCAGTTTGAGCACTCAAACACGTATTGTTCTGCTGAAAAGTGTTGGTCGTGTAGTATCAGCGTGTCCCTGAAAGCACATTTGCAAACAACAGTCTTCCCGGAAAAATGACAGCCAAGTCTTTTCTTTTTATTTTTTTCCCTCCAAGCGGCTGGAATAAGATTTGTCAATCTTATCTGCTCCTACAGCTCAGCTAAAGTCGTCTGAAAGGCGAGAGGCGAGTGGCTAAAGAATGTGATTTAAATATTAAAATGAGACTTTACATCTTGATTTTGAGGCGATCAACCATGGAGGTTATCTTTCCAAGGCAGCAACTCGGCAGGCTTAACGTACTGTACACAACTAGAGTGTTGCAGAGAGGGTTTTTAGGATGGATTCCAAGCAGTTATGATAAAGGACCAAGCATATCATCTTCCAGAAACATCCTAACAACAATAATGTTCAAATCCAGTTAACTTAGAAAGGTTGAAAAGGGTCTGTCTTTGAAATTCAGCACAGTAAACTCGTGTTGTGAGATATACTGTCTGCTATTATGCCACACAAGTTTCGTTCAATATTCCAGCAGTGTCCAATTCTAAAAATTTACAAAGTAAACAAGTCCCACGCTGTTTAAAAAATGTCACTGGCATTACTGGTAATGGCCACCCATTCTTTACTGCGAGATCTCCCCTGGTGCACCCACTCTGCAGATCATCCACCATCCCTTACTTTTTACTCTGTCTTTTATTTTCCTGCTAATCCCCTCCTGGGTGGACAAAACTGAATAATTCAGCGGCTGAAAAATGGCGTGCAACGAGCATCAGGGAACACAGAAACTACCAGGAAGGTGAGGCGTGACATGAGACAACATTCATTAAAAGCCGAACAGAAGTGCACTGATTGGCTCGCAGCCCGATGCAGAAACTCTTGTTGGGTTTCAATACCAAAGACAAACTCAGATAGAGATAAATAACACAAAGCAATCACATAATCACACGGGGAAAAAAAAAACAATAACAGTGAGATAAAAGCCAGCACAAAGTAAAAGCAAGTCCAAGGTCTGTGGTTGCAAATCCAGTTCAGACAGAAAGTGGTGGAAGAAACAGAGCAGGTTGTTATTTACAGACACGTACAAAGGCATTAAAGTCAGAGTTGGCCTTGGCGTAAGTCTTCAGGGATAATTTTCTCTGTCCCAACACATGAATAATGTAACACAAGTGGTTTAGAAATTACCAATGATTTATGACGGAGCTCTCTGTTCTGAGTCATCTTCACCCTGCAGTGGTCATTAAGGGCCTCTAGAGGGAGCACACTATGTCATACATTACCAGCACACACACACACATGGGGATTTATTTTTTGCCTTACTTTCAATAAATTACTTTTTCTTCTTTCATCAAGCTCGGCTCTTTTACTTAAATAAAAATTAACGAGTCTTTGATTAATGATTTACGATTAAATCAACAGTTATCTACCAGGCTTGAAGCGGGGAGCAGGTCTACACTTATGGAGACCAAACCTAACCCATCATGAACCGGCAGAAACTTCAAATAGAACCAGGGTCATGGGGTGTTTTCACAGATGTAGCTTGTTTCCTTCGTTCCAAGTCTTCATGGCTCCAATGTGATGTGTTCTGATTGCAGTTTGGGCTGTAGTAGGCCAGCTACAAGATACCAACTGATTAGCCAGTTAGCAACACAATGAGGAAGACGTCAAACGCCTTAGAAACATTAGGTAGATGAAAATGTTTGCCAAATATAAGAGCAATCACAAAAATAGGTTACACAGTCTAAAAAAACTGTTGGTCCAACTTGATGATATCGTTTCAATTGGAGACACAACTAGTTTTTTTTTTAAATAACTGTTTTATGTTGGATTAATAAACTGGTTTAAGTCACGTTATAAATAATTTGATTTATTTCAAATCATCACTTTGAATAAATCCAATTTAAAATCAAGACAAGCTAATATATAATTGTCATACTTTTAATTAAATATTCTTTTTGACCAAACTTCAAAAAACTTCTCATTTACATTTGAAGAAAATCATTTCAGCAAAGTAGTTTTGACCGTAGAGCACCAGCAACTGGTCCGTGTCAGACAGCTGATCCGTGCCGCGGGGACCAGACAGCTGGTCCGTGCCGCAGGGCACAGACAGCTGGTCCGTGCCATGTGGAGCTTAGACAGACCCCCTGAATGTCTATGTATAGCAGGGTCTCACATCCTCTATGTTCCCTCCTCACTCATAGTTACAGAAAAATAAAAGTCAATAGATTTCAACCATTTATTGCCAAATTCTTACAAAAACATTTACTCAGATTTTTATTTTATTACTTTTTTGTCCTTGCCCCCCCCCCTCCCCCCCTTGTGTGTATGTGGGGCATTGACCAATCAGAGGGGAGGAATTGGAGACAAAGCACAAAGTTTCCCTCTGCAGGTTTCATAGTGAGTTCACAGTGATCTGCTATGATGCCCAAAGTGTCATTATAGCAATATGGTTAAAAAAACAAAACAAAAAAAAAAAAACGATGATTCTGATTAATACCTGGGCTGTTTACTTGCAGATCACTATGAACCTGAAACCCCCAATGTGGAGGGGATTTGTACAATGTATAAAAGTTAAATTTACAAAATGCAAATTTGTTTTTCTATATACGTCTCACAAAATGTTTTTGCTAAACTCAAGCAGCGCAGATTCAGGTGAGAAAAGTAGTTTGTGTAGATGTAGTGGCAGATTTCAGAAGTTGTGACAGCAGAGTTGTGGTTGTAAATGTTGGATTTCAATTTTGCATCTGTCATTTCATTTGTGTAAATATCAGTCTAAATATTTATGAATATTTTTCTGGGACTTCATGTTTTTTGGGTTCAAATATTAGCTCTACAGGTTCACATTTTTTTCCTCCATTTGTGACATCAAATTTCACGTGTGCAGATTTTTTACACAAATAAAAATGTTGACATACAAGTTCACATTTTTTTCCCTTCAAGTTCTCACATCACATTTTTTCAAAGTCGCCTATTTCGCAACACTTTCATACATAGTTAAGAGCATGAAGTGAGTCTGAGGTAAAAGTCTTGCTCTTGAAATGTGATCAAACACAAGAAGCTCCAGAAGGAAGCTAATGTAAGGAGAGATTAAAACTGACGGGCAGGTGTTCCAGTGTGTCGTTTATATTTATAGTATAGCGTGGAAACGTCCGGTGATGGTTTTACGAGTTTCTCTGAACCAAAGCAGTAACTGAATCAGCTGATGTTTTGGACTCTTGTGATGCTGCTGGATGGAGACTGTGAGTAGCATTAGCCTTTCACAGTTTTTCATGCTCACTCTCTCACCTCTCGTTGGAGCGTAACGAGTCAAGCAGCCGTTTGTTCTGGTTGCTGGGTTGATTGCTTCCTCACTGCAAAAAGCTCCAGGCTTTGATGAGACGTGAGCTGAGACCACATCCTCTGAGCGATTGGTGCGTTTGTTTCGTTCTGCATCACAGGATGATTGCTGCGCTCACATATGTCCAACACAACTCAAGCCAAGGAGCTCCATGTTTTTGGAACAACATCTCCAAACAGTCGAGGTGTGAAAGCAGCCACAGATGGACGCACATCTGACGGGACGGCTCAGCAGAGGAAACGGGAAAGAGATGTAACTGCTCATCAGGAAGGAAAATTGGCTGACATGTTGGATCGATTGTGACGTAATCACTGGACCCATTAGCAGTACAGTATTCCCATGATCAGAGCTCCACAGATCTGTATTCTGATGATGTTGAACAAATAAAAGCTGCACACAAAAGATCTTTTTCCAAAAAGTTTTTTTTTTGTACATTTTAAAAAAAAACTCAGCCGATGTTAAAAAAGCATCATAGTCTAATCTACAATGGAAATGATCATCAGCTGCACCCTGAACCAAATTATAAACGGTTGTTTAACATGAAATTGATAAAGAACGAACCATGAAATTATGCAAACTTGTTCCGTTCGTGTTCCCGCTCGTCATGTTTCCTGTGATTAAATTTAAATAATATGATAAAAACCCACAACAATGCATGCATAATAGTTCAAATTCTGTTACTGTAAAACATTCAGGCTCTTTTGTGGGTGAATAATTCCATTGTGAGTGATTATGTGAATAAAGGGAAAGTCCGTAGTTTCTGTCGATTAGAAGATATCACCGCAAATGTAATTTTCAAGAGCTTTGAGGCTTTTTTCTCAGGAGACACTTGGACCACATGATTAAAACTTCTTGAGTCATTCATAACATCAACACAGAGCCTGAGAGCGTAAATCCCTCCAGTGCTGTGCTAATCTTGCTAATACTCAGAGTCCGACTAATACCCATTGTGGAGAGGATGTTTGTTTTTGTGGTTTCTGATTGATTTAAGGAGACGGAATAAGAAAGCTTTGTCACAGTGAGGAAGAAGTCTGAAATAAAAACTGATTCGTTTGTTTAATTTGTCAAAATAAACCCAAAATCCAGCCCTCGAACCTTTAATTAAGATAAAGCTGGGTGGAATTTAACATGGCCTTTTTAAAGCTTTATTAAAACCTGAGCTGAAAAATGAAAAGAATTATAAATTCATATTAGGAGAGGGGCTGCTCATCCTGCTCTCTTCTTTTGCCTGGCTTGTTTATTTACGAGGGAAATCATCCAAAATGCATGAGATGAGATTAATTGAGATTTATTAACAAGGAAAGGAAACTGTAGACGGATTGGTTTTTTTTTTGTTTTTTTTTCTGGCTGCAGCCTCGAGATATCTCCCCAAAGATGCGCACGCGTGTGTGCGTGAGTGTGTGTGTGAAGCAGAATACAATCATTTCCATTAAACCAATATTCATGCAGTATGTCAACTGACATGTCATCTTCTTATTCAGCGGACGACAGCGCACGGAGGAATGTCAAATCACCTGGCTGCTGAGAGGCATCATTTCAGCCGCCAGCTTTTATCTGAAGCATCAGCAATCTGCCAGACGTATGAGCGGCTTCTTTTTTTTTTTTTTTATCCATAGCTGCAGAGGAATCACAGAATATATCATGATGAGGGCAATCAAGGTGTCTTACCTCTTCTTGGTAGATGAAGAAGAGCATGATGCACAGAATCTCCAGGAAGAAGATGAGCAGGAGGAGGATGAAGAACTGTGGAGACACAAAGGAAAGAGAGTGAGAGGACGGCTGAGTTATTTAGCAGGGGACGGATCAGCGAGGAGGAGAGGACCACATGGTGGTAAATAGGTATCTGTCTGTGAGGAGTTAGTGAAGTTCGAATTGGTGAAGGAGACACCAGAGGGGGTGAGGAGCTAAAAGAGAAAAAAAAGGTGAGAAAATTGCTGAAAAAAATGCTACAAAGTGTCAAGGAGAAGGATTTGGGGAAGTAAGGGCGATCGAAATGCTGTAGATCGTTCAGCCTCAATATTTTTAAGTGACAGGTCAAGAGAGCAGAGAGAGAGAGGAGGCGGAGGCGCCATCAGACTGGAAGAAGTGATATACAGTTTTTTTCTTTTCTTTTTTTTCCTTCATCCACTTCTGAATTTGTAAAAGGAGCCACATTTTATTCCCCTCCATTCGCCACCCACCCCCTTCCTCTCCTCGGCGGGCAGGACGAGCTGCTTGATGGGTGATATATCTTCTTCCTGCGGGCCCATGTGAGCGCTTAACGTGGTTACGAGCTCATCCATCAGCCGCTCTGCCGGGACATGACTCTGTGTCGCACACGTGGAAGTGACGCATTCTGGGACAGCGTTTCAGAGGGTCACACAGAGATCCTGATGAAGTAGCTCCAGATTATCAGCTGATGTCTGATGACAAATACATTTTCACACATCGGCGCTGAGAACAACTGTTGTAGAGAAGCCTTTAGCCGTGCCCCAGGAACAGAAACGCCTGTTGGTCTCTCCATCACGGTGATGTATCGTCTCTGCAACTTTTGGATGAATTTCTATGAAACTTTGGACAGAAATCTCTAATACTCAGGGCTGGCTGAATCCTCTACAGCTTTACACTTAAAGTCTCAATGCGCTCTTTTATCAAGTGTCCAAATAACAGACTGGATACTCAGATGGACTACATAATGATATCTGACTGTGATACCAGAAGATTTAGCGCTCCCCCTGCTGACTGTAGTAGTATAGGCCATAAACTCCGCCTCCTTCATGTTTAAAAAAGCCAAACTTTAAATTAAGCTACGTGTGTCGTATATTTGCTTGTTCTTTTTTTCTCAAACATGTTTTCTGTCATCACAGTCAGTTTTTAAGTATGCTGATTTATACTGAAGTGCTCAATTTTTTTGGGGAAGTTTTGTTTAACTGACACGAGAGTCATTCAGCTCAGTTCCCTGAGACACAGTAAATCATGGTCATGTTCATTTGAGGCGACAGTAAGGAGAAACAAAGACTGTTTACTGGTTAGCTAAATGTTTGGGGCCTGTGGTGTTATTGTCTGTGGTGCTTCATGCTATTGAAGCTCCTGTTAGTTAATGCTGAAACTGACCTATGGCTACGTCCCACCCTCAAACAGGATGAGCCAATCACAGTGTGTGTCGGAATCCCAAACACTCAAACATTCTCCACCCGGACGTCCATTGCAGAAAGTCAGTTTTTGTTCCGTTTTATGAAGTTTTTTCTGAGATTTTAAGTTTAAAAATGGTCAAATGGTGTTTATTGGGTTCGTGCAACTTCAACTCAAGGTATCCTGAGAGGCTTGGCGAAGGGATATATTTTTAACCCTTCCCTGAACCACATCTCAAACCAGAAAGTGTCTTCTTTGGATCAAGTTGTGCAGTAGACCGAAACATGAACTCAGTGTGATTAAAATTAAAAAGGATGTTTATATCTGTTCTAAGGTAAGTCAACATCATATTTAAGGCAACATGTTGTCACTTTGCTGTAAGAAATATAAAGTTATCTTTAACATCTCTAACGTTAGCTAAAGTTAGCCTTGTGTTAGCTCCTAGCTGTGTTGTTCATCATGTCTCTTTGTTTGTTGGAGTTCATTGGCCTGTTTTGTTCTAGTTTTTGTTCTTTGCTGATCGTCCATCATTGTTAGCTGTTGTCCAAAGGGCTCTAGTTAAGCTAACGTTAGCTTCTGGAGCTTAGCTTCATTAGCTTATCTGTAACAGCCCAGATAACAAAGGTTGGCAAACGTTCTTTTGAATGATTCAATGTAAACACTTCAGCTCCAAACTAACAGAGACACTCTTGGTAAAGCTGGTAGTGATGGTAACAAGATGTGGTTTATCAGGTTTGCTCTGGGACCTGGAATTTTTGTCTTGTAACTGAAGCTTTTTATGGACCTTCAACAGTAAGTAGATTCATGTTTCCCTCAAATGTGTAGTTTTGACCCTTTTGGTGTCTTCTAGATGATATGTGATCTTTCTGTCTCCAAAAATCATCAACGGCCTCCTGTGAAATGTCTCCTACTGTGACACCTGCCATAGCACCTGTCACTGAATGTTCATTGATTGTTTGAGTGAGTGGTGTTATGTGCCACCCTAATTTCTCGTTTCCTTTTTTGGTCCTGAGGCCACCTTGGACCTCCATACCTGGTTTGCGCCTGATTCCTGGCACCTGTGAGCTGGCTACAAAAGCCAGTGCTTGGCTCCTCCCACTCTCTCTCACTCTGCAGCCAGGATCAGCAGCAAGTTAGTGGCACTATTTTCACTCTTTTGTTCTTAAGCGAGTATTCATTGTAATAAAATATCGTCAAACTTTCTAATTTTGACTCCTATGTTGCTTCCCCTGAGCCAGGGTTGTAACATATTGGGGGATTTGATCCATCGTTCAATTGTAAATATGTCTTGTTTCTTGGGACTTCAATCATCCAAACCACAAAACAATGGGAGTCAATGGCAGAACAAGCTGTTTGGCATTGGCAGAGAAGATTTGGCAAATTTCTTCGTGGGTATAACCCACATATTCATCTCACAAATGTGGCTCCATTTAAAGGGAAAATAAACAGGCTTCACAACAGTATAAGATTTACTAAAAAAAAATTTACAACAACAAAAAAAAAAATCTACCAAACACAAATCTGATACTTTACTCACAGGTGCTCTACTGGAAAAGAAAAAAAAAACATGACATAGCTGCTTTTGTACTGAAGGAAACTTAAATAACATGTTTATTTGAAGGCAAGATGGAGTTACATGCAGGTCGTTTCATTTATTTTTCTAATGATGAATAATTAACCAGGTAATTTAAGGTGATGCCGTCTCAAAATAATATACAGTATGATCTGTTTAAGTTGCAGAGATCCGATTTTTTTAAAAAAAATTCCACCTCCATCCAGGAAATAGATATTCTTACAAAAAAACAGCAAACCCAGGCTTCACTGAGCTGCAGCCATGCTTGAGCTGTTTCATGAGAGTGATGCACAAAAAGCCTGGGACCTTCTCAGAGGGTCAAAGCAGATTTTTTAAGGCAGGGAAGTTGTTTTTCCAAAGACATCATGGCTACACGTCCTCTGTGTATCCCAGGCGATTCCTGACAGTGGATGTGAGTGTTGCTAGTTCACAAGACTGGCAGGGAGCGGGGCTGCCAGTTGCCCCTGAGGTCTCTTTGGCAGCACCTGCATGAATGAATCACTGAGCATGGAGACGGTGGGAAGGTGAGATACAGACGAGCTTACAGAATACAGCCCATGGTGACTCATGTGCTTTGAAGAGAGCCTCTCAAATAACTGTCTGAAATCAATTTTCATTGTTGTGTCAGGCTTCGTTGTCTGTGCTTTGTGCTCTGTGTTGTGAGTCCAACTTCCAAAGTGGCTCCAATTTGGGAGATTTTGAGGTGTTTATTTGGAGTGAACAAATATCCTGAACAGAGGATGAACTGAAGCTTTTCAGGCAGCTGAAAGCCTGGAGATAATGTGACAATACAAGGCAGTCAAAAGAAGACGCACGCTTTACTGAACTCTGAATGTTTGATAATTTCAAGCAAGGATATTTTCCCGGCAGTGACTATTCTTCATTTTTTTACATACAATACAAACAGTTCTGCAACTACAAACAAGTTTTAAGAATTATAGATCGATGGAGAGAGAGACATGGGAGGGGTTTTTACACAAGAAGACAAAAGTCAAGATTGAATCTTTGCCATTTAGAGTTTTTAAATTCCCTTTGACCCGTTTTTGGAATACGAATGATTTTATTCAAGCCAAAAGATTTGAAGGGTCGGCTGTGCAGCTGCAGAATTTAGATTCAGTCTGGTCAAGAGTTTCAGCAGAGATTCATGTAACCACGGGCACTTAAACCTTCCAAAACATGAGTTTTTTTTTTTCCCTGCTGCAGATTCTTCACCACCAGAATTTAAAAGGAAGAGTAATGTGAGAGTAAAGAGTCAGAAACATGGTTGCTGATATGTGTGTGAGTGGAATTACTACTGATCATCTTCATCATCTATTCAAACGACTAAAGCATCGGTCCTGTTAGTATCATCTGAGGCTGACAACAGCCACTGAGAGAGAGAAATGGTGTAATATCGTCAAAATCGAATAATTATCTCTGGACGTCCACCAACAAAAGCTCCATAATTCCCTTCGACTCATTTAGCTCTTGTCTTTTGGCCATTTAGTCGTGATGTTTCCATTTTTAATCACTCTAATAAACCAATGATTGGCTTGGCTGCTTCTTTGTCTGGGAAAGCTGTCAACGGACGGGACTGCAGGAATATTTCAACTGGAAAAAAAACATGAAAAAGAATTAAAATTCAAAGGTTTGAAACTGGCGTCGGGCTGTAAATGGAGCCATGCTTTTCAAAACTGTTGGAGAAATGAAAATCAACGAGGTATTTATAGTCCCAAAAAGTTTCCATTTCTTCACTAGAAAGTTGCAAACTGTATCTGTTTTGTGGTTGTCAGATAATCTACGGCAGAGTTATCAGCAGACTTGCCTGTTTTTTTTTCTCCAAAGCTCCAGAGAGAGAGAGAGAGAGAGAGAGAGAGAGAATGCTGTCTAATCCAAAATGCCTTCCCATATAAAAAAAAATTACATTTGCACATTTTTTTTTCCATTTTTGTAAACGTATAATCAAAAATAAGGGTTTAATCTTATACAAAATCATGGGAACAGGAAATCTTTGATCTGTTTTCATAAGTTCTTTTGTTGTCAGACCCTCAAGGTGACTCAGCCAGGATGATGATGGTTTCAGTAGCGGCAGATTCAGTTACAGCAATATGTGCACATAGGTAGTCAAAGTTTTCTACCGTTTCAGCGTTCAGGTTTTTTTTTTTTTTTGGTTGATTTTTGTCTGTTTTTTTTTTTTTACACCTGTTCGTGCATTCATTCATGGCATGTGGTCGCTGTTCTCCGGCGCCACTGTTTTGGGGCCCACAGACTGATAAGATTGGGAACCCCAGGTGAAAACATGTGGCGGTATCGTCAGTAGCAGAGTCCTCCCTGTTTGGTCTAACTTTCACGTGATGTCATCTTCAGTTACTGCATGTATGGATTCACTCATGGATATTACACTCTGTCTCAATGCTTCTCCTCCCACAATAATCTTTTTTACTGTCTGTCTTGGACAAAAGTTTTAGCTGTTTCTCTCACTGTTTTGAAATCAATGAAGAGCTGTTTTTCTTCAGCTTCTGTGAGGCAAACTGGACAGACTGAGAGCGTTCAGGTCTCACTGTTTTCTCTGTGTAGCTGTCAGTCAGTGATGTGTGGTGCTCACATCATCTGGTACTCTGAATACTTGTGTCACAATAGTATGTTAGCATATAAAAGTACTGACCCGGATTACAAGATGAACCTACTTTTTTACATTTCCTTCAGGGGGCAAAAGTCTGATATTCAGACAAATATGGTTAGCATTTGTTTAGCATTGTTCCCATCAGTCAAAGATAAATTTGTTGTTGATATCTTTATCTTACAACTTTAGACACCAACTATTGGAAACCCAGATGTCCTGAGGATGGATCGCTTAAGTTTTGAGCATGGATGCCTTTATAGTCTTCCATTAACAGTTCTCCTCAGAAAGGAACTCAAAGTATATCAACAACAATAACTGAGTCAGATTTTGTCTGATCTGTTTCAGGGTTTCTGTGGATGATGGAGTTTAAACCATAGACTCTATAAAATATGGACGTTACGTCACCCGTCTGTTCCTGATGCAGAGTCATGGAGCCAATCGTCCATATTGGAAATGCAAAGGGGGTTGAGCCACCTGTGGGGGGCCTGTCAGTCACATTCGATGAGCTGTACCTCTGATTGGACAAACTCATGATCTCAATATCTTCTAAACTGCTGAGTTAGAAAAAAATTAATCCCCTGTACAGTGAGTCACAATACTGAAATCAGCGATTCAGACCCAAGCTGTTTTTTTGAACCAGGTTGTAAATATGTTTTTTTAACCCTTTTATAATCAAATATATCATATATGATACATGAGTTTCAAAGACCTCTATCTCATCAACAGGAAAAAATTTTTCTTTAAAAATCTGTTTAGAAAATAATAAAAAAAAATGTACTCTACCCCCTTGAGGATAATAATAATAATAATAATAATAATAATAATAATAATAATAATAATAATAATAATAATAATAATAATAATAATAATAATAAATCTAATTTATAAAGCCCTTTTTTATTGTAAGATTCAAAGGACTAAAAAGAATAAATAAAGGGCAACAAAAACAATTTAGAAACTATTTCACTCAGGCCTTGTTAAAAAGAAATGTTTTAAGCCTTATCATTCCACTTCAGGCAGCTGAAGTTGTATTTTGGCCCATTTCAAAACAGCCGCTCTCAGGAAATAATTCACACACTTTTATTTTTAGGAAAATCTTTGCCAGTTTTCAAAAAGTTGTGGTAAGAATAACATAAAATAATAAAAGAAATAGCATTATTTTTTTGAGTATTTTGTTAAGAGGGTCACTCTCAGATCTAAAAAATTAGAATTTTCTGGCTATTTTGTGATGGATCAGGCTTTTAAGGGTTAATGCCGTTAAAGTTATTTTTTCTTTGGCTTGGTGTGTGTGTGTGCGTGTGGTTTCTTGTCTTTCTGCAGCCAGCCAGCAAATACCAGATGAACTGCAACTTTTAGCACTTCCACACAGGCTTCGTTTTTCTAAACCAGGTGTTGCCCCTTGGTTTTAACATAGCTGGTCATGTGGAAGAAACGGCCTTTGTTGAAATAAGAAGCTCATCCTGAGGTAGAAAAAAAAATTAATCTAATCCTTTCCCTCTGAAATTGTACTCACTGTTGCTTTACAGCTAAAGAAATTCTTGAACATTTCTTCCCTTTTCTCCTTTGAATGGTTTCCCTCTCTGCTCACTTTGGCTCTTCGCTCTGCTGAGTTCTCCAGGTTTTTCTCGGAGACCGTAAAATCACACCAAAGAGCGAAGGGACATTGTTAGGAATGAGAAACTGGTTCTAACCAGCATCTGGAAAAACAAACAGACCCATCCCCAGCGGCTCTCTGAATATCCCTCCATTAATTTGTTCTTAATGGGAAATATAACTCCCCTTCCTTCGACCAGGAGCAGCAGCCGCCGGACTGAGAGGGAGCGCTTAATGTCAGAGGACTGCCTTCAAATATATTACATGACGGTGGAAGAATTAACAAGAGGAATTTCAAATTGCAGTGCTGAATGGGTTACTTTTATCAAGCGGGTTGTATTAATTAACTGTAAATTATAAAAATCCATTTGTGAACTGTGTAGAGAGGCTAATGATGGTAAAAAGCAATAAGAGCGTACCAATTTAATGCAGAAAAATTAGTCTGAGGAAGAATAATTCATTGAAAAGGAGACGCACCTTCCCAGTCATGTTGATAATCCTGAGAGAAACATGAAAACAGCTTCAGTCTGAGTAGGGGAAAAAGCTCCTATTGCAACATTAAAAATAAAAAGCTGCATAATTTGTTTTAAACGACTCCAAGAGGCTGTTGACTAACAAGACTGTAATGACACGCTCGTTTATGTGACAGCAGGCGGCAGAAACACATTTGCATCTGCTCCACAGCTCTAATAGCGCTAGTTTGTATTTAAAGTATAGTTTAAATGTAAGGGTGACGTATTGAATCTGAAATTGAAGTCGTGGTTGTTTTGTGCAGGAGTGTGCTCGGTGTCGCACTGTGATAAATTATTATAAACAAAGACTCATATCCCATTACACAAGGACCCAAACAGGCTCAATATGTTTTTACAGGATTGTCATTATTCAAGCCTGAACCTGTTGTTCTGTTTGCAGCAGTGGCCTCCAGCAGCACCACCACGGGAAAGATTTATAGGAGATCAGGAAAAATGGAGAAGAACAGGGGCAATGAACAGGTTTTCTATGGAGTTAAAAGCTCTACATATATTAAACTGTTGTCAGAAAACACTCTTATGATTTTCAATCATAGCCGGGGAAACATCCAGCGCTGAGAGAATAACTCATGCTTTAGTTAAGTGAAAGTGCTTTCCCAACAGAAATTCTCCATAACAAAGTTAAAGTAATTCATTCATATTCATTGTGAGAGATTCTAGTGTGTCGGCAAAATGTACTTTAAAGTATCAAGAGTAAATTTAGTTGTTCTGGTTCCTCAAGTTTTTTTTTTTTTAAGAATAAATGAAGTTATGTAAAATAGAGTTAAATCATCATTTCGTAGATTAAGATTTTTTTTATTATTTTTGCATTCAGCTAAATTGAAGAAGGCTCAGACTGATGCAGATTTTACTTTTTTTGGAAGTTACTCAAGTGGTTTACAAACTCTGAGTCGTCCCTTTTCTATAGACTTCCTTTCATCAGTGCTGTTCTTGTTAAATGATGGCTAAAAGTTGCCTTTATTGGTTCTAATGAGATGAGATGGGATGAGAAAATAATGAGGGTTGATAGGAGAGACTCTATCAAATGCTAAAAGTATTAGCATTTCATTTTAGACCCCTTTACAACCTATGTCCTCGTAAGTATGCACGCACATTTTGGCTGCAGAAGCTGCTTTAGCTCCATTCATTCAGATGAGTTCTCGTTTTTTCAAAACTAAATTAAAACTGGAAGCAGTCTAAAAATTCTCGACTGCTCTGTGGTCAGTTGTCAGAAACGATACTACACCATGGAGTCAACTTCCATGGAGTTCTGACTGCTACAGAGCAACCACTGTTTTGGTGTAAAAAGTAACTAACTGAGTGCTAACTGGTGACTCTCCGCCGAACATGTCAGTGATGGTCAGCTGAGAGTCACCAGTTACCAGGGTCACACTTTACTCTAAAACACCAGCAACATCTGCAGCTGTTATGGGATGTTCCGTCTTTATCCAACCTCAGTTAACCAGGTGTGAGCACAAATAATCAATATTAACTGCTGATATTCTAAATCCAGTTTTTACTTTGAGTTTTTCATGAAAAAGATTTTTTTAAAAAAAGAGAGAGAGTACACAAAACTCAGCCTATGAATTATGATTAACAGTAATTCTGAAATACACATTTGGTGCAGTTCTGTTTCTGGATGTTGTTTTCTGGATCCTTTATGATGAACTGGGTCTTATACTCAGCCGTCTGTGAGCTCTTTTTGGTTTTGGAGGGTTTCCCATTTATTAACACAATTACGTCCTGATATTTTACAGTCGAATCAGTGCCAATGAATAATGCAGTCATTAGTGTTGGGTGACTTGTGTGTTTAAACTCCTCTAAGTTGTCTCTCATACTGCGTGCCTGTAAATCCAGAATCGTTTCTTTCATTGTTTTATTTTCAGCGGTGACGGAGGTAAGCCGATTTGTAACAGATGTGAGCTGATCGGTGATGGCGTTAACATTTTTATGGAGAGTTTTGTTTTCTTTTGTGAGGGTTTCTATCTGTTCGTAGCTGAATTCTAGACTTTGACAGAGTGACTGGAATTCTTGGTGTAGAACTTCAACGAGAGCGATTCTGGCGTCGAGTCCGGAGAGTTTATTGTTTATGGAGATGAGTATGTCACTTACCTCTGAATGGCGGAGTGGATTTGGGGATAAAGAAGGAGACGAACCTGAGCTGGGTGTAGAATTTGAACGGGGTCTTTTGTATGCTGGAGAGACGCTGTGTTTTCCAAGGGTCTGTGAAGTGGCCATGTTCCTTATGCAGTAAGCTGCGAAATAATGGTCGATGTAGTCCTCTAAGGGGTCCAGGTCGATGAATTGGTGAGGTAATCCGCAAGAAAAAAAAGAGGAAGTCGATGTGTATATGGATAGAAATTAGAGAACAGAAGAAGAAAATAAATGACAAAAGGGTAACTGGAGAAAAGTTTTTTTTAACTAGCAGCAGGGCGCCGCCATCTTGAATCGTGCACCGTCACGTGAGTGATACGTTCACAGTCGCATGGGGACGTCACACAAAAAAAAAAAAAAAACCTCCTCTTTGGGGTACACGCTGGATTTCTCCACTAAAAATGTCTGTCCACTGAATGTCAACTTGCTGATGTCTTCCATCCATTCGCTGCTTTTTCACAAACCTGGGAGTCGTTTACCTTTTGTCAAAGTGAAAATATTAAGTTAAAAATTGTGTTTCATGGTGGGTAACTCTGTTGGGTTGCTTGACAAACCGTTATGCTCTGCAGTGCTTCTTCAGTCAAGTTACGGGTGCATCCGCCGTGGTGATAAACAAATGATCCCTCTATTTGTTCCTAATAAGACAAAATCCAACTTTTTCAGAAGTATTTTGGAGGAAAATAACCCTGTGCTGTATTTGGATCAATACAGAAGTCTTAAGTCAAATCAAACCTCGAGTAAGTCCCTCTGAATAGCAAAATACAAAGTCGTAGTAAAGTAAAATTAACATATGACCTCAAAAAACACTGTAGTATCCCAAAACTGCACCCTGAAGTAGAGCGCTGTAATGTGCTTTCTTTCCACCACTGTGCGCTGCATAGTAAGGAGTCCATATATAAATCATCACACTTACTGGTTCAGTGTGTGTATGTTGTTGGAAGGCAGCTTTCATCCCTGACATCCTTCCCCTCATCACTCCTCACAGGCAGGCAGAGCAAAGTGAAGCGAGAGGGGAGCGGCTTCTTGTTTTTATCGTTATATCTCATCAGCACACAGCACAGAGAATTTCAAACCGGGGAGGATGTACAGTAGTTTTCATACTGCTGCTCTCTCTGTGCACGTCTGTGAGGAATAAGAAGTAAAGAGTGGTGACCGAGCATTTCAGCACAAAGTTGAGAAATAGAGCCACCGTTAAAGTGCTAAAAGATTCAGTTTCTTGATAGTCAGTCTGTCGTCAAGTCCCTGTTTAAATGCAGAACTCTTCAACAGTATGAACACGTTTAAAGCGTAAGCGTGTTGCTATGCTCCTGCCTCCTGCAGTGACAGCCTACTAGCAACAAGCTTTAACATGGCTGTTTGGTATTATAGAATGACTATATATGAAAAAAGAAATCCATTTCTCATGTCAGGAATCAAATGTTGTCTTTTTTATTTCTCTATAAAAAAAACTGATAGAGCTTCACAA
The DNA here is from genome assembly GCA_030710495.1 of Labroides dimidiatus. Taxonomy (NCBI): domain Eukaryota; kingdom Metazoa; phylum Chordata; class Actinopteri; order Labriformes; family Labridae; genus Labroides; species Labroides dimidiatus. The sequence goes on along the minus strand of CM061144.1, from coordinate 33,205,965 downwards.
TAATAAGAGTACTGGGAAACTTATCGTAACTTCATGTACTGGAGAGATGTGTTGTTCTTTACAATGAAAAAAGGTGAATATATTGGTATCATCAGCCAAGTTGAGTTTAAAATATGTAGAAGAACAAAACTTATTAGGATTAGGATTTTTTTTAGGGGGGGGGGTATTGAACTATTATTTATTTATTTATTCTTTTTTTTTTTTTTTTTGGGGGGGGGGGGGGGGGCATAAAATGAAGTAGCATAAAATGATTTACAGTCGGAATGATGAAGCCTTTTAAAACTTTGTTTCAGCTGCTGTCTCTTTAAAGCTCCCCATTCTACAAACCCCCTTCTATCTGATTGGTCAGCCCTCTGGAGGCCTTGGAGCAGAGCTGTGTGTTGACAAACCTTGGTGTTTGAGGTCCATCCCTCCAATTGTATCATGAACCAGTTAATGTGATGACCCAAATTTTGTAAAGATCTTGTAAAAATCTCGTCAAGAATTTGTAAAGATCTCATCTGACAGATTCAGGGATTCCTACAACATACAGATAAGAAGGAGTTGGAAAATCTGCCTATGTTTAGTCTGAACATCCAGCCATGTTTCTTTAAAGTCATGTTTAAATATGGGAAAGCAGAACACCCCCTCTTTAAAACATCAGTTTGAATCAGAATCAGGTTAAAAATGTGCTGCATGTGGGTGCGTTTGCTTTCTGTTAAGTAAAGTCATTGCACTCAACATCTTGACTGTGTTTGTGTTGGTGGTACCTCTGGGTAATTTTCATGCAAATGTCAGACACATATTGTTTTTTGACGTGTGGTTCTTTGTAATAACAGATCCTTGAAAACATTCCTCTACGAGGATCCAGAATCTATTGAAGCTTCTTTACATCAACAGCTCAACTCAGCTTCCAACCCATGCAGGACCTCATACCACAATTCAATAGGTATAGACCCTCCTCTTCTCCAAATAAGGTCCCAGCTGGTCTGTGGCACCAGAAAATGTGGCACCTGATGCTCCAAAAAGGTGTTGAAAAAGAAATCGGTGACTTCACACTGGCTTTGTCCATTGCAGTCACAAGAAGTGACACACTTTTGTGTTTGTGTGTGTTGTCGCGTAAGCACATCAAAATCAAGACAAAAGCGGCTTTCACAGACCTCTGAGTTGTATTGTTGTCATGCTGGGTCCGTGTCCCGCCATTTTTTGTTCCATTACAGTTGTTGTACCAGGAGAGTTAACGAGGCACAGCTGCTCTGTGTGTGAGGGACACCTTCAGAGGGAAACCTGCTGGACACCCGGGCTCCTTAACAAGCAGAATTGTTAGAAGAGCTCCTCGGGGTCCAGCCTTATTTTTGTGAAGTGTTTTCATGTTTGCTGCTTGTTTTATCGAAGCAGAGCAGGTCATAGCACAGAAAACATTTGACATTCATACCTGGAGAGAGTTACGATTCAGTATTTTCTCTTTTCAAGTCGATTTGAATGAATCTAAAGGGCACGAACCTCTCAGTCACTGAGGTCTACATGCAGATGGCACACATGATGGAAAATCATATAACATATTCCACTGCCCTGCATGTGTATTCATGTTATTTATGTCCGCTTGTTTGGCGAGTAGCGCTCACGTCCTTGTTTAGCAGAGATTGATGCCTTGGCCAGGCTGCAGGATGAGAACTATCATCAAAGTCCTGGCACACGGATTGATTCCTCCATGTTCATCCCATGATGTGATTTCCTCGCAGTGTTGAAGCTTCAGCAGCTCTTTGTATGTATGTGTGTGTGTGTGTGTGTGTGTGTGTGTGTGTGTGTGTGTGTGTTGACAGTCCAATATAAGACCAGTGAAGCAGCAATGTCAGGCACACTATCCTCCAAAATCAATACCTTACGGGATCCTGCAGCTGGGAGCGGAGATGGAGAGGCGCCTTTGAGGTTACACACCTGTTCTTTTGATGTGGTGGGTCCGATCATTAACCGGCTCGAAATCTCAGACCTGCTCCGTGTTAACAATCTGCTTCCATTCAAACCCTCCCCTTGCGCCCTCCCCTTCCTCTCTAATTTGTGGGCTGATCAGGTCACAGACCCACCACACCTCCCCTGTGCCCTCTGACTTGCATTAATATTGACCGTCTGTGCTCAACAGTGCAAAACAGGACTTTAATTACCCATTACCCTGATGAAAACAGTGTCCCTACACACCTTTCATTCTCACTTTAAAGGACAGGGTATTGAATTTTGTTCCGAAAACGAGTTAAATGTCACGACTGCGGCATCCCCCTCCGATATTGACCTGACGGTCTCTGAAGAGCACCTGAAAGACGTGATTAAAAAAATGTTTACCTTCAAAAGATTTTTTTTTCTTTTTGGCTATAAAAGCCCATTTATACTCCCTTTACATACGAAAATGTATACGTCCTTTTCAAACGTTTATGACAACAACAAACTCAAAAACAAACATGGCGACTGTGAAGGAGGTATTATTCATGTACCTCTTGCATAAAAAACAAAAATGGAGTTTTTAATAAAAAAAGTTCCGCCATTGCCATTGGGTCGTAACAGCAACACTGCCCCACTGCCTCCGGTGGTACTGCTCTGTTTGGTTCTGTATCCGTAAGCGTTTAACGTTGAGCATAAATGGGCCATCCATCCATCCATCTTCTACCGCTTATCCGGGTCCGGGTCGCGGGGGCAGCAATGTCATCAGCGAAGACCAGAGGCCCCTATCCCCGGCCACTTCCACCAGCTCCTCTGGGAGGATACCAAGGTGTTCCCAGGCCAGCCGAGAGATATAATCTCTCCATCGTGTCCTGGGTCTACCTCGGAGTCTCCTCCCAGCTGGACATGCCCGGAATACCCCCCCAGGGAGGCGTCCAGGAGGCATCCTCACCAGGTGCCCGAACCACCTCATCTGACTCCTCTCGATGCGAAGGAGCAGCGGCTCTACTCCGAGCCTCTCCCGGATGTCCGTGCTCTGAACCCTCTCTCTAAGGCTGAGCTCAGACACCCTGCGGAGGAAGCTCATTTCAGCCGCTTGTATTCGCGATCGTGTCCTTTCGGTCACGACCCACAGCTCATGACCATAGGTGAGGGTTGGAACGTAGATTGACCGGTAAATTGAGAGCCTTGCCTTCTGGCTCAGCTCTCTCCTCACCACAACAGACCGGTACAGCGTCCGCATCACTGCCGACGACGCCCCGATCCATCTGTCCAACTCTCGCTCCATTTTCCCCTCACTCGTGAACAGAGATACTTAAACTCCTCCACTTGGGACACTTTGGGCATAAATGGGCCTTAACAGGAAAAACAGAAAAATATTTGATTCTGATTGGGCAAAACCTTATAACACATGTAAAAACAACGTAAAGGAAACACTGTACGAATGAAACCACAACTCCTGATACTGCTACACATGCTAGAGCCCATTTTTATCAATATTACAAAAACAAAGAAGTATGTTGATTTCAAAATTAGCATTTCTTCTTGTTTTAACGCTCTCAAGTAAAATTAACTTGCATGTGAGGAATAAGAAGTATGGACAGAAGTCTGCATGGACAGATGATTTCACCGGTTTTAAGAAACGTTCTCTTTAATAATCCAGAGATTGCATCAACTTTTATTTATGTCTGATGCTAGAAAAATGAGACGGATAATGTGTGGTGAACAGGTGGTTATGTAAATTAGAATCCCAATTCACAAAAAAAATGGAAACAGTGGGAAGTGGATAAATACTTATAACCTGTGTAAAGCTACAGAGAACACTTTTGTGTTTTGGGAATTATTATAATTCTTGTTTCTCTGAGAGTTAAACATCCGTTTGTGAATGTAAAGTTTGAACCTGTAGCAAACTTCTTATCTCAGCTCAGCGTGAAACATCTAGTCCGCCTGCGTCCCAGGTGACCAACGTTCTCACCTCACAAATCCACTAATGAACACTTTCACCAACCACGGTGTCAACCGTACAAAAGAACTGTGTGCTGTGATGACAATTTGTGGTTTCAGGGGGGGTCGTCATGTGTGACCTGCCACACTTCTTCCTGAGGTGTTGCTTGTTTCATCGCGGAGACGATCGGACCCCAATTAGAGGAAGACGAGGAGACTTTCTGCTCATGAGAAACGCTTTGTTATAATTTGGCACAGAACTCTGCTCCATATCTACAAACATGAATCGAAGATGACACAAAATCCGAACCTTAAATAACTGATAAAGTTACCTGACAGAGCCCAGTTTAAGCCTCCTGATTGGATCTTTCCAAACAAAGTGCACCTCAGGACTCGTATCTAACTTTTCTGCTTAGGTTGGCAGGCTTGTGACTGTTGTACTCTGACTTCTTTTGGATCGAAGAACTGGATCCTTTTTATTACAAAAAAAAAAAAAAAAAAAAAAAACAGCCCTGGAAGAGCTCCAACAGCAACTCAATACTGTCTATGTAAAAAAGGACAGCACCTGAAACACCTTCCCACATCCTCGCAGAAGTCTTTTGATCTAACTTTGGCAAATATCGTGTTTTAACCATTCAGAGTGTGCATCCGGCTGAGAAAGCCATCAGGACCTTTTGAAGCACCTCATGAGAGATCAGTTTACAAACATGAATTTCAAACACGCTTTTCAGCAGCTTGGCGTGTTGGCTGCTAAAATTCCTCTGCCTTAGAAAACATGAGGACACAGATGTGCTCAAAAAATGTGTGAAAGTGAAAAAGTCTTTGAAGGCAGTCAGAGCTCTGAAGTGCATATTCAGAGAGCTGTAAACCTGCAGCTCTGATATTTCTACGAATTAGAAGGCAGTGATACTCATACCAGCGCAGAGCACAACAGTAATTCCACAAACACATCAGAGATGTTTCAACACTCGGTACCCCTCATCAGTGATCAACGTGCTAATTATCACAGAAAGTTGAAGGCAGAAACGTCTTTTCTAGTCTCTGTGAAGAACAGGATGCTCTGTCACTCATTAGAGCAGACTTATAAATTGCCTCGTCTCATTATATTGACACAGCGCTGGAATTCGTCTGGTCACTGTGGGGAAAACGTCATGGATCATACTAATGATCGACAACGAGACTTGTTCCCACAGAGCTCATAATTGCTTCCACCTGCTGCGCCATTTTTCCAATGATAAATACAACCGCCACCCCCCGACAGAATTAGTCTTTTTGATAAACGTTGGGCTGATTACATCAGCTTTTTGTTTGTTCATCGATCACCAACCGTATCGGAGGGTTGGGTTCACTTTTCATTAGCTATACCTGGTTGGAAATTGGAGCGAAGCACATAATTTGTACGAGTTAGCACATGAAAATATTCAATATTTGATGCCAAACACCCCCTGTGGCCTGATTTGCATGTGAGAGAGTATAAATATCTCTTTTCCTTTGGCAAATTCAAGTTAGTCAAAGTTCAGACGCCTCATTGGAAATTAAACTTTATTCAAATTCAACGGAGCACTCTGTTCTTAAAGACCAGTATCAGCATATCGTGCTGGTTGCTTTGATAGAAACTTTGAGTTTTTATACTTATACTGTATCTTCAGCTTCTATCACACCAGTTTTACTCATATTTCATGAACATTTGGAGGATGATAGCAGGGCAACATTTCCAGACTCAAACTTAACACAAAAAATAAGACAATTTGTGTTTAGTAGATTTTGTCTTTGTTGTGACAACACTTCTTGGCAACAAATCTAATACCAACAGAGAACCTGTTTATTTCTTTTTTTTTTTAATGGTGCCAAATCTGTAAGGAACATGCATTAACAAACATCCATGAAAAATTTGCCAAATCTTTTCTGCTAATGCCAAAAAGCTTATTCCACCCAGGGTGGAATAATCAACAATTTTCAATGCCTGAACCAATATAAATACCTTCACTTCAGAAAATATATAAATAAAAATTACAGTAAACATTACGGTAAAGATCTTGAATTTTTACTCTTTGAGTATTTTTCCCCTCCGAGCTGTTTTCTTACCAAAAATAAATAAATTGTCAGTGTAAAAGAACAAACAAGTGACAGGTCAGTCTATACTGAGTACACTGTACATGTGTTTATAACTATAAATGAACTTTCTTCTGACATTTTTTTTTATAAAGTCAAAATCAACCCTCCATCTTTATCTGGGTTTGGGACCAGCAAAGTGACCAAAAAGAGATAAGCATAAGCGAGTCATTTGCACGCAGTCGTCTGCTGGAGGAGTCTGTCTGTAAGAGTTTTGGATAGGGGAGGGGCTTAGCACCTGCTGCTCGTTAAAAAAAAACACAGGGTGCTGGAGGGTCTATGCTTTCACGTAAATCTCAAATCTTCAGAAAAGTCGCTTGATTTGTTGCTAGTCGCATTTTTGAAAAAAGTCTGAAAAGTCACTAAATACAGTGATGAAGTCACTAAGCTTGCAACACTGTCCTGCATGCTGCAACCATGTGTAACGTTACAGCCAATCACCAGTGGAATTATCAGATCCTGATCACATGATTAACTCTTTGGGTACCGATACTTAGCACTTGATACTATGGAAGCATTTCAATCGGTGCCATAAAAGAACCAAAGTTCGATACCCAGCTCTAATTCTTCATTGACTTGGTTTGGTTCTCATCAGTTACAATAAGTTAGCATTTTTACTTCCGTCTTGCTTTTCATGTTTGTCGTGTCTGCTTTTATTTTTTAGTCACGTCTCTCGTTTCAGGCAACTTCACTTCCTGCTTTTATGTTTTCCCGCTGTTGTGATGTGAGCTCCACCCCTCGTTGTTCCCACCTGTGCTCTTTTACCTCTTGTGTAAAAGTCTGCGTCTCCCTTTGTCTTGTGCCAGATCGTTGTGTCATTTGTGACAGCTTTAGCCATGATCCTTGTCGATCCTGTTTATCACTTTTTACTCTTTGTTAAAACTCCAGTGGTTTCTACTAATTGTTTTAGCTTCTTTGTTAATCAAGTTTTTAACTTTTTTTCCCTTTTTTTTAATTTTAATACAATGTATATTGTAGATAACCTAAGATGCATTTCTGTGAAGTGTTACCCTGACAAACTGTACAGCGTCTGCACTTCTTATGAGCCCACTCAGGCTTGTGATGAATGAAGGGCTTCTTGACTTTAAGGAAACAAATTATATTCAAGTGATCATGGACACAAAGTATTGAGCTGATCTTTCCGGTGATTAAATTACATCAACCACACCACCTGAATGACAAACCAGCAAGGCCTGATTTATAGACGCTAACCGAGCCACAGGTAATATTCAGAAATATGAGTCTGAATAAAGTAAAAGAGCAACGTGACAGATGACAGCAGGGGAGTCTGGAGCCGGTTCAAGGGGGGTAAGCTACTTTCACAACAAGGCCTGATCTTTACAACCCAAATACCTCAAAGGGTGTGAAAATAAACACATTTCATTCTCAAAGAAAGATTCAACTATTTGTTTTTGCATTCTGCTTCCACGTCCATGTTTGGCTCATTTCTCAAATGATTGATGCAGCGTGTGTCTCTGGATTGCAGCATGTTTGCATGCTTCTGTATTTTAAGAAACTGATTCGGCTGCTGATGTATAATTTTAAATTATTAACAAGGCGCAGAAGTATTTTCAGTTCAGTAACATAACCAGACTTTAAGCTGTTGATGGTAATATCAGCTTCTGAGACAGCTGAACTCTGAGGGAGGAGAGTTTGAAAGGTCGAAAAACAACTTCAGCGAAGAATGATTTGAATGAGGGAGATATTTCAGAACATGACAGGGAGGATTCAGCAGCAGCTGGAGGAGTTAACAGGGTTTAACAAGTTGTTAACAGGAGTTAACAAGTCTCTCTGTATCTTATGATTCAGCTTGTGGAAACCAAAGAGGGATTCAGTGTTGTTAGAGTGTGACCTTTCTGCAGCGCTTCGTTCCATCTATTCAGACGAGTTCTGGTTCTTTAAACACTAAATTCAAACTGTGAGCAGCATAAAAATGTCCGGTTGTTCTGTGGTCGGTTGTAAGAAACTATACTTCACCATGGAGTCAACTTCTATGGAGTTCAGAGCGTCACAGAGCAACCGGTGTTTTGGAGTAAAGAGTGACCGTGTTAACTGGTGACTCTCAGCTGAACGTGTCAGTGATGGTCAGCTGAGTCCCCAGTTAACAGGGTCACACTTTACACTGAAACACCAGCGTCATCTGCAGCTGTGTTATTAAATGTGTCTTCTTTCTCCAACCTCAGTGAACCAGGTTTGAGCACCAATAATCAATATTAACTGCTGATATTCTAAATCCAGTTTTTACTTTGAGTGTTTGATGAAAAAGTTGGTTTGGAGCCGAGGTTCTGACCAAATATGGACTCACTATGGAGAGGAAATAATAAGTGAAGCTGTAAATGATGATGAACAGAAACAGATCATCAGTATATTATCAAACTATGAATCAGTCTGATTAGTAATCTGAAAATATCAAAGCATTAATATTCTGATAGATTTGGAGCAGTTCTCTGTCTGGACCTGGTTTTTTGGATCCTTTATTCTGACCCAGGTCTTAGACTCAGCTCTCTGTGAGCTCTTTTTGGTTTGGGAGGGTTTCTGCTTTATTGACACAGTTCATGTCTTTATATTCCACAGTCTTGTCAGTGTCAACGCATAATGCAGTCATAAGACTAATACTTTGCTTTTTTTTTTACTTTCTTTCTTTCTTTCTTTCTTTCTTTCTTTCTTTCTTTCTTTCTTTTCTAAAACTGACTTAAATTAGACTAAAACCTTTTTAGAGTTTCATCATTTAAAACTGGACTAAAAGTATCACATATAGAAATGACCAAATGAGACTAAAACCAATGAACATTTTAATCTGAAAGACTAAGACTAAAACAAAGATGGCTGCCAAAAACAACACTGGAGGGATTATTATTTTTAATCTGTTAAAGTGTATTATTTCACCTTTTGATTTTCAAATTAGGATGCAAGACCCAAATTCCTGTGGATGTAACGCGGAATCAGAATAATTAAAAATGCATTGCAGCAGCAGACTGCCAGGCTGGTTTGTAAATTCCAGCATTCAGGGCTTCTTGTTCAGGGTCGTGTCAGAGTGTCAGTCATCGTGAAGACGTGTGGAGCTCATAGCGAACAGTCCACAGGTGGAGATTAATAGAAGACAAATACAGACACGTCTGTCTCCCCTCTTTGCTCATTGTCAGTCTGCGACAGACACAAACATAACGTGTGACTCTAATGAGACACGAAGGGACTTTAGACGCTGCCATTTACCAACCTGTGATTTTGAACTGCCTGTGTTCAGGCTGAGGGTGAAACTGAGGGCAGAGACTCAGGGAGAGATGAAGAGCAGCTTCCTCTTGAATGTTTGTGTGAAGACGTGGAAGTGTTCTTAAACTCTTTAGAGCGTGAAGTTTTTTTTTTCTTTGCGAAATAAAAGCGATATGTCTGAAGTTTTGATAAAGTACTATTGTGCCTTGCCTTGAATTGTGCACAACTTAAGTAAAATCTCATCCAGCGAGATTCAATTTGCAGAATGCAGAAGAAGGAAGGAGGGCTAGAACCATGGTAACCATGGTTACCCCAAACACTTTAAGAGCTGAAGTGTCATTTTGATGGGTGTCAGTGTTGTTACTGTTGTTGCTGATGTTGTCAACAGATGAAGGCAGAGGGCGTTAAAATATTGTAATGTCCGTCTGGACTCTGCAATGATGACGATTTGTGAACACTTTTGTTTTTATTCACTGGTCACTGTCGGCTATAACTGCGCCAACTCAGCACAGGCTCGAACAAAACATTGAATGAGAATCATCATCTCCAGCTGGCCTACCCTCTCACTTACACACACACACCTCTGCCCCTCCCTCCTGCTGCGCTCTGAGCTGCTCACAGCCTTCCTGATGCCTTCACTGACCGTCAGAAACACCAACATCTGCTCTGAAAACATAACTGACAGCAGAGCTGTTACAGTATGAACACCAGAAGAGTCCGTATGTGTGGGAGTTGACACGTACCAGGGACTTCTGGGAGAGAATCAGCTGAGGAGGTCACCTCCTGTGACGTGTTTTTGTAAAAAACAATTGCACTTTTGTGATAAACTTTTTCGAAACTTATGAAAAACCACCTCAAGAGAACATAAAAAATTTTATCGAAACTTAAGAGGTTTATCAAAATGTTGGTGTTGCCATCACCATTTATTTATTGTGATCTTTAGCGGAGCCGGCGGGGGGGCAGAGGTTGCGGCTGCCCCGGGCCCACGGTCACAAAGGGGCCCACCGCAAGACCGGTGGCGAAAAAAACAAAAACAACGTAAAGTCGGAAAGTCAGTCTCTTACTGCTGTATTTGTAGGGATATAAGTTTAAGAGTAGACGTAAATATAAGTGGAAAAAGCGATCCAGATCAGAGCGTTTCTGAAATACCATGAGGAGGTAGCCTAATGTGACGTCATACTTACCATGTCAACCTCTCTTGCGCTGTCTGTCAATCTTTCTCTCTCTCTCCCTGTGGGGTGCGGTCTTTTCCACCGTGGTCTCTGAGTGTGCAGTTAGCCCTCGTTACTTACTCTGTGTGTGTTCGCTTAAATAGCTTTAAAATGAAAAAACACAAGTCGGGCGCACTAAAGAGTGAGGAGCAAGAGCAGAGGAAGAATCTTGTTGCCTCCTGCGTTCCGCTGACAAACTTCTTCTCAGCAACTCAACCCCCAACCATGGTGCTGAAATAGCCTATCAGCAGTTGTGGTGCTCGATCATCAGCAGGTCGCTGTTTAATGATAAATCCGTGGCGCTGTCCATGGTGCTGAAATAGCGCACATTGTGCTGCACATCTCATCGTAATCCACACTCTCTCCATTTTGCCCTTCCGCTCCGTTTCCCAATATTAACACTACTAACTGATCAGCTGTGTCTTTAGATGCTGTCACTGCGCAGCGTCTAATGTTGGGTTTACTTTGTTTTACAGAATATCTGGACGTTTACAAAGCAAATTGAGTCTCTTTGTTGAGCTGTGATTTTCTTTCATATTTTGATGGTTCAAAGTGTGAGACTTTTTTTTTTTTTTTAAATTTATGAAGCTAAAGCCGTTCATTCAGTTCCTTTTTGGCAGCGGCAAATACAGCTACAGGAGCGGAGGTCATTGTGATTACAAGAATTCGAGGGAAACAGCCGACATTTTTTCAATGTTTCGATGCTCACCAGATCTGTTTGAGCCTTTTCTGGTGTGTCACAGCATTGGAGCTGATAGGTTTAAATTTCAGTCAACATGTTTCCTTCCACTGACTCTGCTCCACTGCGTTTCAAGACTAGAAATGTTGCGACCTTGACAGCTGCAATACAAGACTTCTATTTTCTGGATGTCAAGGCACAATGCATAAATCAGGTTATCAAGCACCTAAACAAAATTAAAACAAATCCGGCGCACAGGCCCGGTTCAGATCAAACGTTGAATGACGATTTTTGGGACGTTTGGCATTGAAAGATGAGATTTGGCAAATTTTTCAGTTGTGCAGGCCCCATCCTCAGCTCTGCTGCTCATCCCACAAACACATTCTCCCTATAAACATGACTCAACTGAAAAGACAAATAAACCAGCTTTCAAACAGCGCAAGATTTAAAGCGAAGAAGAGTTTATCCATGTAACACAGATTGCCTTGCTTTTTGTGCTAAGTTTATGATGCTGAACAGATAAAGACATCAGATACGGGACTGCAGAGCTGATTAGATACTTAATGATTGGCAGCTGAAGATAGCACTTTTACATCGCCACAGTTAATTTAAAGTAAAGCAGCATCACGGTTAACAGCCCAAAAAACAATTTAACACCCACTGGAACACTCTGATACCTGACCTCAGATTTGTTTGTAGATGGAACTGTGTGTTTCTGTCTCAATACTCAACCTCATCATTTCTGTCCTGCTTTTGATGAAAACCTTAAATACAACACGCTTCCTCACCGACTCTCATCCAAACAACATCTGTTCACATGTTATTGTATTGGATATATGTTGAATGAGCGACATGTCTTGGAGGCAGAAAGTAAAAACAATCTCGAGTAGGCTTATCCCAGAAGTCAGTGGTGTTATTGTTAAGTCGACAATGACGAAATGTAATTTAAAAGTGTGGCATCACTGCGACAAAGTCAGCAATAGAGTCATAAACCTTTCATGCAAATATCTCACCGTGAGCAGCAGAGGACGGCTCTCTTTAACAGCTCCCACGCAGCCCAGACAGCCAATCACCATGATGATGGTCCCCACTGCGATGAGCAGGTTGGCTGCCGACAGAGAGGGAAGGGATGATGACAGTGTGGCAAAGTTTCCCTGGGTCACCGAGAGCCAGACCCCCACCCCCAGTATGCCACATCCCCCCAACTGCAAAGAGAAACACAAAGAGACACAAAGCCGTCAGCGTGCAAACAACAAAGTCAGACTCCCCTAAACAGTGACATACTCAAACGTGGCGGCGCATAAAAATATGTGCTGCCTTTGTGTGGCTTTTGGTTTGTTTTTTTTTAAAATGCATGCCGATGAGAGTGTGCGGGGTCGAAAAGGGAGAACAAAACAAAAGGAAGGAGAAAAAAAAAAAGCCCTTGTCAAAAACTCGAAAAGCTGCAACAGTCGGGATAAAAGATCAACAGAGGAGGCAGAGCAAAGCAACACAAGCCTTTTAAAAAACAACTCAGTTTAAAGAAGAAGCTCTACATTTAGGAGAACTGTGTTTGTTTGCTTTGCTGCAGAGAGTTAGAGAAGATACATTCACTTCCATATCTGTCAGGTCAGTATACAAGTGCAGTTTGCTGCCTTTTTAGTAAAGCTGAGCACAAAACCCTCCAAACAGAAGTAAACCTCTTCACTGGCTTTGTTGAATAAGAATATAATGCTAAGCTGAGGTGTCAGGCTGACAAATTCATCGACAAGAAAGTGCTTCCTTTGAGCAGGCAAGAAACCTGGGGACCCCTCACAGCCCCACAAGTTCGATCAAGCATATTTTCTATATTACTTAAATGGTTTCTACTCTTTTCTTGGTGCCTTGGTCCACATGTTTTCTGCAACCACCCGAGTCCCTTGCCTCCCTTTGCCTCTGCCCTCCCCCCAAAGATGGGCAGAAAAGGGCAAAAGCCCTGAGCTGTCCCCCCAGGAACATGTATCTTCGTAGCTCGTAGGCAGAAACCTCAAGCAGAACCGGACTCACCGATCCATCTGCCGTGACTGGATGAGGCGACAAAGAGGGACGCAGAAAAAAAAAAATGGATGGTGATAAATGAGTTTCAGTTCTGGCAAGCTCACAGTCACTTAATGAATCCTGGTTCTCTGCTGTTTTTGAAGCATTCACAAAGGGAGACCCGTTTGAAAAATGTGGATAAACCCAGTGATGTTCTGGCTCCCACTTTCTATTTATCCCAATTTATCATCATGTCCGGGTGTTTGGTGAATATTAAAGGACAAGTGGTTGAGTTACATCATTTATTAGACATTATGTGTGAACCATGCAAGCAGCGTTATACAGCTGCTCCTGTTTGTTCTTATTATTGTTCCTTATTTTCTTTTCTTGTTGTGCTTTTGGGGAGAGCTGTTGGCCTGTTTTTCACAGCGGAATCACAGATTTTGGCTTCCACTCTTTTGCTGTTGTTGATGTTGTTTACACTCGAGCTTAGCTGTTACACCTGTGCTCTGAAATTTTTTTCCCTTTGAATTTATTTTTTCCTTGACAGAGCGTGTGAATGGGAAAAAAAAAGAATGGGGCCGAGGATGGAGCCTTGTGGGACTCCACATGGATTGGCTGCATTGCCGTGTTTACTCAGGAAGTTCTGTTTCTGAGATAGGTCATGAATCAACCCAGGTGAAGCTGTTAGCGCTGGAGCTAGGCCGGCTCATCAAACAAATCATTTGAGGTTCCTGCAGAACAGAGGATATTTAAGATGCACAGAGATGCAGATGAGGTGAAAACTATGAGGGAGAGCTGGTGCAGGACGACTGGGGCTTTTGGAGAGGAGATATAACCATTGTTTCCTCTCTCTTATTATGGGCAACATGCTACCTCTGGTAAATAAGATGGATGGGTGAAGGCAGTGATTCCCAAACTGGGGTACGCAAAGTGGCGTAGGGGGTACACGAAAAATAAAAACGTGATTTGAAAACAACCTGATTACATTTTGAAACTGGCGCATAAATAGACATAGGCTATAGTCTGAGGCTCCAAAAAAATCACATACAGTATAAAGGCACCCAATGGTGTTCAGTGCACTGTCAAAATAATACACGCGGTAGATTCTTGATTGATTGATTGATTGATTGATATCTGTGGATATTTCTGTGCTAAAAATGGCTAAAATGGGTAAATTGTACTTCCAGAGAGAAGTCATCAACTGCTACCACTGGTAGATTTCTTTTCTCAGAAGTGAACTGGTGTTTCTCACTGAAAATGCTGGGAAATAAATCTGTTTTGTGAGAAATAATTCACTTTAAGAGATTTTATTTGTATGTTATGCATGCTAAAAGTGGGAGGTGGGGGCGGCAGCAGGATTACAGACATTTCTTTTTCGAGCTGCTATGTGTGCATGAAAGTAGAGGGTACACGTGTGGAGGTCAAATGTCTGAAGGGGTATGGGGTCCAGACTCAGACATTGGGCTGTTAGCTCATAGACTGTGTATTTAATGGCTGTAGTCTCTGTGACGTCACCCGTCTGTTTCTGAAACAGATTTTTGAAGCAAAACGGTTGGTGCGGCCATATTGGAAATGAGGCGGGCTGTGAGTCTTCACAGTAACAGCCAAAGGCTGAGCTGTGCCCCTGATTGGACGAACTGGTGATCTTAATTGTCTAAATCGCTGAGTTAGAAAAAAAATTCCCCCCCAGTACAGTGTGTGCCAATAGTGAAATAAGCGATTCAGACAGGAGACATTTTTTTGTACCAGGCTGTAAATGTGCTTATTTTGGCAGTGAAAACATCTTTTTTTTGGCTTGGTGTGTTTGTGACTTCCGGTACTTCCGGAGCCAGCCTCAAGCAGACACTCGAGGAACAGCAGACTTTAGCACTTCCGCATTGTCTCATATTTTCAGACTGGAGGTTGCTGCTTGTGTTAGCTGTAGACCTCTGACATGATGCTGCCCAGGGAGATCTCATATCAGTGCTGCCATAGCCTGACTTCAGACAGAGTGACCTGAGATTTTACTTTACATTCTTTGTGTACTTCCTGTGTGCAAAGAAACTGTAATAAATGTTTCAAAACGTGGGAGAAAAAGGTACTTCTGATTCTGATTACGGGAAGGATTTCTTTTTTTACAGACTGAACCTTTATATCCTTTGTATCACAAAAAGAAAAAAAAATCCTGGTGACTCACTGTAAGTCATTTGCATAACATTTCAACTTCTGTCTGTTTGACTTCTTTGGTGTCATGAAGAGCTCACAAAGATGAAACTATTCAAGATTATAATTAGTCCTGACTGAAACTGGACTTACTCAAGAAAAATCAATCCATCATTCAATTATTCCGGTTTATTTTTACAGCACATTTAAAAATAGCACTATAGTTAATGTTAAAAGCAAAAGTACAAAATAAGTGAACAGTCACGAGGATACTGAGAAGAAGAGAATAGGAACAAAACTCAAACAGCCTATTCTGAAAAGAGGGAGTCAAACGCTGATATATGATGGTATGTTTTGAGCCAGGACTTAAAGGAGTAAACAGAGGAGCCAAATCTCATCAAACCAGAGTAAGGCTGAAAAAAATCTTAAAAATCAGCTCTCAAGTGTTTTGCAAACCAGTGAAAGGAAGCCAGAAGAGGACTGATATGCTCTCTTTTCTAGAAGCCAGACAGAAACCTGGCAGCCATTGGGATGACTGGCTGATACCCGTACACAGGGAGCAAAAGTGGAGGAGATGAAAGCACGGCTAAGTTTCGCTAAATCACACCACAAGAAGGATGTATTTGAAAGTGGTTTAAGGTTAAAGGAGAGGATTTTAATCCAACTTTTATTTTTTTTCTTATGTAAAAGCAAAGTCTAGTATCAGACCAAAGTTCATAGAGCTGCAGGTACGTGTACCATTAACCTAAGCTGTGAGAGACTAAATCTGCCGGGCCAAAAAGTGCAGCTTTATCTTTGCTCTGATTCAGACACAGGAATAAAAGGAAGTCTTGAGCCTCTGGCTTTCTGTTTTCTCTATCAGGAATGTGGAGCTTTAGAGAAAGGATGTAGTGGGTGATAGTGCAGAGCATCATCAGCTAATGTTGTCCCTGAGGGAGCATGTGAATGAAGAAGAGAATGGGGCCGAGGATGGAACCTTGTGGGACTCCACTTAGACTGGCTGCATTGAGAGGACGTAGAATAACTGTTTACTCTGAAGGTTCGGTTTCTGTTCCTGAGATGTGACATAAAACTGAGTTTAATACCACCCACTCCAGCCCCATGCAGAGTGCTGTATGCTACATTTGTCCAGTTTTATAAGCACAGCACTTTTAAAAGGACCAAAAGCTTTGTAGAATTCAAACTGCAGATCGAGCAGCCCTGATACTCCCCAAATATTTTAGTAGGAGGTTGTTTTGATAAAGATTAGAAAACACTCTGCACTGAACAGCCTTTTTTAGGTACCTTGGATAAGAAACTGATGCAGAGTTCAGATTTGGCTCATGCATCATTGAATATCTAAAGCAGGCTAAAACAGTGCCCGTAGCTATAAAAGATAGAAAAAGTTTTTTTTTATTTATCTTGTGATGTTATATATAGTAGATATGGATATGTGTGGTGGCTGTCTTATTTCTTTTTAATGAGGAAATGCTCTTTTATCTTTCTCATGTTTCAGGGAAATTCCTGCACTCACACGTGGACGCGTTAGCATGTTTACCAAATGATACTGCATAAATATATGGGTTAATCAAAAAGGTCCCTTTGAGCGTTGTCTTCTTTGGAGTTTGCACAATTAGCACGTTAGATCAATTACACGTGTGCCTCTGAACTGATATTCTGGTATCACAGTCTCTTCTGCTGGAACGCCACAAACGAACTCAGACACACCGCGCCACAGTTTGGTTTGGAGCAAAAAGAAAACGTCTTTTGAAGTGGCCTCGCTCTAGTTGTTTGTTCTGCACCAAAATTCACATGACAGACGCACGCACACACACACACACACATCTTCTTTAGAGTTTGTTTTGACCAAACAAATTGGTGTGAAAGCACCCTGAGAGATGTCTGGTAGAATGATGTCTGACGGTAATAAAATGATGAAAACAGAACTGTTTTATGAAGCAAAGAAAAAAGAGAAAAGTAGAATTTATCCAACAACAACAACAACAACAACAACAACAACAATTCCCTCAATACTGATGGTGCACTTTTCAGAACATCACTACAAACCAGCCAAGCAGAGTTAGCCTACACATGCTCCCTCACTTTGTTACATATTCAGGGTTAATATGGTTCAAACTGAAATAATTACTTCAGTTGATAGTTTTAACTTTTGCTTTAACGGTAAATTGACTTCCAGTTCATTGAAACAAGACATAAAAGGAGTTTATTATATAGAAACTCCATCCACTTAAACCACACTGATCATCTCTGCTTTGACACGACTTGAGGCAACAAACAAAAGAGAAGGAACCAAAGCAGACAACTAAAAAAATCATTAAGAAAATGAAAATCCACAAGTCCAAAAAGACTTACTTTGAAAACACAAGGAACACATGACACGAGGAACTGATGTGACAAAGAAGAGAGCAAACAGGGTGAAATGAACACAGGTGAAACTAATGAGTGCAATTAAAGGAGAGGGAAACACAAGGGCAGGAGGTGAAACTGAACACTTAGACAACATCCACACAAAGCTGAAAATAGTTTCATTCTTTCTCGTATCAAAAAAGTTTGCTGTAAATGTGGAACCCTCAAAAGAAATATGGACCGGTCTTGACGGAAAATCCCGAGTCCGGCCAGCCCGAGACCGAGACAAGACAGAGTAAAAATGCCCTCGAGTCCGAGACAAGACCAAGACCTTCAAAATCTGGTCTCAAGACCGGTCTCGAGACCAAGACCGGTCTCGGGTAGCACAACACTACCGGATAGTTGGTCAACATGGAACCAAACTGATGCACGGTTTCAGATTTATCCACGCTGGAACCCGGTTTGAAACATGATCGAATTCGGGCAGCCAAATCTACGGCTCCGTTTTGATGAAAGGTACATACGATAAAAACTTTTTAAAAACCCACACACAGAGAAAGAGAGACAGAGAGAGAGACAGAGAGAGTGAACAAGAACTACAAAACAAAAGAGGAAAGAAGTGAAAACACACGCGCCATGAATGACCATGATCATAAAGGAGTCCTGAGTTGACTGGAGAATCTGCTCACTGAGTAAACATGTTCACATCATTTGAGCCTCACTGAGATGATCAGACAGATGACTGCCTGTCAAAGTGAAGGTCTTGGACCCTGACATCAGGATTAGCTTCTGTGGTTTTTCTTGCTTTCATAATAACCACTCAGATGTGTCAAATATTTGATTCCGATTGATCCAAGCCTTTTAGTGGTTAAAAAAAAATAATATTTAACACTTTAAACCCCAAAATCCCTCAGTTGGGGAACTTTGAGGTCGCTCTGCAACAAAAGGCACAAAACAGAACAATTCTGTATAAATATAGTCATAGTACTCATCAGATGAAACAGAAGAAACTCAGCTACGAATGCCGTCAAGTCATACTTCGACCAAACTTTCTGTTTAACCAACCTGAAACTGAGATGCAGGATGAAGTCCTCTCCTGTTAACAATGTGAGAAAAAAAAAAAAAAAGCTATGGTTGGTCTAAACACACGTCAGCGAAAGAGAAGTTAATGAAAGCAGATACAAACAGGGCATAAACTAACACACAGGATGGGGATTGGCTGTGTTAGAGGACTTGTTGGGTGAGAAGAAAAGAGGTCAAGAGAAAGTTACAGATAAGAGATGGTGTGTATGTTTGCTGCATCTGTCATAAACACCAATGTGTTGACTTCACTATTATCTCATTGGCTGCCAGCCATTCTCAGAGCATTTTGACCGATCTTTCAAGATCCACAGAATATTGTGTTCCATAACTATTAAGACTCAGAAACTAACAAAAAAGAAAGAGTAGACTCTCTTCTTTCTTCTGTCACTTTTTTTTTGGATCGCGCTCATCTCTGAAGCTCCATCCTTTGATCCTCTCCAAAGTACCGCGACACACACTCTCTTTTCCAACTTGCAACGTCTCGCCACGTCTCTGTCATCTCTCATCTTTTTCTCATATCTCTGTTGATCCCTCATCCAAAGAGAGCACAGCTGCCACCTGCAGTAGTTGAAAAGCCTGATATTGATGGACAAGCTCTACCAGACACCACCCCCCACCCGTTGAAATACATGACCGACGTGTAAAGACGCAGTCATTGGTTGGAATCGAATTGACGTCTATAAACGTCAATGGCAGGCAGTGAGTTAATAAAAATGTTATATTTAATGGTAATTTAACCTGTTAGCAGGCGGAAAAAATACCACTGCCATTTGTTTTGTTGCTGAAGTCTCGTCTGACCCTTTGGGACTCTACTTAGCATAACCAGCTAATTTTTTCCCTTAAAACCTCTGGGCCCCCTTTGTTGACAAATGGTTTTTCTCGTCTCTTTGTTGATCTCGCTGTGTGCATGTGTAGGAAGCATTTTGTGAGAAAAGGAAAGACCCCTCTGCTGTCTTCTGGTGCTCTAATGTCTCGCTCACTGTGAACCTCTGCCGTGGGAAATGTAAACAAAGGCTGACTCTGCAGCTTGCTTTAAATCGCCTCGGCTGACACCTTCCTGTTGGCGGCGAGTGCAGGGATGAAAAATATCACGTTCTGGAAATAGTCTTCTTTTTGATGGTCTTGTAGGTGACAGAGAAGCTTAATTTCACATTAACCAGACAGGAGTTCTCCACAGTCGCTTAAATATAAGATCGTATTTGATTAAAGGTCTCAAACTGTCGTTTCTCTGACAGTAACCCAGTGTGACCCCCACTTAGAGCTTAAAAATGTTTGAAATTCAGTCTCAACTACAAGCAGATTCTTTTCCTCCACAGAAAAAACTTCCTACCTCAAATTAGTAGACCCTAGTCGACCTCTAAAAACCCACATTTGTCCCATTCGGAGAATAAAAAGTGTTTTTGTGGTCATAATTTGTAATTCTTGTAATATTTCAAAGAATAAGGTATGAATTTCCCATTAAAAGAACCAAATTGTGATATTGGACCATTTATCTCCACTATACAGAGGAGAGCTTTTAATATGCAGGACCAATTAGAGTCTACTGGGGCCGGTGTTTGAAGAATTTAGCAACACTGGGAGGATATTTTCCTCTCTGGAGTCCAGAGCCAGCATGGATCCTGTTTTTTTACTGCTTTGAAATTTTCTTTTTTTTTCTAAATTTTGGTACCAAAACATGTTTGCCTTCAGAGGCACAGTGAGGAAGAGGGAAATAGAAACGAATATGTGATGCACATAAGTAAAGACTCAGCCGTAGAAAGCATCCATCAAACGCTCGCTCACCCACTCAGCGGCTTCTTGAAAACTCCCAAAGGTGAACGATTACACAGCTTCATACATGATTATTGTTTCATCCTCTTTAACTTTTCTTTCTATTTCCAGCTTCAACACCAGATCTTATTTAATGAGCTTTTGAGTCAGAAGTAGGCCAAGGCAGAAATGAAAAGCACTCGTATGAGGCAGGTTTCTGCTCTCTATCGAGCGCGGCTGGGAGATTTCTGCAGCTCTCAAATTAAGAGTCTCTGGGTCACTGTCACTCACAAAGGAGCCTTATTGTGCCCCTGAGTATACATTATTCTCTAATGAAGATTGGCTGAAAAGGTAGTGGTGGGACTTGAAGGTGGTTAGCATTTAGGTCACACTCTGGAGCTCACTGGAGAGGAGGAAGCAGCAGCTAGGGTCCAATTTAACATATGGCGAGTGTAGACTGGTCGTAATTGACCACGTCTTCCGTCAACCAGAGGCGGATTCATTTGCTCTCACTGTGACGGGAAGGAAAATGAAGCAGCGTGAAACAAATGTGATTAGCTGATAGAGCTTCTCATCGCTGCTTCATCTGGTTGGTGTTAATAATGAAACAGAGCCATACGTTCAGCATCCGCTATGAAAAAAAGAAGCGATGCTGTCAATGAGTTCAGCCTGGATCTAAAAAGGGAAGAGTTGTTTCCAACTTTACTTCTTTTCCATCCCCATTTTCAATCATCTATATCAACCGTTCTTTAAGAATGGTACGGCGTAATGGAGGATTCACGAACACTAAAATTAGGGCTGCGTTTTTATGTCGTCTCTTCTTCTCCTCTGTGGTCTTTCAACACGAGTTGCGAGCGTTAATGAACTATGTGAGGATGTGGTTACATACAGCACATCTTCCATCTCTACACACGTCTCTGCACAAATGCAGACCCTGCTTTCTCATCATTTTCATAATTTATTCAAATTCTTTGGCCTACTTAAAGCAATCCGACTGAACGAGCTAATTCTTCATCAGATATTTACACAGAAGTTGCATACGGGCGTTTTTTTAAAGGGTATAAAAAGTTTTGAAGAGTGAAAGCTGATAATTAGTGGTGGACGTATATGACTGAACTCACAGCCTGTGTCTTGTAAATGAAAATGTAATGGGTGTGGCTATAGCGTCTCTCTAAAGACATTTGATTAACAAAGAATCTTTCTGCCTTTCTCTGGTTAACACTTGGAATAATTTCTTTAACAGTCTGAATCGGATCAATAAGCTTGTTTTATTCTAACATATGTATTCATAAAGATAGAAAATGGTAAATGGACCAGTACTTATATAGCGCTTTTCTAGTCTTAGACTACTCAAAGCGCTTTACACTGCTAGCTCATTCACCCAATCACACCACATTCACACACTGAATGGCCAACTGAAACTAACATAGCCATCAGCTATATCTAACACATTCACACCACATTCATACACCACTGAACAACAGTGGGAGCAATTGGGGTTCAGTGTCTTGCTCAAGGACACTTCGGCATGTGACTGCAGGAGCAGGAATCTAACTCACAACCTACTGATTGTGGGGCGACAACCCTACCAACTGAGCCACAGCCGCCCGAAAGAAAGCCTCCCCTTATCGTGGTGAAGGGGTTTGAGTGCCTCAACGACCCTAAGAGCGATGTTGTTGGGGGCAGTTGCCCCTGGTAGGGTCTCCCAAAGCAAACTGGTCATAGGTGAAGGGCCAGACAAAGTGTGGTCTCAGACTCCTTAAGGTGAGAGATAACAGGGACCAATGTACCCTGGCTGAAGGGTCACCAGAGCCTCAACCTGGAGCCACGACTGGGGTTGGAGCCTGCAGGCGAGCACCTGGTGACCAAGTCTTTACCCAAAGGTGACATGCAGGGTTCGAATTACACAGTGGCCTTCGGGGGAGCCCTGCTTTTTTACAGCGCGCACCACGACCTTCCAATTCATGTGAATGCACATATAATTATTATCCATGTGTGGCCAACAACAGGGTTACTGAAAAAAACATTCCACTATTACAACAAGTGCTTAACATAGTCCGAAACTATTGATTTAAGGACAGTAGCAACAGCTCAAAAAGTACGCAGCAAGTTAAATCACCATGCAATTTCCCCTCGTGGGGTAAAAAATGTATTCTGAATCTGAACCTGAAACAAACGACCTCCGCTCCGGTGCAAACAACGTACTGTAACATCACAGTCAACAAACGGCGCTATCCATGGTGCTGCTAAAAGAGGTGTTTTGTCCCTGTCCCGCCTACTCACGAATGAGGTGTTCAGCTGGCTACGTAAATTAGCATTTAGTTCAGCACCGCCACGACCACAGCGGGAGTATGCAGAATTTTGTAAAATAAGTGAGTTTTTAAAAAAAATGTTAATGAGCAAATAGGCACACACACACTCACACAAATTTTTTTATTTTATTTTATTTCAGGTAACAAGGGAAAATAGAACAGAGGACAATTTTTAGAGCTCCCCCTGAATGTGTTCAGGCTTTCAGGGGAGCTCATGACCCTTTCAGGGGAGCCGAGCTCCCCTTAGCTCCCCCGTAATTCGAACCATTGTGACATGGGTTCATCCTCCTGTGGATCCACCACCTGCAGGAGGAGCCACAGGGGTCCAGAGCTTTGAGGATTGGGTGGCAGCCTTGGCGGCCTGATCCCAGGTTATGGAAACTGGTTTTTGGGACATGGAGCAGCATCAGCAGTGATGCGGACACTATACCAGTCTGTTGCGATGAAGAGGGAGATGACATTTGGCTTCTGGTGATTTTGGCGCCCCCTACAGACAGGCTGGATTTGTCTTACATAGTTTTGCTGATGTTCCCGTTAATCAGATTTTGTGATTTTACGCCGCTGATGAAACTCAGTTGCTGAAACGGATCTGAGGCGAGTGTTTTTCAAACAAGCAGGACGTCACTGAGCCTGTTTGCTGATACACAGAGCACATCAGGACATCTCCGTCTGAAACTCTCTGATCTTCTCATTTGCATTCGTTCCCTTTAGGAATCCTTGTGAGAGTATTTTCCACACTCTTTCGCCTCCTGTGCTTCGTCGGCTGCTCTGACATGAGAGGAATCCTCTCACAAAGTTAAAAATCTTTGTTTTTCTAATGATTTATTAAACTGATTTTATTTCCTCTCTGCATGGAAGATTATAAGCCGGATTAACTTCTCTCAACATTACACAACCGCAGTTTCTAAAAGTGGACCCATTTTTCCGTTCGATTCGAAGTTTCGCTGAGGTCCCTCCAGTTTTCCCTCACTTTGGTCACAGCAGCTTAAATCTTTACAGCCACGCTGATCTGAAGCGTCTGAATTGATGGAGCCATCTGGATCCTCCTTCGTCTCACAGCAGGTATGAGGTAGAGACTCAGCTGAGGACGTACTGTTTTCTTAGCTCCGACCAAACTGCCTTTATTGCACCTCAGAGATAACAATAGTTATCAGAGCGGAGCAGTGGTATCTATACCAACTCCTTTACGATGCCATGGTAATAAAAGGACGCTTCTGAATTATTTCCCTAATAAATTATACATGTGCAGTAGATGTACCTGACTCCTGGCCTCGGAACTCATAACAGAGGTGGATTTTTGAGATTGATTATTTCCCAGAGCAGCAGTATCCAAGCTCTGATCCTGTAGCAATTATGCGCACGGTAGAATACATGATTGAAGTAATAATTCTCATACATATATGAATATAATGTAAGTGTGAGGTCACGTGATTCATATCAGGGGCTCCTGTGAAGATGTTTGTCCCAAAACAGCGAATTCTGCTCTTTAAACCTTTCGTATTGATGTATTTTGTACTTGGCTTGATCTTCACCTTTTTTTTTTTTTTTTTTAATGATTTACGAAAGAAGTAACACGTGGATGGAAGAGATATTTCTGCTTTTCTAATTTTACAAGCAGAACTAATGGAGTTAAATCTGAATATTTATCATGTTGTATCGGATGAGCTATTTCCAATAAATTTCCTGGCTCTGATCCTGAGCTCTTTGGCCATTTTGACACCACAAACAGTCCCGCACTTACATATTCATCGAAGTATATACAGGGTGTCCCCCCCAAAAAATGTATCCACCTTTCAGCAGCTGTCATGCCAAGCATTAGTGAACACTTAGAAGAAGAGGGGTTATATTTTCACCCCCACACTACCATCGCCATGTTCGATCCTTCCTTGTTGAGATCTTGCCAAACAGCTAGATTGGACGGAGGGGTTTTGTTGAATACCCTCCACGTTCACCACACTTCACACCACTAGACTTCTTTTTATGGGGTTTGTTGAATCTTAGCCTTTTCGGGGAGTTTCTCGTGTCTTGACAGCAGGCCAGGTGAGGCCTTGAATCAAACAGGTTAAACTTACTGAACTACTGAACTGTTCTGTTAAAACTACGTCACTCAATTAGAGTAAAACACACGAGGAGTCCAATCATCAGAAGAGACCGTTCAGCTGAATCCGAGATACTTTATTCAAAGCAAACGTATCAGAACAAAGTAAATGAGTTGTGAGCTTCTGCAGATCATCCCAAGCAACTGAAAACATGACCAACAAATAGCATTTTTATAACCCAGAGGACGGTTATTTTCTCCTCGCTCCTGTCTCCGGATTGGTCGTCTCTGTCGGAAGACAAGTCTCCTTTAGGTTAGCTCCCTATAAGGAGAGAAGATCCTTCCTGATCGATGCAGGAGCTAAAAATAGAGACTGATTGCTGTGGTCATACTGAAGATTCTGCTGTGAATCAAATTGAGCATTATTCAAAGGTGTCATCATGAGTTTGCTTATATACTTTGGTTTTGAACCTGGTTACAACAGTTTTCCTTCAATGACTTTGTTCCCATGTTGGTTTATGCATCTTTAAGATATTGCTTCTTCAGAGTCCAGCTGGTCATCTTTGGTGGATCAGATGTCTGAGAGCCTCAGCATCGAGGCCTGGCCAGCCTCAACGGCATCTTGCCAGGGCATAGATCAGCAGATTTATGGCTTTGTTTTTCACTCTGGGAGACAACTGCAGTCTATAATAGGCATTTTGCACCTCAGCAAGCTCCACTCGTCTTTCTCTGTGGAAAAAAAAATCTTCTACAGGATACTTAGAAGACAAAGTATACGCAATGAGACCAGCAACAGTCGCTGAATTGAGAGCAACCACTGAACGTGAATGCACGCAAATATCAAGGGAATCGTTTCATGACGTGTTCTATTCCATCGCTTCGTGTTGTCGGCAGTGTCTGGACCAGAACAGACATCATTTTGAGAACAACAACAGAATGATATTCGTAAATTCTTTTAGATGTTGAAAATTAAACAAATTATAATAAAAACCTATTTAAAGTGTGTCTACATTTTTTGGGACACCCTGTATATGTAATGCTTTTCTCGCACACTAAAAAAAACCAAGGTGGTATTTGTGTGATTCCCACCGCTGACAAAAGTCAGCAAAATCCAGATTATCTGACTGCTCTTCAGATTATCTTCTCAGTTTTTCCTGTGGTGTGAGTAAGGTTGCAAAAATTTGGGAATTTTCAGATTTGGTTTGTGGCAGCAGTACAGATGTAAACACGTCCTGTGAGATATTCAAACTGACAAACAGAGGAGTGGAGCACAAATCACCAGAGCAGAGAGTGTCCAAAAACAGCACTTAGCATCATTTAGCTCGACAACCGTCAGGTTTTTCTACCGTGTGTGTGTTCATTCTGAAGTCACGTCTGACTGCAGGAGATTTCACGAGACTTTCAGTTTAGAGAGTGTGATTCTTCCTTCATAAAAGATCTTTGTCTAAGTGCAAACACGTGCCTCTGGAAGGACCTGTTCGGTCTCAGTGGGATCAAATGTGATGTGATGGTCAAGATCAGTTTCCTTTAATATTGTAAGGAAGTCTGTGTCAGAATGATCCATTGTGTTAATCACTCCCTCATCAGACTGACAGCCTCTTCAACAGCTTCCTGCTGACTTTAGCTTGAATCCAAATGAATGTCAGCAGCCGGCAGCTGATAGATGACTCTGTCGCTTTAACGTTTTTTATTTAAAAGTGAAGAGGTGTTGTTTTAAGAGGAGACAGTTTCCCAAATCTAGATGTCCTGAAGCTCAAACACAAAACTTTAAAGAACTTTAACAGCCATTAAAAAATGAAAAAGAATTTATATCCAATATAAATTAATGTGTCCTACAAGACAGCGTGTATATAATATATATATTAAACAAAAAGTGAGCAGGAACTAATCCTTCATAAAGATTTAACTGGAGAATAAACAACCAAAGTGATTTAAGTGACAAGTCATTTCATGCTCGCTTTGTTTGATTTTTTTTTTTTCTTCTTTCTTTTTTGGTCTTAAGGGTCACGATAAGGTCTGCAGGAATAAACAGAGTGAAATTTGTGATTGTGAAGGCCTCACACACTTAAAGAAGGGATGCACTGGTCTGACTTTTTAAGTCCTGATCCCAATACTGATACCTGGTCTATCATGATACAGATCTGATCTGATAAAAGTGTTGGTTTAGCGTTCTCTAGATTTCAACGAAGATGAGACTGAGAGTTATGTTTTGAGATCTTCAGGCTTTTCTAACTTTGTGAGTCAAAGTGGAACAAAAACGTATTTAAACTGACTGTTTTATTATTTTATGGGATTATAAATGTGTGGTGAGTAAATCTCCAACACTGACAGGAATTACAGTTTAACTGTAAACCTCAGTAGAGGATCAGTGAAGAATCAAACTTGCACGTACTGCAAGTCGCAGACAGAGTTGTTGGAGAAACAAGTGTGAAATAGCTCCAAACTGACGTGGTACACACGCATACGACTGATGTAGAAGAACATAGAACTGGATTAAACAGATCTGTCTGATGGATTGGCCTTTTGTCACTGATATCTGATCTGAATTTTTGAGTCTGTATCAGACAGATAATGGGATCTGCTTGACGCAGATGTCATTTTCGCAGTCTCACCCTTTTGCACGGTCCTTGTCAAGCGAAAAATTTGTGTCGCACACCTCTGAAAATTTCCAACTTCCACGTGGAAACAAAAGAACCAACTAGTGGTGGGGGAGAAAATCGATTCTTAGATGCATCTCGATTCAGGCCTGGGCGATTCTGAATAATTATTTAAATTATTTAAATATTAAATAACGTGAAATAGGTGGAACGAAAAGGCGGAACTCGTGCAGCGCGTTGTCACCGGCGAACACTTTACAGGGAGCACATAACAAAGAAGGATGGCTGAGCGCGAGATCCACCCTGCCCCTTCCGGATTAAAAGCTAATGTATGGAAAAATTTTGGCTTCTTCAAAGTTGAGGGTGGACTTGTACTGGACAAGAGCCACGCTACATGTTAACTGTGTCACACCAAGATAAAATACTTTGGTAACACCACAAACATGTGGAGCCGCATCACTCGTTTTCACCCAAACGAGGAGGGAGGATGGCCGGCTGCTGTTGAGGCTACTACTGCCCCCACCAATCAGAGAACAAAAAGAACGCGCAAGTAATTACAAAACTTCCCCCCTCATCAGAAAAGGCGAAATGAATCATGAAGTCCATCGCAACATTTATTGCCAAGGATCTACGTCCATATTCAGTAGTGGAGAACCAGGACTTCTGAGCACTACTGGAGACATTGGAGCGGAGATACAGCATTCCATCCTGACGCTACTTCACATATTGTGATTCAGCCAAGGATGCTGCTAACTTTTGTTCTTTACATCAAAGTTGTAACTTTCCTGTTTACACATTTCCATTAGTTTAATAAAAGATAATGGAACACAATTCATTTAATTGTTTCTCATTATTAGTATTTTAAAAACACAAAGTGGTGAGTGGTCACACAGTGAGACAAAAAGAAATGTGTAATAGCTAGGGGGAAAAAAAGGTAATCGTTTCTGAATCGAATCGTAGCCCCCAAATTGTAATCGAATCGTGATGTGCCTGAAGATTCCCACCCCTAGAACCAACAGGAGGTCCTCGTGTCCGAAGTACAAAAAATGGCATTTCTATGATTCACCACACAGAGATCACCCTGATAACCGTGTGACCAATTGCCTGGCGTGAAATTGTGGCCACACTCAGCAGAGAAGAGGAATTGCCCCAAATAATGTTGTAAACAGTGTTAACAATGACTTCTTCTCTCTCTCTCTCTCCCTTCTCTTTCTCGCCCTGCGGGTGTAAAAACACATAAATGCCTTAACCCAGCTTTGGAGAATAGTTTCACTTTGGAACTTTCTCTACCTGTCACTTGATCACTTTGGACCAGGCAGAACGTGAACTCCTGATCACATCAGTCCAGTTCTGAGGTCTCAGCACTGCCTCCCTGTCCCTCAGAGGACAGATTTCAAAAAGCTGCTTCAAAAAGCAATGAATGCTTCAAAGCCAAACTATATCAGTGATGTTCTGATCCAGTACGAACCATCAAGACCACCCAGGTCACCTGGATCAGGTCTGCTTTCAGTCCAAAGAGTCAACGTTCGGCTTTTATGCTCCAAATGTCTGAAACAAACTCCCATAAAATATCAGGTCTGCTGCAGCTCTCAGCTCCTTTAAATCAAGGTTGAAGACTCACCGTTTTACATCCACTTTTTATTAGAATATATGAACAAATCATTTTAATATCATTTTTTATTGCACAGCTCTGCAGTGTAACTTTCACACTTGGATTTTAACCTTTTAAAAACTTACCCATAAAAAAATAGCCACAAAGTTCTAATTTTTTTGGAAATGAAAATGATATATTTGTGTGACACATTTGACACATTGGGCTGATTTGGCAACTTTTTTTAGTAAAGTTTTTAGTAAATGTGAATTCATTCAATGCGTAAAATATTTATTTTTACAAATAAGTAATAATTTCGATGTTATTCTTACTGCAACTTCTTGAAAATTATCAATGGATTTTCCCGAAAGAAAGTGTATGGATGATTTAATTTATTTATTTATTTTAGAATAGATTTTTAATTAAAATATTTATCATGGTGATGAGACCAAGGTCTTTGAAACTCATGTATCAAATATGATATGTTCAGCATTTAAGGGTAAAAATCTGTTTTAACATAATTTAACCTTTTTTCCCCCATTTCATTTTATTTCATTTATTTATGAGTTGTTTGTCTTTTTTTTTTTTTTTTTTTTTTTGCTTGAACTGAACTTTCAGTTATCGGCTTCTGCTCTAAATGGTGGAACTGGTCTGGTTTTACTAAAAGCAAAGACTTTGTGCAGGAGTGTATTTGGTGTGTGTCCCCTCTTTGTCTTCCCTCACATTTTCCGCGTCTCTCAAATTCTCCTTTCAAGTCACGTCACAAAAGCTCAAACTCTAATCTTAATAAAATAAACAGCTTGGATAAAGCTTGAGAACCAAAACAAATTTGCTTCAGTCTTTTCAGGGCTGGGTTGGGAAATGATTTCCAGCAGGTTCAGAGATAATAACGACACTTTCACTTCATTTGAGAGTAATTTGACTTACTATCAAAAACAATCCCCAACAGTTTTTAACTGCACTGCCTGATGGGACACAAAATCAAACTTCTCTTTATTTCATTCTGAAAGGCCAAAACAGGAACTCACAAATATTAATGGTCATAAAATCTGGAGAGTTCCTGACTTTTGTTAGAGTGCGATGGCTTCAGGCTCTGAATCCATTGGATCGACACGTTTTATCCGCTGAATGTTTACATCTGACATTTGTTATTCTATCTACAGTCAGCCCACACACTGAGCAACTTTTGGGAGAAAGACAAGGCCGCCAACGTTCAACCGTGGCAAAGGTCACATCTGATGCAAGCTGCTCGATCAGACTTTAGCTGCACTTCACAACTTTTACAGTCCAGGTTTGAAATAACATGATGCCTGTTAAGAAAAAAAAAACTCTAAGGTCGTATTCAAGTGTGAATAAATTCCTCTGAAAAGCTCGTACAAACAATGAATGTTGTACTTTCTGATCTGGTGGAGCCATTAAGGTCAAGTTAAGGTTAAAAATACCAAACGTTGAGTGCTGCTGTTGACCTTTTCTCTCTACATCCCTCATTTCCAATCTTTTCTTTGAGATAACCATCGTCAGAGTTGCAGCCATTACACCGAAGCCAGACGCCAGACTGTATTTGCGCATTCCTTCTCCGAGTTTTGGGATCTTCAGGCCTTCACATGACTGCTTTAAGCCGATCAAAAATGTTCCTTTCAGCATTTCCCCTCGTTGATAATTTCCCTGAAAGTGTGAGGAAGACATAAAGCTGAGTTTTGAACACTTCTGGGACTTTCCCGGTTGTATTTTCTGATGATTTTCATTCTCTGTCAGTGAAATTCGTGCAGCCGACCAAACTGAGTGGAGGCAAATGGGATTTTGTTTCTGGTTCTGACAGCAGTAAAAGGGAACATTTGGGGGGGAAAAAAAACTCAACAGCTCCATAAAAACAGAAACAACGTCCCATGGTGAGCTCTGCAGATGGTTGTTTTTCCAATATTTACCTTAGGAGTAAAATCCTTCACCGACCAGGAAGCTCTGAGTCCCCGGAAAATGTCAGAAAGTGCGTCTTATTTCTGGAGTTATGACAGCAGCTGAAGAAATAATACGGAGATGAATCTGTGACGGCGTTTTAAAGGTGATGAGTGTGTCCAGTTTACGTTCACAGCAGGAGGAGCAGGTCAGTGTTAGAAGAGCATGGTCTGAGGCTCTCCTTATTGATTTTTTAACAGCCTTAAACACAGCTCACCCTCTTCTGTTGGCTGTAAAGCTCTGAAAACATCTGAGGCCAAATGTGAACTTAACTGTCCCGATAGCAGATTTTCTTGTTAACGCTTGTACAGGTTTTAGTGTCTGAGGGTAAACTCACATCCTCAGGGATGATCCTTTTCATCCAGCAGCTCTCCCAAGGCCTCTGCACTCTCTCCTTTCATGTCTT
This sequence comes from Labroides dimidiatus, assembly GCA_030710495.1. NCBI lineage: Eukaryota > Metazoa > Chordata > Actinopteri > Labriformes > Labridae > Labroides > Labroides dimidiatus. Next base: position 33,174,683 of record CM061144.1, on the reverse strand, counting down.
AAACACAAACCAGTGTCAAAGTCAGCAGGTGAGGAGTTTTTCCTGCCGTCTGTTGATCATTTAATCTTGTTCAGGAGTTCAGCTGGAGGCAGAGTCTAATTTTGAATGTACCTGAGCTCCGACGTGACAAATTTTCTCTGCTACAGATTGTCTGAAAATCCGAGGACATGAGTATTGATTTTGTGGTTGAATTTGAGTTTTGAAAGGTTCAGTCTGGGGTCCAGGTTTTTGGAGTCTGTTTCTCTTCCATAAAGGGTTGGAGAGTTTTTCTAAAGCACCCTGCAAGATCACTAAGTCAGGCTCAGCTGGATGGAACCTTTGAAGGGCATCCGCTCAGCGAGGAAAATGCCATCGAGCATCGCTGTGGACACCCCGCTATAGGAGCTGCTTTGTGAGGTCTGTACATCCAGCAGAGAGAAGAAGAGACGGAGTTTAAACTAACGTGGATGAAGAATATCTGCCCTGCTCATAGAAACATGACTTATCTCATATAATACTGTGAAGCATCACCAGCGCTTGAAATGTTGTAGAAAACATCTTCTAATGGTGATAAATGTGTCCATGTCCACACGTAGGCGGGTACCTGGGAAAATGCATATACTTTTATTTTTGTTTAGGCCTTTCATCCACATAAAAAACCATAGACTGTATAAAAATATGGACGTAGTCTCCACGACATGACCCGTCTGTTCCTGATAAGGTGAAATGAAGCCGATCATCAGCCAGGGCCATCTTGGATACGACGCAGGCTTTGAGCTTCCTTTCTAACAGCTATAGGGCGCCTGTCAGTCACATGAGCTGAGCTCAGCCTCTGATTGGACAAAATTGTGATCTTCATCATCTAGACCGCTGAATTAGAAAAAAAAATCACCCCCTGTACAGTGTGTGTCGATAGCAAAATTAGCATTTCAGACTCAAGACGCTTTTTGAACCAGGCTGCAGGTCCGTCTCTTTGGTGTGTATGTGGTTTCTGGTCTTTCTGCAGCCAGCCTTTAGTGGATTTTCCATGAACAGCAACTTTTAGCACTTACGCATAGGCTTCACTTTTCTAACACCACTAAAAACGATCTTTTCTGAAAACTACAGTTTCATGGTTTCACGTATACGCCAGGAAAAGGGTAAAAATCTTTATGAGGTCAGATATTTGTGATGTTTGTTTATGGCAGGCATGCATGCGGAGGGCTTGTTAGTTTTTCGTCAGTCTATAAAGCATCCCAGTGCCAAAAAGGTTTGTTTTCTTTTAAAAGTCAAATCTCTTTTTGGCTCTCCTTCCCGATGTATGTTACTGTTTCTGAAAGAAACTACGCAAGAACACCACAGCCCATCTGGAATGAACAGGGAGTTTTTGACCTATTTGACCTATACTGCAGCCAGCCACCAGGGGGAGCAGTTTTTGTGGTGACCTTACTTCGAGCTGAGCAAGATGACCTCCACTTTTTTTTTTTTACTTTTTTCCGTTACATTATTTGGATTGGGTTGGTAGATGAGCTCTGGTAGGACAGAACCAGGATTCACTGATGATACGTCTCAGAGCACCGAGCTGTGAGGAACACTAAACAGATGGTCTGCTCACCTTCTGGACACTAAACTACAAACTGGGTTTACAAAGTGTGACCGTTGTCATGGTTCCGACAATAGCTCGACGCAACTACAAATAAATACACTACCTCGTCGCCGTACATCCCAAAAGTTATCATCAACAAAGAAAAGGAGAGTTAAATAAAGGTCTGCTCTCCAACACAAATGCTCATTTGCAGGAGTCACATCCTCATGACACTGGGTGATGGTGCTAATGGGAATACGAGTCCTCATCCTGGAACTAAAACTACAGATTCTGGCCAAAGGTGTCACTTCTGTCAATGCAAATGTCCTCACAGCTCCATGAAGAGTAAATATGAGTGAAAGAAACATCAGTTCCAAAGAAAAGATTCAGGAAGTTGAGCGTCGTCCCCTGTCTGTTATTTAAACTATCACTTTATTTATGCTGACACCACTCAGGAGTGTGGGCACCGACTGAGTGAAAGACAATACGGTCATATTTGGAAGATAAAGATTTGTACTGAGATACACAGAGCAGAGCTGTGACTGGCCAACAGAGAATAGGACCCGTCACCCGCATGCAGACAGAGCAGCAGAGAAAGAAACTTTGGAGAGATACTGTCTGAGAAAGAGTGACAAAGTTGCAAAAAGGAAGAGATAAGCATGATGGGATGTCAGAGAGGGTTCAGTAAATGTAGAGTTGGAGACAACAAGCCGTCAACTAGGAAGTGTAGGGGTAAACAGAGTGAGCTGGGAATAAGTGCAACAAAAATACAACATAATACAAAGTTCCTGTCGATTGGTTTGATGGAAACGATGACTTTTTTCGTTTCCAGTTAGCAGCCTGTACGTCTTCTTTGTGGACAGACAACAAAGATTGGATAATGCAGACTGTTGCAGGGGAAAAACCTGAAGAAAAGGAAATGCACTAAAATAAAGAAAGCAATATATGATGTCAGAAGAAGAGCAGTGAAACATTTAGATAACAAGACATTTGAAAGGTAGACCAAGCACAGAAACTCCTACAACACAAGTCTGTGAATCTGTAGCCATTTAAGTTCTTTGTTTTACTGCTCAGGAAACAGGGTGTTGAATTCCATCGTTATGCTGACGACAGTCAGATTTATATGTCCCTTAAAAAACACAAAGACTACTCTGTTAAACTGTTGTTGGACTGTCTTGATGACATCAAGGCCTGGATGACCCTAAATTTCTTACATTTTAATAATATAAAGACAGACGTGATGTTTTTTGGTGAGACCAATGGATCTCCCATCCCAGTATTCCAAACAATCCATCACAAATCTAGGGGTTAAAACGGATCCTGAGTCAAAGCGTGAAAGCCAGATCAAGTCTGTGGTGAGATCAAGCTTTTTTCATTTGAGGCAGTTGGCCAAAATAAAGTCGGTTCTTTCTAGGAAGCATTTTGAGACAGTAATCCACGCCTTCGTTACAGCAAGGCTGGATTACTGTAACGCTCTGTATACGGGGGTTAGTGGGTCCTCAATCGCCCGCCGTCAGATGGTGCAGAATGCCTCACTCCACTGGCTTCCTGTTCATTTTAAGATCCATTTTAAAAATTATTTTATTTGCTTTTAAATCTCTCAATAGTCTTGCCATGCCCTACCTCTCTGAGCTTTTGCAACAGTACACACCCACCAGCTCTCTCAGGTCAGCTGATCAGCTGCTCCTGAAGGTCCCTCAGACCAGGAGGAAGCTCAGATGGGACCGGGCGTTTGCGCTTACCCCAACATGTTATACAGGCCTCTTTTCTCCTTGTTTTTAAAGCTCGTCTCAAAACCCACCTTTTTTCCTTGGCTTTAAACACCGTAGTCATCGTGCCTTCTTTTTGCTTATGTTTTATTATCAAAACTTTATGTTCTGTTTTTGTAAATAGTGTTCTTTTATCTCTTAGTGTTCTTTTATCTCTTAGCTTTTTTTTATCTCTTGGAGTTCTTTTATCTCTTTTATTAAATGTGAGCTGTTATATATTTGATTTATTATCCTGTATAGCACTTTGGTCAATGAAGGTTGTTTTAAAGTGCTTAACAAAGTTGGATTGGATACTGCAGACACACTTCTGATGTCCACAATCCAGTTTAACGTTCCCCAGCGTACAGTAAGAAGTTAAACAACAGGCGGTAAGTGAAATAAGAAAAAAAAAAGGTCTTTAAGACTGAACGGACCGGTAGTTAAGCCTGGGACATACAGGAGGCTGACTGACCACTGGAAAGAAGCATTGACAGCAACTAGACCTGGCTGTCAGAGCTAACCAGCAATGAGCAGCTATTGTCACACTCTCCCAGTCTCTCCACAGAGAATACAGGGGGTGTGAAGAGTCTGCTGGATCCTCGACAATCACTAGAAGCACAATTACAGCCCTCTGAGAGAGTGTCTGTGTGAGTGCTGCTGTAATAAAACGGATATTGGCTCTACCATGAAGGGCTTACAGGGGATGTGTCGAGGTAGATTGCAAAGCCATTCTGCTTATTAGGTTTTTGTAACTCGTTATAGACCCAGAATATTTCTATCTCTGTCTCTGAACACACTGTTGGGCCCATGTTTTTCCCACACTGAGGAATTAATCTGGTTTGTTTACAGCAGCATATTTTCAGCAAGCACTTTTTGGGCTCGCTACAAACGGACAGCTCCTAGAATGTAACGCTTAAACAACCGGTTGGAGTTCATATCGTAAAACTCGTCTCCTCCTGTTGGTGGAGTTATTCCTCATCATACTGATTTAAGTCCAGTTGTTCATATTAGATTGTTTGATGCTTTAAAAAGGGCAATCGTATCATCAACTGCTGGTTACATGCTGACAAATGTACTTCCTGTGGTGTTAAGTGGTGTAAATTACAGCATCATAAAAACTAACACAATGGAATCAGCTGACTCTCCTCATCTGTGTTTGCCTCAGACCAACACAAGATGTTCTGCTGTAGTCCACTCGCCTGAAGGGTCTCATGAGTCAAAACGCAGATTTAACATATTGTTAAAATGCTGAAAAAGGAGTAAAAGGTTGATTCTACAGGCTGTATAAACACGGACACAATCTCAGTGATGTCACCCACTGGTTCGTTAAAGAGAGATTTGAAGCCGACTGATGGTGGCCGAAACGCTGACTGAGTCTAAATTCTTGGCCCTAACAAGAGGCAAAATTGCAGAGGGCCTGTACGCTCGGAATACACCAGATTTGTGTCCGTTCCAGCCCCGCTTCGTTTTGTGTTGACTGTGTTCTCTCTCATCTCTTAACTCACACCAGCTGCATGTTCAATCTGGCACGTAGCAGGACTGCCAGACTGAAATGATGAGTGTCTCCTCAGTCAAATGTGGCAAATTTGTAATTTTGTTCATAAAAAATAAATAAATAAAGACCTATTAAATAAAAAAATAGAAATAAAATAAATAGAAAATAGAGGAATTAACTATCAGGACTTCAAATTTTGTTTCTTTCTCTTAAACCAGGCTGTAAACGTAAACGTGTTTTATTCCCTGTAAAAATCTTCTGTTTTGAATGGATGTGTATGTGACTTGTGGTGCCTCTGGAGAAAGCCTCAAGTGGACACTTGAAGAACTGCAGGTTTTATTCATGGAGCAACGTCTGGTCTAAAAATATAAAACCAAACACAAACACACCAAGCCAAAAAAAAGACATTTTCACCGCAGAAACAAACATGTTTACGGTCTGGTACAAAAACTCTCTCCTGCCTGAGTAGCTTATTTTGTGAATGGCACCGGTCAGAGGTTAGTGAAGAGGCTGCTACCAATGATTTGCTTCAAAACTCCATACCAGGAACTGATGGGTGATGTCATGGAGACCATATCCAATAATTGTACAGTCTTTGGTTTCATTGTGTCCACTTTGACGTCTGAATAGTTAATTACATCAACACTGTACGGGGGATGAATTTATTTTCTAACTCGCCAGTTTAGAAAGTATTTAGAACGTGAGTTCACCCAATGAGCTGATTATAGCTGTTAGTGTGGAGACACAAAGGCATCAGTGGTGGGAGGTATTTTGGTTTCATTTTTGTTCAACAAGACAAGGTGAAGATACACCGTCAGGGGTACTGCAGCCTACAGTTAGCCTTTAAAGTCAGGGTTGGTAATCAGACTTAGAAAGACTTTTTGTTATACTGGATAAATTATCTTTATGTCCTGATGTCAATCAATGCATGACTTGTTCTTAAAATAGATTGAAAAATATCTGCTGTCTACAGCAGGAGTAAACCTGGGAAAACACAAACCAATCCAAGTGATTAGGATCCAATTTCTTTAACCAATCAAATCCTGTCCTGCTGTTCTGCCAAACAAAAACAATGTGCTGAGGACCAGTTTGAGTCTCTGGTTTAGAATCAGTCTCAATCATATGATCGCAAATCATTAGTGCTCGTGCATGTGAGCGTGGGCCTCGTTTTGGAGGAGCTCTGAGTATGAGAGGTAGGGGGCTAAACGGAGTCCCGAGGAGATGCTACATTCAAATTCATGCTAGTTTTCTGTGACTACCAACCCTACCTTTAAGCCTGTTTTTAAATATTTCTGTACTGTAAAACAATTTTTTTAATATTTGCTTCAAAAACGTTGAAAACTTGACTGAAACAAGACTGGTGTCATTAACAGACAGACGGATGTTTCTGGAAACCCTAATCCTCCTTGCAAACCTGTGCCAAAGCAACTATACAAGCCAAGAAAAGAGAAATAAAACACTTAAAAGGAGCTTTTTGCTCCTGGTGTTGCTCGCTAAATCAAGTCCTTATTGCTTACTTATTTACTGCAGACATTGTTTAAATCATGCTGGACCTGTGAGACAAATTGAAGCGCAACAATGAGTAGTTTCAGTGAAATGTGTCTTTTAGTAAACTGCATTACTTTGTAGTGAATTTGAGCTGATGAATTTCATCTTACACTCTCAACCTCCTCATAAAGCAAACATTCACAGAAGATTTATTGTGGGTTGTACTTCAAGGCTTTTGGATTTGAAAATGTTTGCAGAGTGACAAGATTAGGGATGAATGGTAACAGGTTTATGTAAATCTCAGTACATCCTCAGCAGACTCCAAAGAGTCTCCAACTGTGGTATTTAGTTTGAGTGTGTTAGCCTTACAAAGCAGCTGTAACCTCTCTTTCATAACAGCCCAGCGTAGAAATAAAAGGTTGATATTTTTTAATTAGTCTTTTATTCAGCAGATTCTAAACCTGCTTTCATGTCTTTACATCATTAATGGAGCTTAATTGTGTGCCGCCCGCTGAAATCCAGATCAATGTGACATGAATGCATTCAGAGCTGCTTTATCCCTTTATTGACTCTTTGATTAATGACCCCGCGGTGTGAGGCGGGCCCCCCTGACTCATGAAGCACATGTGTTAGCAGATTCTGTCATTTCCTGCATGCACGTGTTGATATGTTGCAGTAAACGCGGGGCAAAACGGGCGTTGCTGTTAATTAATTGAGATGAAAAATCGTTGTGGCGTTGGGGGGGGGGGGGTAGCCATGAATGGCTTCAAATGAATTAATCTGTCTTTGAAAACAGGCTGCTGGTGTGAAACTTGATTGGTGTTAATTTTCGCTCACTGATTTAGGAAGCCCGCTCTCAGAGAAAAAGAGGCTTAATTGAAAAATGAACTATTTTACTCTTGTAACATATGTTCACTACAGTGGCTTACAGACGTTAGTTTGTCATTATTTCATTAGCAGTCCTAATTAGCCGCATATTCCGTTGGTGACATGCATTTAATGTGCTGCTAGCTGCGTGGCTCTCAGTTTGTTTTTCTCAGAGCTGAGGCGCTTTAATGCAGAGACGAAGCTGCTGGAGGGAAGTCTCCTGTTTGTGCTCTCCTCGGCGACGAGGGGCAGGATGTTTAGCATCTTTAAATTCCCCATCTAAAGGCAGCAAACAGCCGCAGGTTCTCTGTTTACACAATGACACACTTACAAAAACAGTATTTTAGTAGAAATGTGAATAATTTGGTCTGTGTGACTTGCACTTTATTTTTCTGTTTGGAATAAAAAGGTTGAAGTTTTGAACACTTGTGAAGCTCGGCATGTGTTTACAGAACACTCTGTGCCTCGTGTTGCGAACGTCCACAGAATAACATCCTGTTTACTGAAAACAGCTCTGTCACAATGAAATCCTGGAAATGACTCACAGCTTGTCATAAAGTTGTGGCAAAAAATTGGAGTTAGTCGACACTTACTGTTGGGAAAGTTCCTCATCAAGTTTGGATACGAGTATGAGATTCAGGTTTTACAAATAAGGCAAATCTAAAGCAGTTAGAAAATGCCAAGACCACTTATAAAGTCCTCAGTCCGCTAGTTTAAAATCTCCAAAACACAACGTCGTCCTCACTCCATCACTGCATCCGATCTGATAGGTTATGATTTGGGTCAGTGTGTCATCTTCCATCAGAAATACACCAGATGTGTCTGTCAGTCACAGGCCGAGGAGTTCCCGTGGTTCGTACTCCATTGGAGATCCTCTCCTCATTCATGTTGGGCTTTTGACTCCTGGTCTTGCTCCACTCAGTATGTTGGTTGTCAGAGTCAAGCTAAATGCGATCTGGTTTGGACACGGTGGTTTTCGTGCAAAACTTTCTGTCCTGCACCGTCTGCTTTTTCTAATTCATTGCATCACAGCTCTGGCATCCAGTAAATTAGGAAGCTTCTGTATATGATGCGTTCAGCCACAACTTGCTGACGCAGGGACACAGCCAGACCGCACTGGTGTGGATACAATGTGAGCTGACACTTGACTTGAATAGAAACCGACTGAGCGGGACCAGAGATGCATCTGGTGTACTCTGGCCACCACACCGGCTCTCATCCATTGCATCTCGGCTGCATCCTAGCGCTTGCAGGTCAGAGCTCTCCAGATTAGATACGCAGGCCTTCTGGATGCCGGAGTTGTAATTTTTTTTTACTTCTTGAGTTTAACAAAAAATATTACAACAAAATGAGCAGAGCTAGACCAGGAGTCAACAGCTTTAAAGTTTTGCAGCCCAATGTGAATCACTTGTGTGGGAAGCGCAGGAACTCTTCAGTCGACTCCAGCTTTCCGGTGGCCCTGAGTCAGTCTGATGTATTCCCGGCAATATGTAAAAATGGAATCATTTATAAAGTCCTCACAGGGTTTCAAATTAGCTTCAAGAGAAACTGTCTCCTTATCTGCTTCCCTGTATCCTGACCAAAAAGCCTCTGTTTAAATGAAACCTGAAATTAGCTGGTCGTATCTTATCATCTCCATTTCAAGATCACTTATAAAGTCCTCACAGGGACTTTAAAAAAGGGAAACGAACCTTTTCCTTTTTTTAAGAAATCCTCTGTGAGACAATTTCATTTTGTGTCACTCATGTTGACCGAAAGTGTTTCATTCAGTGGTCGAACCCATCCCTCATCCAATCCAGCACATACGTCTGTGGAGGTGTAAAAAATAAAGAGTGTGTTTGCTGTTAATGACCTTGACTGATACAGACTCCATGGCAGCAGCCATGTTCATTGGAAACGATCAGATAAAGCGTTTCTTTCTAAAGGTCTCATTGGCTTTTGTATGTAACATGAGATATCAGCATTATCCTGTTATACAACCAGCTGAAACTCTTCACAGGAGTTCTCAGGTTAAAAGAAAAGGATAGTGACACATCTGTCTGGTGCCTTTTTCCTAATTTAGCATCAGCATTTTCACTCATAGAGAAAACACGGCGAGTTTGTCTTCATTTAATCACTTTTCCCTGAACTGTGACATTAAATGAAGGACGTTTTGTTAAGGTTGGATTCCTCATATCAAGCAAACACCTCTCCAAATTCATAACCGAAAACGAAGAGTCCCGTCGTCACTGTAAGAACTTCTGAGTGTGCTTCTGTCACTGTGGGTTTACTTGATGTGGGTGTTTTCTGAAAATACTTCTATGCAATTTTGGCTAATCCGTTTCCACCCCTGACTGCCTCCAACAAACAAATCTCTCCTTCTTTTGTTTACAGTCTACAGAGCACAGGATGCACAGAGTGGGGGAGATCAAATGAAATAAAAGAGAGAGGGTGAGGGGGGTGAGGGGGGTGCTGTGTTATAAGAGCACAGGGCTTCTACAGTAATATTATACTGATACAACACCGGCCATGTTAAGTGGCTCTGAAACAGAGAGAACAGCGTAATACGATACAGGAAAGATAATGTACGGAGCTCAGTTGAGTTGATGCAGATTAATTATTGAACGGTGAGGAGGCATCATGATTTACAAGCTTGCAGGACAAACATCAGAGTAATGAAATGATGGGATTAGAGATCAAACCATGTTAAGAGTCGTCTCTGCAAAGACCAGTCGTCCTTATTTGTTTTTCAGGGGGATGCTCTGAGATGTTACTTCCATCTCTGCTGTGCTGACGTTTGCAGATAAGTTCCCCAACAGAACAGACTGTACCGAAAGGCCAAAGCTACAGACAGTGAGAACAAAAGCCTGTTCTCATTTTATATAACAAATAAAAGGCGTTTACAATCGCTCTTTTCTGTCAGCGCATTCATAATTCATCAGGTAAAGTATGTGGGTGCACATTTGCCCAAAGCTCTTTCAGAACTGTCAAACAGCCGTGTGATCTTTATCTCTCGTTTGAAGTCTTCATCCTTAAAGAGTAAACAAACCTCACCTCCGACATTAGAGGCTTTAAGAAACATTTTCTCAATCAGCTTCTTACATAAAGTGATAAAATTTGACATAAGAGCACCACGGTGTGTCAGAAGCCAGAGCGCTTTTATTGAGTTCATGTCAGATCATGGCTGCATCACTGCTTTTATTAAGTCTTCACTCACCTACTTTGGAGATAGATGGAGGGATGGATACTTCATTGATCTCAAGGGAAATTCAAGATGTTGTCACCTACTAAACTTCAAAAATAAGGATTAGGCAATATCACCAAAATGTCACCTTAGGATTTGCCCCAAGACACCCAAAGCTAGGACCAATTGTGACACTTTGTTGCAAAGAAGCATAGAACAACACATCAACAACAACACGCAAAAACCGTGGATTTATTGGTCTATTAATTACGTCTCTGAAAGGAATCATGTTCTAAATTATGTCTACATTTAAATTTTCTGTCAAGTACACTAGGGCTGTCACATACGATTATTTTGATAATCGACTAGTCACCGATTATTTTTTGTGATTAGTCGACTATTCAGATCATACATAAATTGCATCTTATTGCACCAGCATACAGCTAACATCATTAGCTTCCAGCTTCAAGTGTTTAAGGTATGTGCTAACTAAAAATGAAGACAGTTAATATCATAGTTCATTCAGCTTTTAATGAACTTTGCAGCTTGTAGCAGCATTTCTGACATTTTTTTAATGTACCAATTTTCTATTCAAACATGACATCGCTATTAAGTAGGTAGCTCCCTGTTGACGTTAATGTTAGCAGCTAACTAGCCAATTAGCTTACCGAGATTGTCATTCTTCGTCAGAAAATAAATCAGCCACGGCGTGCTGTCTTTTCAGATGCTCGTGCATCGCCGTCGTACTGTCATGGAAGGACATTTCTGCTTTGCAGATTTTGCATTGCACACTTTTCTCCTTTATTTTGGAAAAATGCTCCCAAACTTTCGAGCTCTGTTGCCGGCTAGCCATGATACTGTTGGGCATAACTTTTCCAGTGACATCACGGGTTACCCTGGTTACCACTTCTGCGCGTATGCGTCAAGGACAGAACGGCAGACGAGACAGGTGAAAGTACAGCGGCAGTTTTGAGGGAAAAATAAAGTTTAAAAAAAGTATTAAAACGACGACGTCGATTATTAAATAAGTCGCTGACGAATTTGATCGTCGACATCATCGTGACTAGTCGACTAATCTTGGCAGCCCTAAAGTACACAGACAAAAGCAAAGTCTAGACTACTTGTATGAAGCTAAAGCTCTGTAAATGCTGCAGAGACTCAACAAATCTTCCAGCTGACGTCTTTAAATGAACGGATTTATCAGGATGTGAAAATGTGAGAGTTCAAAGAACACATCAGAGAACACAAGACGAGATTAAAGTTATGAAATGGTGCAGAAAAATACTTTAGAATGCAGGATAAGAAACATTTGGGTCTAAAAGTGTTGTTTGCAGGTTAAAATAATCTGATTTTCAAAACCAATCCTGATCAAATCCAGATCCTGATCCTGCCATAAAAACATCCTGACGTATTTCCTCCATATCGCCCCCTAATGGAGAACATTTTCTTGGTCTGAAGCAGAGTTTGCTGATGTTTACGCAGCACGTAACACTGCAGAAAACTGACCACTGATGATCTGGTATGAAGAGACACCTGAGGGACAGGTGAGCTTTGAGTTCATGAGTCTGTGATGATGGAACGAGGAGGTTTGAGCCACTTAGAGCAGTGATCATATAGAGAATCTTACCTTCATGGTAGAAGAATCATATCAGTAATCAGGAGTTCAGACACCCTTTGCTTTAGCATGCAGAAGTCAGTGTGTGAGTATTTTGCAGCTCCACATAAATCGCCTCAAATAAAATTAACAGCCTGAGCTTCAATGACCTGGTTCAGTTCAGCAGTCAGGACGAAAAGAAGAGCTCTACTCCAAACAACCACATTTCAAATCCAGGGCAAAATACAACCCACTCATTTGGGTCACACTCACACACGTATTATTTGTGCACAATAATGTGACATCAGAAACTTGAACCACTCTCACCACCTTTCATGTGCCTCGGCTGAATCCTCCCCATAATAATCGTCTGTTCCGGTTCACGTTCTGTGGAGATCATTGCCGGTGAATGAACTCCCTCATGTTTCACCGTGGAGGTGACTTTTTATTGGTTTTAGTTAATCACGTCTGGAGTAAAGAAGGTCAGGTTTGTGTAGTATCAGGACACAGACTTTAAGAACCACAGAACTTTGAAGTAAAGTTTGAATCATGTTTGAAACTAGAAGTTGAAGCTGGCACGCATAATGGGACTTGATCTTACTGTCACTAAAAGAACAAAATTAATCCAAAATATGATCTTTTATAAAAAAGTTATTTGAGCGTTTTGTGCTTCACACAGATGTTTGAGGACAAACTGCTTTTGTAGGAGGCTTTCATTAATGACAAGCTGCTTTTCTTGGAGAGCTTCAGAATAGTTTTCCTGTGATTTAAGAGGTTTGAAGACTTGTTGAATTACAGTCTTTAACTTTGTGATCAGATTTGAGAGAGAACTCTTGATTAAAATAAAAATAGACTTTTTGCCTTTAATTTGCCTTGAGTGGTTTGTGTCGTACTGAAAAGGTGAGATGTGTGAGTCCGTTTTCTTTCGATGAAAAGAGAAATGTAAATTTTTCCTGGAGCAGGGTGACAAAAGGTAAAGCGCTCTCTTGTCATTCCAGACGCTGCTCTTTATCGACTTTCTTCTTTTTTGTCTCCCTGTCAGTCTGTCCTTCTTATGTGCAGACATTTGCCACAGTTTGACATCTTTATCCCTTCATTCGAAATCAAACATTTTAAGGAAAAGATGATGTTACAACCACAGAAATTCTGCTCATGGAGCGCTGGTTTTATGACGATAATTCATCTGTTCACGCACACAGTAAGAAACGATGTGATGCATTCAGAGTCATCAAATGTTTTCATGGTGGATTTTTGAGAAATCTGCTTTTTATGTAGAGTGTAATGGCACAACTTTTGACTTACTGATTGATTTGTAGTCTTATAACAGGACTTATGACCTATGGCTAAGCCCCGCCCCCTCCACCCACTCAGACGTACAATGAACACTCAGCAAAAGGTGCTGTGGGAGGTGTCACGGTAGGAGACATTTCACAGGACGCCAGTGATGATTTTTGGAGACAGAAAGATCACATATCAACTAGAAGACACCAAAAGGGTCTAAACTACACATTGGAGGGAAACATGAATCAATTTACTGTTGAAGGTCCATAAAAAGCTTCAGTTACAAGACAAAACTTACAGGTCCCAGAGCAAACCTGATAAACCACATCTTGTTACCATCACTACCATCTTTACCAAGAGTGTCTCTGTTAGTTTGGAGCTACAGTATTTACATCGAATCATTCAGCAGAACGTTTGCCAACCCTTGTTATCTGGGCTATTACAGATAAGCTAATGAAGCTAAGCTCCAGAAGCTAATGCTAGTTTAACTAGAGCCCTTTGGACAACAGCTAACAATGATGGACGATCACCAAAGAACAAAAACTAGAACAAAACAGACCAATGAACTCCAACAAACAAAGAGACATGATGAACAACGCAGCTAGGAGCTAACGCTAGGCTAACTTTAGCTAACATTAGAGATGTTAAAGATAACTTTATATTTCTTACAGCAAAGTGACAACATGTTGCCTCAAATACAATGTTGATTTACTTTAGAACAGACGTAAACATCCTTGTTAATTGTATTCAAGTTGAGCTGATCATGTAGTCTAACCATAGACTGTTTGAAATATAGATATATATTCTCCACTACCACACCCGACTGTTCCTGATACAGTGAAATGAAGCCGATTGTCGGCCGGGGCCATATTGGAAATGACACAGGCTTTTGGCTTCCTTTCTAACAGCCATAGGGCGCCCGTCAGTTACGTGAGCTGACCTGTAACTCTGATTGGACAAACTCGTGACCGTAATACCTTCTAAACTACTGAGTTAGAAAAAAAGTGTCACCCCCTGTACAGTGTGTGCCAGTACGGAAATTGGCGTTTCAGACCCAAGCCATTTTTTTAACCAGGCTGTAAATATGCTTTTTATGCTGTTAAAGTCTGCAGCCAGCCTCTAGCTGATTCTTTATGAACAGCAACTTTTAGCACTTCCGCAACTGGATTTTGCCATTTGGGTCTACCACACAACTTTATCCAAAGAGGACACTTTTCTCATTTGAAATATAGCCTAGGAAAGGGTAAAAAAATACATCCTGTCGCCCAGCCTCTCAGGATACCTTGAGTTAGAGTTGCATGTACCCTATGAACACCGTTTGACCAAACCTTATAAAAATTAGTTACTGCAATGCATTTCAATGGATGTCTGGGCAGAGAACATTCGAGTGCGTGGGAATGGCTATACGCATTGTGATTGGCTCATCTCGTTTGGGGGCGAGACTTAGCCATAGGTCAATTGTTGCCCAGAAGCAATCATCCCTAAGTCTAAGATGTCTAAAGAAGATTTTTTTTGCATTTTTTCTCGACACTTTTTCCAATCAAGAGCTCAAGCACTAATGCTGCGAGCGAAAAATCAAACTAAGTGCAGCATTTATACCAACAGGTATCGAGGGAAAGTCAGAGAAGTGCCGGTCAGATGAAAACAGAGCTTTAGCCTGCAGACTTCCAAAGCTCCACTTCATCTGACACCTAAACGATATCCACACTTAACGAAAACTCATTGATCGGGCTCACACAAAGAGGAAGGAGAGAAATCAAACTCAAGTCCTTCGTGCTGTGACGCTTCAAGGTTAACCACAGAGCCGCCATGACAACCCATCATTATGAGTAATATCAGTGGAGCAAGTCGTGGCAGAGTCTCAGCCGTTTCATCCGACGGCGGTGAGGGGAGGAAGCTGTTTGCTCTTTAAAGCATTTCCTTTGGGGATTGGTGCTTCATTATGTGCGTTTTTTAGTATCAGAGTGTCTGAATGTGAGTTAAATGTTTCCCTCCCACTTAAATAAAGAGTAAAAAAAAACACCTGAAGCACTTTGATGCAGCTGTGTTCAGTGGAGCTGCCATATCTCTGCATGGCATCATTCGCACACACTTATCCTGTGAGATAATGTGTGGTGGGAGACGATTTTCTTTCTCAAGAGCAACTTTCTGCAAATATTTCACCTCATAGTAACAGCCTGAAAATCCCTTCAGCGACGGGCAGATCTGCAGATAATCACAGCCCTTTTGAATCCCCTTCAATGTCCTGAAACCTGCTCCTGCCCAAGTAATTTAACACGAGTTTGCACTATCTCCTGTAAAAAGAGCAGACTTCTTCTGTGATAGCTCTCAGCCACAGTGTGTTCTCCAGACATCACACTGCAAAGAGAAGAGACCGAGAGGGGGAGGTGTGAAGGGAGACGACAGATCAGGAGACTATTAGATCCTAACCGTGTCGAACCGGGTAATCCGTGTTGTTTCTTTAAGATCGCTGCTTGTCCGGACATGTCCTTGTGATTTTATAACAGCACATATCTCGCGCTGCTCTTGACTCATTAAACCAACTATTATGGCAGGCTTTGTTTTACCATCCCTTTGGGAAAGGCTGGCACAGCTAGCTGGAGTTTATAACTCTCACTTCTCATAATTTTTACCCTCAAAAAGTTTTACGGCCGACCGTAGTGCTTCCGTTGGGACATACTTACTTCCCTAAGATCAGTCTTTCTTCAACCCCAACTCCAGTGAAGTTGGGACGTTTTGTAAAACATAAACAAAAACAGAACACAATGATTTGTAAATCCTGTTAAACCTATATTCAACTGAATACACTACAAAGACAAGATATTTATTGTTCAAACTGATAAACTTTATTATTTTTCTGTAAATATTCACTCATTTTTTGAATTTGATGGCTGCAACACGTTCCTAAAAAGTTGGGACAGGGTCAACAAAAGACTGGGAAAGTTGAGGAGTGCTCCAAAAACACCTGTTTGGAACATTCCACAGGTGAACAGGTTCATTGGAAACAGGTGAGTGTCATGACTGGGTATAAAAGGAGCATCCCTGAAAGGCTCAGTCATTCACAAGCAAGGATGGAGTAAGGAACAACTGCGTGAGCAAATAGTCCAACAGTTTAAAAACAATGTTTCTCTAAGTACAATTGCAAAGAATTGATGGATTTGATCATCTACAGTCCATAATATCATTCAGAGAATCTGGAGAAATCTCTGCACATAAGCAGCAAGGCTGAAAACCAACATTGAATGCCCGTGACCTTTGACCCCTCAGGCAGCACTGCATTAAAAACCAACATCATTGTGTAAAGGATATTACCACGTGGGCTCAGGAAGACTTCAGAAAACCATTGTCAGTTAACACAGTTCATCACTACATCTACAAGTGACAGTTCAAACTCTACCATGCAAAGACAAAGACATATATCAACAACACCCAGAAACACCGCCGGCTTCTCTGGACCCGAGCTCATCTGAGATGGACTGACGCAAAGTGGAAAAGTCTGCTGTGGTCTGACGAGTCCACATTTCAAACTGTTTTTGTAAATCATGGACACTGTCTCTATGGCATGAAGGGAGTCGATACAGTACGATAAAGATGAATCTAATTTCAAGAATAGATAAACACTCAAAGAGAAACTTTGTCCTCATCTTCTCTCTCTGCTTCTGGACCAACAAACCAGTTTGTTTTAAGGCGATCTTGAAAATAGCTGGTCCCTCATCTCCTCTCTGAGATCTGTAAAGTCTATATGGTACAGTGGGTGGAAATATAAAGAAACAGAAGATGGTAAATCTAAAGTAGCCTGAAGGTAAAGTTATTGAGTGACTGTATTTGGAGGATGTGTTTTGTTTTAGTAATGTCTGGAACAGGCCTCCTGTTGTCAAAAACATAAATATGTAGAATCTCTCCAACAGTTCTGTAACCCATGAATCCATCCCAGCCTCCGTCTGTGTTCGCCTGCCTCACTCTGCTTTGTTTAACTTTCTCTGCCCGAGTCGACCAGGACTCCCTGGCAGAGGAGATACTGCATCTCAATGGGACCTTTCTGGTTAAATACAGAATAAATAAAACAAACACGCCCACCAGTGTAGTACTGGTGTGTTTCTCAGTGCTGTAGGCAGCCTCTGGCATCCTAGTATCCCCCTGACTGAGGCTTCGGCTCACAGACGGTCAGCAGTGTTCACGCTCACTGCTTGTATCAGCCTCTCCATACCTGGAGAAAAGGACACTCACATGCTGACCTACTTTTCCCCCCTTAAAGGCTGACAGGTTGTGCTCAGGATGAAAATCAGGTGTCCTCTTGGAGGAGGGGGGAGTCTTAAAGTCCAGTGTGTGTGCTCTGTTCTGGTCAGCAGAGAAAGTTAAAGGATGTTGAATAAAAACAGGAAAAAGTGGTGTCTTGTTCTGCAAATGATCTTCTGATCTTGAATCTTGCAATCAGATATAAAGTCACTCTAATCCTCCGTCTCCAACCTTTCCCTCCACTTAAGATCTTTTTTCTTTTTCATTTCAGACACTTTGATAAGTCTTACATCTAAACTCCGAGGCAGAGCAGCAAAGGTAAAACTTAAATTACATCAGACTTTACAAATAGTCGGAGCTTTTGCCCGCCTTGGTTCCACTTCAGATCCTCGCTGTATGTAAATCCAGAGAAGTATTTAACCCAGCAGGTCAAACTTTGCTGCTGGTAGACTCTTCTTCCCAGATGTAATGTGTGTGTATGGGTAAATGTGTGTGAATGCATGTATTCGAGGATTACTGTGTGTTTATCATCCAAATGAAATCTCAACTCTCGAGCTACATTAAGATATCATTACTGAATACACACAGGAGGGATGAGAGTAAATATAACAGCTCTGAAAACCTCTGTAGCCCATCCAGAGATCCATACTAACATGTTTGTCATGGATGGAAGGAGATATTTCAGTGTTTGACTCTGAGGTAAATTCCATGTTTCATTTTCTTTTTAATTAAGAACATAGATTTTTACCACCGACTGCTCTTCTGAGGCTAAAAGCATCTTCACTAAATGATCTAAGCCTGCAAGACACAGAGTTTCACATCTGTACTCAGATACTAAACATCTTCCTATCTATTAAGAGGGTGCAGTGGGCAAAAAAAATAGAATTATCCTTCCCCTCAGGTGTTAGGATGCGCTGCGATAAATCCTGCTGTAGCAGCTCTCACACAAGTGAAAGCTGAGAAATATTGCCATGAAGCCTCGGCTGTGCTGTAAAGCTTCCTGCCATCATCTTCCCACTCCCACTCGGTGAGTCTGGGACACATTAGAATACTCATTTGGGCTGAGGCATTGTGTAAATCTGGCAGTCGTTGCCAAGACAGAGAATAGGCAATCTATAAACCCGCGGGGTGTTTGGATGGAGGACTGGAATCTCCCTCGACATGTACAAGGCCCGACACACTCACAATCTTCCTTTACTGGCCCTGGATCAGATGTTCCTCCTTCTTACTGCTTTATTTTCTTTTCTCCGCGGTAAGAACGAGGCTCTAAAAAAAGAAAGTACGAGCCAAAGATGATCCTCTGAAAATGGGATATCCTGTCTTGGCTCTGAATGTTTTTTTTAAAAGGTTCTCAAAAATGAAGAACTAATTACATCATTTTTGATTGTCTTTCAAAGAAGACTGACGCTGCATTCACACACGCTCTGAAAACTCTGCAGAATTTTCAGGTAGGGCTTCATGTGTGAAGGTTTTTCTATCCCAACTTTAACCAGACGTCTGCCAGCGCCGGAGTTAAATTCACCTGAGAAGTAAGAGGGAGCCAATAAGTGAACACAGCAAGAAATATTCCAGAGAGCGAGCAGGCAGGGGGGATGATGATTTGTGTAATTTGACCAAAATATAAACCTGGAAGAGCAACTTACAGGAAAGCGGGATGAAAAAAAAAAAAAAGCACTTCTGCATGTCTTCATTTTTCACAGCCTGAGTTTGCAGCTGGGTGCGAAAAAGCAACCGTCAAATTTCAGGAAGTACATAGGAAACGGCTTTATTAGACAACTTATCACCTGGGTTTAGAAAAATGAAATTACTGTCAGCGGACGTGATGTTTTCATGGTTATATTCCACCATAAAGGAAACAAGAACAAGTTGGAGCCATCGACATCATTTGCCTTTAGGCTTAAAGATTCCCTTATGGCTGCCTTCATCTTGGTTCTGCATGCTTTGCAAAAATAATAATGTCACATATCACAAGAGGCAGTCAGTGTGAACAACAGACGAGGAGTTGGGGAAATAATAATAGCAGACAGGAAGAAGAAGCGGTCCAAAGTCTGGCTTCATTTCCCACAAAATGACACGAACAGCGTGACGTTTGATGTCTGCGACTGTGTGATTTCCAACACGGGTGGAAACACGTCTGACAAAACAAAGCATTAAATATCAGGAGCGCCGTGTGTTTGATGCTCTACGCTGAGTTTATCAGTGCCTGATGAAGGCGGCGTTGGATGGAAGTCACCAGATAACAGGGTTACTCTTTAAACCGAAACACTGGTGAGAAAAGGAAGGTGGCAGAAAAGAAAAGTATGCGGAGGATAAAGGAATCCATAAAGAATCTAATTAACAGGCAGAATTGATTTGGCATTAAATCATGGAATCATAAATCATATCAGTTCCAATCTCTAGCCATGCTCCTAACATATTATCTAAAGCAGGGGACACACATCAGGATTTTCTAAATGTGAAGAGATTTTTCAAACTGTTACAGCCCCCACACATGAAGATCAAACATCAGGCATTAAACAGTTTTGATCGTCCTGTGTGTGGTGTTCTCCGATAATCTCAACACAGCTAACCACACACATAACGATTCTATCCCACCACCCATCTAGAATCTTGTCCTCCAAGACACAACTCTCACGTGACCAAACGTGATCTGAGAAGAAGAAACATGGCAACAGATAGACATAAAAGAGGGAATGATGGTGGTCTTGGGACTATTTTTAACAGAAAATTCCTGAAACCGAAAAAAGAAAAGACTGTGGAAAAAATCCTGGAGACGGCGGGAACACAGACGTTCCACACAAACTTTCCATGTCAGGTCAGCCATGCTTGTTTTTGCTTACATCTGCTTTCCCGTTTCTCAGTCAGCTCCCCTCCTGATTGGCTACATTCCATTCTACGTCACAATTCACAGAGTCATGACTCGGGAGTCGTCAGCTTTCCCCTCACACATGAGGGTTGTAAATATTGAACAAATTTAAGCAAATGTTTTCATGAGGACGTCCATTTTTTTTTTTTTAAAGACTTCCTTTTTAAAGCCAAGGTTCAGGTTTTATACTTATTATGTCTCACTGATCCTAAATAGACAAGGAAAATTAAAAATGCATGTCTAACAAAAGCTTGGGTCTAAGCTCATAGAAAAGAATAGAATGTACTTTATTAATCCCTGAAAGAAAATCCAGGTGTGTGGAAAATGAGATTATAAAAATCATATGAAACAAAGGTGCGATAAAGCCTGTTAATGGCCGTGCTGTTCTCATCTATTTCCACACTCACTCCAATCTGTGCATCCAAAGCAGTCCCTCAGAGCCTCACCAGCCTCAGGAGTCCATCTCCTGACTGTGAGGGTAGTTGCAGGCTGCCTCAGTACACATGGTGAGTCCAGTCTGACACCAAAGTCTTCAGTCGCAGTCTTGCTTATAACAGACAGATGCATCAAAATATGAAGTCAGGTGAAGTCCAAGATAGAGTGTGTGTGGCAGCGAGGTTTGGGGGCAGAGGGATCGTTAAATGGCCATGGGACTCTGATGTAGGAATTTGATCCCTGTGAGACGCAAGAAACATAAAGTGAAGTTAGTAATATGACTTCAACTTAGTGCAAAACTTTTCACAGCAATGCTATAAAGCCTGTTTATTTCTCTTTTAAATGGAGCTCCATTTGTAAGGAACAAACATTTGTGAGATGAGCAGCAGAGCTGAGTGTGTAGTTGCACCAATGCCAAACAGTTTATTCTGCCATTAACTCTTGTTTGATGATGTTTGGTGGATTTGATGATTGAAGCCTGACGAAACAAGATGTACTGGCAAAAACTGAATCAATATCCTTCATGTCTAACTGACGCCGGATTGGTACCCTGTTTGCATGTTTTGAAACGTACGGCTGCAGAAGATGCCATATCTTATTTTAGCGTAAGAGTCTCGCTTACAAAAAGCTTTTGATTGGAAGAAATGTTCGAAGGCCCACATTGTCTTTTTGTTGCTGTTGCGGGCTGTGTTCCTCCAAGTCCTGCCACACAAGAGTGATAATCAGACAGCTGCTGGAGGGTTTTGCTGCTCAGATGTTAGCATGTGTCATTGTGCAGGAATTCACCGTTCTGATCTTTTCCCTTCATCCTCGTCTAGAGGATAAGATTGAAAGCTTGTCTCCACATTGTTCTGCAGGTCTGCTTCCACATAAGAGACCACCAGAGCCAGCACATCCTGCTGTAAACAGCCTGCAGCCTCCAGTGAATCTAAACACAGACTGCCAAGTCTAACCACTACCTGCCCCCGCGCTCTTGTTCGCCCCCACCGCCCCCCTGTGCTCCCATTCATGCATATTCCAAACACCTATTATCAGACGGCACGAACGCAATCATGTTTGTGTCTACATGCTGCTGTTTATTCATGCTCATCAGAGCTTCTGCAACATGCTGCATCCCACATTTACATCTTAACATCGCTCAGAAAGCAGCTGCTTTAGACATCATGGTGCATTTATAAAGACTAAGAGAGAAAGAGGGGGGTGTGGGGGGGGGGGGGTCTGCTTGAGTCAGGAGCTTATTGCCTTCATGTTCTCCTTCTATTACTCTGCTGCTGCTGTCGGTGTACTCGATAAGCTGCTGTAATGATGTTTTAAGAGAAGGCGGGACAGTAGAAGTCTGTAACACACTGCAGAGCCAAAAACACTGCCCTCCACAAACCGGCTATAAATAAGCTGCCAGAGAACAGAGGACCCGGGGAAGAGGGGCAGAGAGAGGTGGCGGTGGAGCGGTGGGGGCGGGGGATCACTGCAAAGGGTAATCAATAAATCTCTAATCTCCTGAGTATTCTGTCCTCCCTCATCTCTCTGTGCAAGAACAAACACACACGTGCATAAACACAGATCTGCTCACATACACACTCCTCAAGCTGCCTGCAGGTCTGGTCTCATTATATCGACTGGGATTGGGAGGAGACTGATTTGTTGCAGTGGCGCCCGGTTTGTCAGACATGGTGACAGCACTCATCCAGTCCCAGGGCAAAGTCAGAGCAGAGGGACCGGCTCACACACACAGCTAATATGCTTCAGCTTATTTCCCTAACGTCGGGCGCTAAATCTGCCTCATAAATCATGCATCACACATATGCGTATCCTAAAAGTGAGTCCAGCCTGGCAACCGTTCAGTTATCTGCGTGAAAATGCTCCCTCTTTTACTTGATGCATTTGCTTATTAAGTCAGTAAATAATTCTTCAAATATCTCCAAACACGTCACGTTATTTGACCCGGCACAGATTGCCTTCTCATGGCCCGAATTTGTGACTCGGTTCGGAGCGGCACAAATCATCGAGGCTCTCAGTTTGCAAGTTTCTGCCAATCTCTGAGCAGCCATTCTTGAATTCATTACAGAGGAACCCTATTGAAGCAAATTACCCACGGTCCCCGGTTCCCTCAAGTGTTGTCTGATCTTAATGTGCCCTCATTTGAGAACAGGTTCTGTGTGCTTCGCGCACTTTGCCGTATGCACACAAGTACATAAAACTCCCCTATGACAGGAGCAGAATCTATAAAGGTAATAACAGAGGAAGAAACACACACACACACAATAATGAGACAAGTTGAAGCGTCCAGGTGGCTTTAGGACAACTTCACTGGAGATATGGTTATTAACAGCGCTAAGTGTCTTACTGCAGACTTTGTCAGCTCTATTATGATATTCATCCGGTTTAAGACTCACTGTCGGTGAAACAAAGTATCTCGTACACTCTGCTGAGTATGTAGAGCAGCTTTGATAACAAAGAGGAACAATTTCCTGTATTTTATGCTTTAATTTCTCAGCATTATGTGCCGTTAAAGTCATTTAAAGAAAAGAGATTCACAATAAAGTCTGTAATAAAAGTGGAGCAGCCCTGAGCCAGATTCATAATTTATATCTAATAACTTCATTTCAATATAACTTTATTCAAGTGTGCTTCCAATGATTTCTCAATTCCAACACCACACAAGGAAGGAGTAGAGCTCTATTTCCGCACGCATTTCTGCACCATAACAGAAGAGGAACTCATGAATCAATACCAAAGCGATCAGGCAATCAAACGCATCGACACACCTCATTTATTGCGTTTTGCTCAAGAATCCACATTTGAAGCCTGAGGGTGGAAGGAGTCATATATCTGCCTCCTGCACACAGCAGCAGGCAGTAAACAATCATCACATTTAATGAAAAGCTAAATTGCAAAACCGCCCTTGGACACTGCAGGGTTAACCTCTTCAGCAGAGCCTCCATTACAGCTGGGCTATCATGCTTTGTTGAGTCTCATGGAGCTTTATTGTTAAATTGCATAAAGTTCCCAGGGTGCCATGCGTGTGTCAGGCTGAATGCCAAACATTAAAAAAACATGTATAAAATAAACCTCTTAATGTGCATCATGTAGCATCACCACAGCAATCAGGAAGTCAGGTCAATACAGAATGAATATGTGACACTATGGGTACGGTGGCCCTGAGAGCTCACAGCACTGCAACTTAAAAAAACACATGCAAAAAAACTAAACACAAGCAAATTGAGAAAACATCTTCATCAATTCATCAACACATGCGCAGAATTCAAAAAACATGCTGCAAAGATCGCAACACAACAGAAGCGTTTCCAGAGGACACTTAAAAATGATGCACATGTCTGAACACGCTGGTTGTTGGCATGGATTTTGAGTCACAGTCCTATTAAGGTTCTCTTTGTGTCTGTGGTGTTGGAAAATGAGATACAAGTAACTGTTTTCGATTCATTTTAACATTGTGATCACATGTTTCAGATATTAGCCAACAAACGTGTCCGGACATGTGCATCACTTTTAAGTGTCCTCCGGAAACACTTCCGTTGTGTTGTGGTTTTTGCAGCATGTTTTCTTGTGTGCTTGTGTTTCATCTTTTTGCATGTTTTTTTTTTAAGTGCAGTGCTGTGAGCTCTCAGGGCCACCGTATAAAGGACTGTGGGAACAAATAAATAGACATTTTCATATTTAGCTGCATTAATCAATAAGCTATCATCTGTTATGGTATAAGAAGATGTCTGCATCCAGTGTCGATTTTGACAGCAACTTCTGATTTAGTCCTAGTCTTTTAAATATCATGCCATTTAGTTTTAGTCACATTTTAGTCAACTGAAACCTTTTAGTCTTAGTTTAGTTTTAGTCCACCAAGTTT
Source organism: Labroides dimidiatus (assembly GCA_030710495.1). Taxonomy (NCBI): domain Eukaryota; kingdom Metazoa; phylum Chordata; class Actinopteri; order Labriformes; family Labridae; genus Labroides; species Labroides dimidiatus. The sequence goes on along the minus strand of CM061144.1, from coordinate 33,150,108 downwards.
TAGTCTTGGTCTAGCTCTAGTAAACAAAATATTAGCAGATTTTAGTAAGATATAATAACTACCTTACTGTTAGGAAAATGTCTGTAAACTCGTCTCAGTTCTCCTCCTGTGTAACTGCTGCTGCTGAGAGGCTACAGACAAAAACGTTTCTGTTAAGTTATGTTGCGTCACATCACACTGTATATAACTTATTAAATAATATAACTTTACGTTATCACGCCACACAATCATAAACTTGGAGAGTGGTTTGCAGGCAATGTTGTATTTTGTTTTCCATCTTGCCATACCAGTTTCATCCTCTCCATCTGGAGTTTCTCTTGAAGAAGTTACTAAGTTTGGCGCATGCTGTCATTTCAGTAGTGTTTTTCTTTTTAAAAGTTCTCGCCTTTTCAGCGCCACCCTTACTCTCCTTTTTACCTTCCATATTCTTGTGTTTGTACCATAGACTGTAAAATAAAAGTTTGTCCTCCTTCTCAAGATCCTCTGACAAGCATTGTTGCGCGTACATGGACATGTTGTCAAGGTAACGACCAGCAAACGGCCCAGGGACAGCGTTAGCAGCTTCTGTGATGGGTTTCACCCCAGTGTCTCTCCAGGTCTGCGTCCCTCACTCATATTTTCGTCTCTCTTATTCTTCGTCATCATGTCTGACTTTTTATTTAGTTTTTATTTGGTTTTCGTCCATAAAAAAGGTTTGTTGACGAATATTTTTCAACAACAAAATCAACCGTCTGCATCATACAGTGTTTTAAGAAAAACAATACAGGAAGCCCATCCTTTCTGCTTTCCCATCCTCCACCAAGTACGTCACAAACACTCGCTCCGGGAACAAGAAAGACACAAAGATCTGATGTTTCGATCACATTGACTGAGTCATGATGAGAACCAAACGTCCAAGAAGCCAACCTTGAATTTCATCACAAACAAATAAACCGGTGGGAGTTAACATCCAGGGAATCTGTGAATATCAAGCGGGAGCAGCGTCTGCACTTTAAAGTGCACCTGGTGCTGTGAAATGTGCTCATATACCTCAGCCTTTATACGACTGTGCAGAGCAATCATGGGACCTAATGACTCCCAGGAGACGAACGCTCCAACCAGCACTGATCCACCTCCTTTATTTAACAGCCTCAGCCAGGCTTGACGGACAGAGTCTAAGCTGTTTTCATCCCACGTCAACCTGTGTGGATGTTAGAAAAAGTGATAAGACCGCATTCCCTCCTTCCACTCCGCTCTGGTCCAGCTTTGCCGGTTAGTATAGAAGATATTGATTTCTGAATGACAGACACAAAGCCCATCGTAGCTCGATGAGCTCTCAACATACTGAACATGTTTTCTTATCAACAAACAAACAACAGAAAGGAATCTTTGAGTTTCTGCAGAATGAATGGATTCGAGAGAGTTTAAAGTTTCGATCCAAATTGTCTCTGAAAAGTTGGACCAATACATCAGATTTTAGAGAACAATTGATTTGATTTAACGTCAGCTGTAAATCTTGGTAGAGCTTTTGTGTTCAACTTTGTTCAAATTTGCAGGTTTTTGAACGTTTTCTAACTTTTTACAGAGCAGACCTCTGAAGAAACAGCATAAGAAACAAAAAAGCTAAGATGCTAGCCTATTGTATAATTATCTTTTTTGTTGCCTTCATAAATGGCTGATATAATATGATAACAAACCTCTACAGGAAACAGCTAGGCCAATAATTACAGTCCATTGCACCTGCACCAAATTACTCAAATAGATATCGAAGGTGAAGTCTGGTTGGGAAGCAAGTTAGCTGCCATGCTAACCAGCTTTCACTCACAGGGGTTTAACAAGCAAGCTATCATATTTCCTATTATTGTATAATTAAGTCAGGCTGAGCCGACGTTTTTCCTGTTTAACTGAAAAGCTAGCTTGTATTCAACTGACTGTACGTTAGCCAAAAGCTTGATAAGCCTTTGTAACTGGCTTTTAGCTAGTTAGCTTGTACTGGCTTTAAGTTTTTATTATTTAGAGTGGGAAATGCTGTTTGTCTGCATAACTGGCTCGTTGGGATGTTTATTGACTTTTAGTGAGTCAATTAGCCTGGTGAGCTAACATGGTAGACACTGATAGCTAACTAGTTAGCTTACCAATTATGTTGTTTTATTGTGTATGTAGATAATGCATGGTTAAAAGAAAGTTACGGGATACACAACCCTAAAGCAAAGCTGCTCTACTGTCTTCACTAAGATTGCTTTACAGGATCCAGTATGAAAATATCCATATCCATATCCAATTAGCATGCTAGATGTAGCTAATGCTTTAGCCACATTGTTGACCAGTATAATGCAAACAGAAGCTAACAGTTTCAGCTTATCTCCTGGTCTATGATGTCAACAAGCAAAAGCTCAACAATTTAACTTGACATTCTAAGTTTGCACCTTGCTTTGCTTGTGTTAGTGAAAGTTAATGACCATGGTTGAAAAGGGGTTTCCACCAATCAGAATCAAGCATCTTTCACAGCTGGAAGATCAGTGAGAAAGCTTGGTAATTAATTCAGAAAATTAAGGATGAGATCAAACCCAAAATATTGATTCTGTTTCAGGATTTACAGGACTAGACTAGTCCTGCAACACGACCAAAGCCCATACTGAATTGTGTTTTGTTATTAATTATTTTGTTGTTGTTGTTTGTGTCTGTTTTCTTAAATTTGTCTGACATCTCCAACTAGTTTCTGTTTCCCCCTCGTGTCTTCTTTTCTCCTCTGGTATCTGGTCAGTTATAACCACTAATCTAAAAGCAGTTGAAGCTTGGGGGTTTTTGCCACATTGTCAACAGGAAGAGTTGAAATCACAACTTTAACAAATGAGCAGGACTCATTTCTATAGACTGATAAGATGTTGCTCACGTGATCTGGTTGTCCCTAATTATCACTTGGAAGACTCAGAATTAATTCCCTTGGTTATGGGGTTTTGACCAATCAGAATCGAGTATTTAATATGAGTCATTCAAGCTCACTGTAGAAGTTTCTCTCACTTGCAGTGTTCCTCTCTTTCCTTTTAAACACTCTAACACAAGTACCACAGGGGAAAAAAAAATCTAAATTGTGATGTTTAAGGTGTGTGTGTGTGTGTGTGTGTGTGTGTGCGCGTGTGGCTTTACTGCAGCCATCTGGGAGGATTGTTCACACACTCCAAAGTCCATCTAACTGGAGTTTTTACTGCAAGACTTTCTCAGTTGTTGAAATGCAACATTAGTTCACTTGAAGCACCACCTTTTTCAAAGACGTGACCAAAGTTTGAACATAAACGAAATGACCGAACAAATAACTGCTGCTATCATTTCCTCTGGGGAGGACAGTCTCATCAAGAGCATATTAAAAAGACGGAAGTGTCATTTTCCTTTTTTTATAGCGAAGGTTACGATCTCACTGTGATTATCATGTCGAAATTAAATGATTTTTTTTAAAGCTTCAAAGAACACTATTAGTCCCTTCAGAGCTCTTTTTAAACTCACGTATTAAACACACGGTTGTTAGACATCTTCAAAAGTTGATACACACTGCGTCTGAACCTCTCTGCCCGTGAAAGTGTCTAATCATTGTGACTGGGAGACTTCAAAGGTAGAATTCCTCTGTCATGATTTGGTATTTCCATAAATTTGTCCTTGTGCTCTGAACTCTGTCACAAACATGCATCCACACTCACACACACACACACACACACACACACACACACACACACACATCCAATAACATCTAAAGGGGAAACAGGAGTGCACTATTTCACAAACCGTATCCCTTCTCTGTTTTCCAATAACAGCCTCCATATTCCCACTGAGCCTCCTAATATGCCTTCTGGTGCATTCAGGTGGCACTAATGACAGATTGAAATGGCAATACCTTCGCTGTGTGACTAAATAATTTTCCCCCTGAACAGAAAGACGGACAAAACTGGAGCTGCTGGCCTCACACGCAGCCTCCCGATGCTGCACACGCTCTGATAGAGGTGTCGCAGATGAAAAACACCTCGCCCGCATGCTGTAGGGAGGAACAAATCTCTGACAGCAAAAGTATGAGATCAAACAACACAGGGAGGGAGGGAGGGAGGGAGGGAGGCGGGGGACGGGGTAATAGAAAGCTCAGCGGACAGTGACCAATGAGACGTGTACGAGGGAATGGAAGGGGCATTACAAATCAGAACTGGAGGAGGGAGAAATGGAGACCAATGAGAGCTGCCCTGCAGAGAAAGAGTGGCATAACAAATTATTGATGGAAATAGAGAGGTTGGGGGGGGGGGGGGGGCAATGAGTAGAAAGAGCGTCCCATGAGAACTGCTCGACAAAATGCAGCGGGAGCCGGTGTTTCCAACAAGGAGGCAGAAAGTCGTAAGACAGGAGGAGAGAGATGGAGAGGCATCGAGATGAAAATAATCAGACTGACTCAACAAAGCGGAGAGAGAGGTGAAAGGAAGGAGAGAGAGAGAGAGAGAGAGGCGACAAATAGACAAGTGGTGTCGTTCAGTCAGAGGGTTGTTAAGCGGTGGGGGGGGGTCCTTGTGAGGCTGCTTTTATTTGCTTACAGTAACAGATGCTGCACATCATCGCTGGATCCTCCGACACATTTTTTTACCACCACTTGTGTTGCAACTTCTGTCCAGAAGGAAAACCGCTAACATATCAATGAATAATGCTGGCAGCCCTGTGCAGAAACAAATGAGCCAGCCAGGAAGTACAGGTTGTGATGGGCAGGCATGCAGGCCTTAATGAGAGGAGACCGGTGTCATGCCACAGATATCCAATTAGTCCAGCTCTCTTACTCGACCTCATCTTAACCTTACAAAACACATCATGTGAAAATGTATAAAAACAAGATTAAACACGGCCCAGGCTTCAGCCCAATCAATGACATCATGTTCATTGATTGGGTTTGAGATTAAAGTTGCAGATCCACTGAAAACAAGCTGAATTTCTATATGTAGCACATGGTTCACTGCACAAAGCATGCTGGGAACATCTGATAGGCCGAGCTGCTGGAGCCACTTTTTAATAGCTTTTCCTCCTTATTATGTCACAAAAATCCATTTTTATTTAACAGTAATGTGCTGTTTGGATTGAAAAGACCCTGAGAACTGACCAGCGGAGCAGGACAGGAAAAGCTGGCAAGCACAGGAAGAAAAGTCTGATGATTAAAATGTTCCCTTCAACAGTTTTCACTTTTCAATTAATCTCTAAAAGGACGATTCCAACATTTGAAGCCTTGGGTCTTATTTTGGTAGCCTGCCATCTTTTTCCTTGCAAAAGAGGCATTTTAATTACCAGACTGAGTTTAAAGTGCTGTGGGAAGGTCCTTAGATAGTTAGGGAAAACAAAAGTTACAGGGACGGACTGGGACAAAGCGATGATTTTGGAAACAGAAAATGAAGGCAAACTATGAGTTTCTTTCCCCAACAGTCTTGTTTTTAAATATTGATTGCCTCGCTTTCCCTCAGCTGTTTATTCTTGATTCTGATTGGTCAGACCCCGTAACAGTGGTATTAAATGCTCAAAGGCAACACATCATATCAGATGATTCTGTGTAAAAGTGTCCAGTAAAAAAATTAAGTTTCCATCAATAAGCTAAAGGATTCTGAAACACTGGATCCTATTGGAAGTGGCTGATCACCTTGCTTCCTGATTGGCTACATTCCATTACACATCACAACTCACAGAGTCATGACTTGGGAGTCGTCGGCTTTCCCCACACACATGAAGATTTTTGGTCGTAAATATTGACCAAGTTTAATATTTATGATTGTCGACCGCGACCCGTTTCGAAGTCACTTATTGGGACAAATTTGGTCCTAACACACCTCAGACCACAGGATAATCTGATAGGATAATCTGATAGGATAATCTAATAGGATAATCTGATAGGATAATCTTATAAAACAGAAGACAATTGGGCATTTGCCGTCCTTGATCGAGACAAAAACAGCCCGATAATCTTAAATTGTGTACCCCGTTTAAATCACAATCCTGTTGCTCACCTTGTCAGGATTCCAGTTCACATAGCCACCTGCTCATTTTACACTATCCCTTATAAATCACACGTCACTGACAGACTTCTTGGCTCTTCTTTGACATGACTCGCTGCATTTTTCTGGATAAACAACATTTCCGGTTCACTCTGCTGCGTGTGCGCTCAGACCCCTGAAGGGACGTTGAAGTATTCATAAGTTTCTGGAAGTACTTTGGTTTGTTCAGAGGCGTCATAAATAAATGACAATATTCAGAATAAGTTATGCTGTTTTTTTGTTGTTTTTTTTTTCTTTTCTTTTGTTTGTTTCGGGGACTTTAGAAATGGTATTTTTAACTGTGTTCAGGGCACCATTTGGCCGATCACACTGGAGAGAAGACGGGAAACGAAACGGGACGTGACAGGCTTCAAAGGCCTCAAACCATGCTTGAACCGTGGATGTCGCATTTTATAGCCGTCATGTTTGTCTCAAGGCAACAAGAATTCACCTTCAAGAAGGAATAAATGCTAAAATATTAAAAAGTTACACTCTCACCAACAAAGATTTGCTGCTTTAAATAACTGAAGAGGTTTCTTTGACACACTTCACTTTAAGCTCTGGGAATTTTGGGTTAAATTTTAATTAATACTGACAGTTTGTAGATGAAATAAATGAGTATTTAATGATATTTGGATAATTGATTTAGTAGTTTCTGACTCATTTGCTGGTCACAACACTTCCCTCTTGGTCTTATATGTAAAGACGTACACACACACGTGTGTTTGTTTTACCGTGCTGCTCAGCCTCGCTGACCTGCGTGAGTGTGTGTTAGTGTACGGTGTGTGCATGTGTGTGTGTGTTCTCATGCTTCAGCTGAGCGAAACCACCCATAAACCCTCCAACACTCCTTCACTCTGCCTCTTCGCTTGTCCCAGTCGACTTCCCTGACATTTTAATTCCTTGTTGCTTAATTGTGCTGCTCTTTCCCCTCTTTCTCTCACACCTCTCCTTCCCCTCCTCCTCCTCCTCCTTCCCGATCATTAGCATCTCATTCCCTAAAGCCCTCCTTCTCGATCAGTCTCTTCGTCTCCCTCCTCTCCCATCATTAGCTTCCTCTTCACCCCACTGACTCTCACACCCTGCTTTCCATCACGCCTGTCTTTCACATTTTCCTTGCCTTGCATTACCTTGTCATCCTTTCCTCTTTCTGCCCCTCTGCCTTTCATCTTGCCCTTTCATCCCTCTCCTCTCCTTCTCATGTTCCTCCAACCGTCACCCGTTTAAAATCCTGCCATGTCCACTGGTTTTCTCACAAAATGGCACATCCACCCAGGGTGAAAAGGTCTCAGACGAGAGCGGGCTCAACCAGCCTCACTCTGCCCTGTGGAGCAGACGCAGAGCACTGTGTTAAGAGGAGGATTAATCAAATAACAGACAGATTCTGAGCTTTTCTGCTCACGTACACGCCCACACCACCGATGCTTAGCAGGAAGCCTCCTCCTGCTGCTGCTGTATATCCGGTTGGATACGCAGGTAATAAGATAGAAGGGTTAGTGCTGAATATTTCAAAAGGCCCGTGCATCAAATGGAGCAGGGCGGACCAAGAAACACGAGGGTAAGACAGAAAAATGTGGGTTGTGTTGTAACTTTGCAGAATCAAACAACTCTGAATGCGCCAGGGAGGTTTAGAAAAAAAAACAAAAAAAACCTGGTACACGGGAAAGAGGAGTGATCAAACACAGCCCACTTCCTGATCAGCCAAGAGGGAGCGCTGACACAGCGTTCAGCTTTCTGTTACAACAACCAGTCAGTCCGTCCCTGCCCTCAAATGTCTTTTTGAAACATTTCCTTTAATCGTCTCTCGGTTGAGAGATCCAGCCTGATTAATACACTTTCGTTCGACTCCAAGCAAAAGTTGTAGCTAAAACATCTCTGGTTTCAATCTGCTCTGAGTGGATTATTTGGCTCAGTAACAGCTGATAACAGAGAATATGCCTGAAAAGAAGACTAATTTGAGCTCTGATTAATTAAAAATCCAGACTTCAGCTGAAAAATCCTCAGTATCATCAGAGCAGACACAAATGTCAAGAGGCCAATCAGCCTCCAAGAACTGACGGGCCTTGTTTGCTAATTACAGAGCCTCCTCCTGGCTGCCCAATCAGTCACTGTAATAATTATACAGATTAGAAAACCTCCTTTAGTCTCAAGAGAGTTTAACAGCTGCAAACGTACCCCTGAGTTCTCCACATGTTGCGTTTAATGTCTCAGTTTTCATTCGCTGTCTGTTACTCAAAGGTGCACAAGGAGAGATATTTACCGCTTTATCGCACAAATGATGCCACAGCGGGAATCCACAGATCGATACTCAGAAATTAGTTTTTCTTGCTTCTAACACCCCTCTCTGCCACCTCCTTTCATAAACTAGAGAGCGCAGATTGAAACGGTGGGATGAAAGCTCTGACAATAGAGATGTCAGAGGATAAAGCTGTGAACAGATGAGGAGCCAGCAGTGACTTTTATCTGAACGAAAGCTGCCACAAATGAAAAACTCTGCTTTGTTTTTTTGTTCTTTTTTTTAAATTGCTACTTTTCATGATCTGCCTGGCAAATTTATCGCAGCTCGTTTTCAAATCACACCATCCCCTCTGTGTTTTGGACCCCCCAGGAAGAGCGTTATCTAAACATGGAGTCATCAGCTTGTTCCTTTCACCTGGCACCTGCAAATGTTTGACGATGAGAAATAAAAAGCCTGAGTATTGGCTCACATTATTTTTCCCTTACGTATGCTGACCAACTGAAACCCCGAACTAGAAACAAGTCTTTCAAATTAAACCGACAAAGTACTTCCTTTGTGATCCACATTAAAGCTGGTTTTGATCTGAAGTCCCTGTCAGCAGCAACACATAATTAATCTGTACACGTCAAAATCCTTTTTAAGGATAAAACTATTTGTTCCCTGTTCTGCTACCACATGTATGGAGTACAAGCCTTTCCTTGTAGATCTTTAAGCCTCAATTCCACCAAGCGGTGGAACATTTTTTGGATCTTTCTTTGACTAAAACCAGGACAGGTCCCCAAATTACCAACCATGTACTGTCCCACTTTATGGTACTCTTCTGTTAAGGGTGCAAGACACAACGATCTGACCCCCGCAGTACGTGTCAGAGCCCTTCCAATCAGATACACAAAGCAGGTCAGATGGAGCAGGACAGGAAGTTGTGCACTGACACCAGGTGACTTTCATACGGAGCCCCAGACATGACATGGTCAATAATAATAATAATTCGTTCCCATGAAATGAGTATAACGTGCCTTCTAAGGTCTGAGACTGCGGTCACGCCATCTACGCTTCGGAAAAGCGCTGTCGTGCTATCTACGCTTGAAAATCAATCGATAAAAAAATCAACAATTTAACAAACAATTTAAGATTGATAATTTATGAGTTTTTCAAATCAGCTCCTGTAGCCATGCGTGTGTACAGTGTATGACTTAAGCATGCAATAACTTGAAAACTGTACGGTGAAATGACTTGAACTTCACCACAGGGGACCTGGAGAACAAGAATCTGGTGCAGTACGCTGAAAACAATTTGAGTTTGATTTTTTATGAATTTTTCAAATCAGCCAATATATCAATGACCTGGTTTGACTTTTTTCTTTTTTATTGATTATTTTATTTTGTTTGTTGTAATATTACATGAAAGCAATGACAGATGTATGTATACCAATAAATGAAAATATGACCAAAAAAGCAACTCTCCCTTTGGAACTTGGAACTAAACTTTTGGCCATTCGAGTATTGATTTCTGAGTTTACGAGGTGCACTTGAATGTACCATGAAGCCGCACACACTCATTACCGTACTAAGCAATGTAGACGGGCGGTCGATTTTCAAGCGTAGATAGCACGACAGCGCTTTTCCGAAGCGTAGATGGCATGACCGCAGTCTCAGACCTTAGAAGGCGCGTTATACTTATTTCGTGGGAACGAATTATTATTATTATTGACCATGTCATGTCTGGGGCTCCGTACTTTCAAAACAAAATGAACCCTGTCTACATGAGATCAAATTTATCTTGACTACAACAACAAACTGTCACAATGAGCCGAGCCAATCAAGGAGTCAACAGTTCTGAGATTTTACAGCTCAACATGAACAAGGAGAGGATCACCCTTGGGTTTGGAGGAGCGGATCTCCTCAGTCTCTCAACTCAAGCTCTCCAGCAGACTTGCTACCAGGATCAGACATGGATCTGGATCTGGTGTATTTCAGGCTGTAACTGCAGCTGCAACACTTGCACAGTTGCTTTTTCCTTTAAGGCAGGGTTATTCAATTAAAACTCAAAGAGGTCCAATCAGAAAACATGTTTTGTATCAAGGGTCCAGAACAACATACTGTGTGAAACTTTATATTATTATATTGTAATGTTAAATGAACATATATTAGACAATGTTTATGGTGGCCTAACATTTAAGTAAACAGAAATATTTACAGCAGACAGTGAAATCATTATTATCTTATTAAATTTAAGAAGGGCTGTATTTAAAAATAAGAGATAATAAATCAAACAGTTGTTTAGTAATTGTGTGCGGTCTCTGAGCATCAGACAGTGATTTTGTGCTCTCAAAGGTAAAAATGGACATAATTGAGTCGGTCCACTTTTCTTTTCTTAGGCTGCGTAATTTGTGGGTGTTTTTCTCTCTAACTCCGGCTCCCTCGTCTCTTCGTCCTCTCATTCTGTAATTTTCTTTATTTTTCTATCGTCTTTTCTTCTGCCCCTGGCTTCTAAACTTTCGCCTGCATGTAGAGCAGCAATATTTAAAGCCTGGAGTGCAAAACCATCATTGGCTGAGAAGCATCACATGGGATGGCTTAACTCGAATGCAATTGGTCCATACATTTCCAGCGCTACTCTACCAAAACTGTAAATGCTGTAAAATAAAAATGTTTTGTCAAATTTAAAGTCCCCTCATAATTTACCCATGAGGGGTCTGGGTCTGCATAGCATGGCGTTGAGGTCCGCCATTGGGTGATGCCTGCTGTAAGGGATGATTTCCTGGATCATGCAGTCTGCGTGGCACTCCCCTCATATGTTCTGGTGTTTTTCCACCTCTGCGCCTGTTCCAACAGGTCTGCATCCTGCCCCCCCTCAGACAGCTTCAAGCAGCCAATCAGCACAGTGCCTGATTATCACAGAATCCATTCTCACTACCATCACTGCATGAATCGTGAGGTGAGAAACTGAGAGGATGAAGATCCTCCTCAGAGGATGTTTCTGAACTTGAATTCAAAAGGTAAGTAGTGACTGTTGCAGCTAAAATTATGATTTCTGACAGGTTTTAATTAGAGTAATGAATCCACCCACCAGCCTTTCTAAACTAACAGATCACATTGCAACTTGTTTGCTAAAACTTAGCTTTAAACAAAGTGTTACCACAGCAATTACATTTAATCACGGAGGCCACACTTGACTAATCTCTGCTCGTCACTCTCGCTTCCAACAGACGGTGTAACCTCATTAAACAGTACAGCTCCTCTCAAATCACAACCTGTTCTTTTTTTGGGTTGAAGAATTTTGTACAGATGCTGCCACAAGCTCAACCCCTCCAAATTTAATTACATTAAAAGCCAAGGCTAAGACTCCAGCATCTTCCCCTGTTGGAATCGGGAGCATCAGCTGCTCGGGGTGAGTTATCCTCGCTTAGAGAGGAAGTTTTTATATCACTAACAAGGTCTGGCTCTGGTCCTGTTGGGCGAGGGAAAAGTAGCCAGCAGAGGCCAATGGCTGATCGCAACACAGGAGCATAACCAACTGCTAATTATCTGTAAACAAACCACTTTGTTTGTGTCTGCAGAACCAGGCAGGGCGGTACAGTACAAATACTAAATGTTTCAGGGGCGTATGCAGGACACAGAGAGCTGGCAGCCTCAGAGGTAATCTTTGATGACTCAACAAAAAAGTGCAGTGGATTAGAAACAATTCCCTCACCTTAACATGAATGAGATTCAACACTCCAGAGAGAGGCTGAGGAGAAGATTTTATTACCCCTTTAAAGAGAAAAGCTTGCAGTTTCCTCTGGTTTCTACTTTTAGGCGACGCTGCGCTTACCTTCCATATTTTGCAGACACGAGGCTTGACTGATTATGTCATGGAACGCCTGAAAGGACACACCCAGCTGGATATTTTCCTATACCTTCATGATTTTGCACCTGGTGTGTTTTTTTTTTCTCAATTTAAAAAGATGCCACATTTGAGAAGCGGAGTTGAAAAGCTCTCTAAGCATTCACTCGGGGATGCTGAGTATACATCTCTATTTAGACAAGATTTCATAGAAAGATCTGCAACTGTCAAAACATTTGTCTCTCTTTCACAAACAGTGAGAGAGATTTCCAAACAAACTGGGGCTAAAAATGATTGTATCACAGCTCAACACAGACAGCGATGAGACACGCTGGTCTGCTTTTCTTGACAGTTGAACACAGAGTTCTTTCAGCTGCTCAGAGCCACGAGGTGCTGATCGACCCTGCTACTGTTCAGGAGTGTTTCCACCTTCACTGGAGGACCTTCACTGCAGAAGTGCCTGTGTACGCTCTGACTCCTTCCTCTATACGGCAGGGACTATTTAACAGATGTTTTCACAATATCTGTGAACCTGGTTTACATCAAACAGCCCAGATCATGTTTTCCTTTCTTAATTTTTCTTTTTCCTTTTTATTTAAAGGTAAAGTAAAACACTTTGTAAATGATCTATTTCGTTTCAGCCGCTTGTGGAAGATTACTTTGGAGACTTGCCGCCTCAGTCGTCATTCGGTCCATCTTCCACAATTTATAAATATAATGAGCATATATATGTTTTCAAACAGGTTGATGTCTTGTTAACAAAAGTTCAGCTGGACTGAAGCAGGGCTCTAAAACTTTTCCGTCTGTGTCCACTCGCGATGGGCAATGATTCTCAAAAATTTATTAATATTTTAAAAATTGAAAAGTTCATTTAATTAAAAAAAAAAAAAAACCCAAAACATTGTTTTCCTGTGTTTTACAGCAGATATACAAGAAGGGCTGTATTTAATGAGTTGTGGTCTGACTGCAGCAGGTCACAGCATAAAGCAACAATCCTATTTTAGCTGGATGCCGGAGCTGTGACCTGTCAAAAAATATATATAAATAAATAAAAAAGAGCCAATTGAATGGGAAAGGAAAACCACCTAAAAACACCCAGTGACTTTCAAAATAAAAAAAACCATGTCCAACCCAAATCGTATTTAGCTTGACTATAATAACAGACTCATAATGTAAGGTGGTTTTACAGCCTAAACAAGAACGAAGAGAGGCTCATTAATGGAGCGGGATGTGCGGGCGCTCCTCCGAGAAAACAAACAAAATTGAGACGCAGTGCAAACTCTGCAAGGTTAGCCTAGCCTATCGCAAATCAACAGCAACTCTCCACTGACGTGTTAGAGTGAGGCCTGCAGCAGAAAGTGGGGCGCTGTCCGCAGATCAGCAGTCAATGGCAAGCTTCATGGCAAGCGCCTTGTGTCGGCATACGAATAATTTTCAAAAAGTTACCAGCGAAAATCAAGTAGAGCGTTTGCTTGAAATGCCCGTCCCTAATGTCCACCAGAATAACAGAGTCTGAGACTCACAATCCCTCCAGGTGGTTAAGTGTTGCTCACAGCTGCAGGCTAATTTAAGAAACCACCAACTCAATGTCAAAACGACCATAATTTCAGTCTGAAAACTCACCTTTAAATTGATTGTTATGGTTGCAAATACATGTTACATGTTTGGCGTCCAGCAATGTCCAGGCTTCGCTCCATATCATCAATGCCCTTACACGGACAGAACATACAATACTTGTTAAGTGTAGCCAAATAAATATTTAATTTAAAATATTATGTAATTCTATTTTTAATGAATATCCTCAAAACCCTAATATAATTTATCTGTAATAATATTCAGTGAAAATGAGTGTTTTTATGCACCATCAGCCTTATGTTGAATGTAAACGTGTTTATATAGTTCCTCTTACCTGTTGTAGCAGGGGGGTCCTTGATTACTGTAACACGCACAGACAGACGTGACGTAGCAGCATCTTCGCGGCTAAAGTTGTGCAGCTCTTGTCATGGTAAGAGATGTTTGTTTAAGCTAACTTGTTTGAAAGTCCTAAGAACTGTTTCAGACTACATAACACGAACGTTATAGCTTTTGTTAATATGTTAATGAGCTTCGTCATCAATATGAGTCGTTCAAACTTTTAAACGACGTTAATCGCGTCGAAGTTTTTCGCCTAATTTGCACATTCAGTGACCTGCTGCAGGGGAGAGAGACCATACCACTGCCTCTGTATGTATGTGTGTGTGTGTGTGTGTGTGTGTGTGTGTGTGTGTGTGTGTGTGTGTGTGTGTGTGTGTGTGTGTCTTTGCCCTGTGCCCCTCTTTATAGCTATGTGTAGATGTTTAAACTGTTGTATTGAGGTTTTATATGTTGAAAACGAAAAAAAAGAAGTTTTTCACATAACATATAATTAGAAGTATGTATTCTACGTTGTTATTTCTGTAACACAATAAAAAAAAAGTTGTGCAGCTTTTGACATGTGGTGAGAGACCGTACCACCGCCTGTGTGTGTGTGTGACTTTGCCCTGTGCCCCTCTTTGTAGAGAATTAATGTGCACATCCAGCCCTCTGTGTGACTGACTTCCTTCATGCCGACAAACAACCATCTTAAGTCTGCTACATAAGCGGATGCAAAGGTGAGTCTGTGTGCACCTGTGAGCTCCACACTGGCTGAAAACTGAAGATAATTTAGCAGGTTTGCAGAACATTAGCCCACCTACACACACTTGTTGCTGTTTCCCATGCGGCTGTAAATTAACCTGCTGCAACCGATACTTTCATTTGTCTTCAGTAATCACCTCGGGGGTCATGTGGCAGCAAAGAGCGGAAAGGAGAAGAAAACAGACGACACGTTTCCTTTATGTGCATTGGCATAGAAACAGCCACTACTTCTACGTATGCTTGTGTAATAAAAGATAACTGATAGAGGTGTCATTACTCAGGGGATAGGCTGTTAGCGTGCTGCATTCAGGGGTGCTCAGAAACAGTAGATTCAGGAACAAAAACCATAAGCTGGACAGAGCGTTACAAGTTCAAATAATTGTTCAGTTTCTGTAATGACTGCTGTCATTTAAAGAAATACATCATGAAACCGTTTAGTATCTGTGGCGGTTGGTCTTCCTGGCAACCAACCTCCTGGCTGGTGATTGGTTGGGACGTTTGACCTGAGCTCTCTTGAGTCTCTTGACATCTCTGTGCTAAGTTACACACTTCTGCCATTTCCTAAACAGGGTGTGACTTGATTTGTGTCACGTACAGGTACGATGGATCATGTACATGGTCATGTTCACTCTATCCAGATGGCGCGATATATCTGGATAGGGTTTTTTGTTGTTGGAAAAAATCGGAGTAATGAGGCTTTTTTTAAAATGTAAGGAATAGAAGGTACAGATAATTTTGTATAAACATAAGGAGTGGAACCAAGAGGTTAGCTAAGAAATAATTTCTCCAGTAAATTATAGAGTTCCAAAATTTCCTCTTAAGGTAAGTAATGAAGTATTTTTTCTGTTACTTGACATCTCTGAACAGACAGTGGTGGCAAAATTGTTAGAACACCTCACAGATTAGATTAGAAAACATTGACCTTTTTGCCTCCAGATCCTGATAATAAAACAGTTTTTATTTACTTTGAACTTAAATATCTGGTTTGTCCACCTTTTGCAGCAGTTACAGCAGCTCATGTCTTTGGCAGAGTGTCGATATATTGCTTCAACACTAAAGTTATCCCATGACTTCTGCAACCCAAGCCAAAGGCTTTCCTTTGATCGTTCAACAGATCTGTTCCCTTTATTTTACTGCTCAACCAAACCTGCTGGATGGGGTTGAGGTCTGGACCTGAAGGGGCCGGTCCATCATTTTTGTTTTTTGGATCGACCTTTATTCTTTGTGTGGGTATTTTATTGTCTAATTTAACCCTTTAAAGCCGGACCAATCAAAAAATAGACCCTTTTTAACAAAAAATAGTTTGCATGTATTTTTTTTTTTTTTTTTTTGTATCATGGGTGGTTTTGGCAACTTTTTAAGTAAAGTTTTTAGTGAGTATGCATTCATTCAGTGCAAAAAAAATACCTATTTTACGAATAAGTAAAACTTTAGATGTTATTCTTACCGCAACTTCTTGAAAATTAAAAATGACTTTCCTCAAAAAAAAAAGAGTGTGGATGATTTCATGAGAGCAGAGGTTTTGAAAAGGACCAAAATACTACTACCACTACTACTTATAACAACAACAATAATAATAACAATAATAATAATAATAATAATAATAATAGCTTAGATGCTGTTCTTGAACTCGTGGCAATGTTTTATTTTCAATGTAGTTTTAAAAAGTGCCTTAACTTGGGTCATTTTAAGGACAATATATATATATATATACTTTTTTTTTTTCAGGGATGTAAAAAGTTCTAATGTGAGTTCCAATAACTTCTTAATCAAAGATGGGGAATGATTATTTTCAGAATGCAGTTTTTATCTTAGAAAAATGATAACCATAGTCATTTTTTCTTCTCATCTTTCATGTTTATTACTTTACAAAGTGCTTCAGGGCGCATGTTTGAACAAATTTCCTGAATTAATGAAGTTGGGTTGAGTCATGGTGGTGGAGAAAATTAAATCTTGTGACTGGAAAGCAGCATAAGTCAGTAAAGGGACGTTTGGTTTCCATGTTACACAATTAAGAGGAAGATCTCATTAAAAAAACATGCATTCTCCATGCGTCTCCTCCCCACGGTAAACAAACTGATATTAATCTCTGGCATCTATAATGACGCCGACATTTAGCTCCATGCGGAATCCTGACAGTGTATATGTTCACTGACATCACTTTGAAGTCACACTGGCTTGACTTAAATTGGAAATCTTGTTAAAGAGCAGCGTCTCATCATTTCTGGTCAGTGAGAGATTGGTGAGAAATGTGCTGCTCCAGCTTGTATCAGAGCATCAGTGTGACGGGTGTGCACCACACGCCCTAATTAGTTTCCCAGGCGCTGGGGAAAAAAACAGATCTATAATTAAAACTGGTGATCACCGGCTGCTTGTATTTATCAGTTAACCACATGGGAGCCTTATCAGCGTGACAGATGGTAAACCAGCTAATGCACTGCTTTTGGTTGTTTTAGCCTTCGGTTAAATGCATCATTCGGACAACTTAATGATTTGAAAAAGTACTTCTTTTTTTTTTATCACTTCAACTGGGTTGCCTGATTGGTAAAAAACGGCTTTTCCTCCATGCTTTCCTTCCATCTCTGTGTCAAGGTTGCACAAACTCAATTAACACATAAACATTAGCATATCCAATTTAAAGCCGCAACCAATGGCTGATTAAATGATTCACTGACTGATGGAGAATTAATCTGCGCCACTTTATTTTTTTATCTGCATCCATTTCAAGAGTCAACAGAAACAAAGAATACTCTAAATTTAAAGTCCACTCAATACGGACCATTTCCATTTGGAATTAGCACCCAGATTTTCTTATTTTTAGTTGAGAAGTGAATGCCTACATCTGAATTGACCATAAATCATTTTTTTGTCACGTTTAAGAAAATAATAAATGTCTACTATCTTCCATGGCGTCAGCATGCTTTCTCCCCATTTACAGACATTTAATGTTCAGTATTTTATCACACACACTGACACAAAAACTCATGAATATATTATTCAAACCCCAGAGAGGTGTATCACCCTGCAAGGCATCTTAACTCCATTAACAGAAATCCATATGAGCTTAATCAGGTATTTTGAAAGGGGGACTGAAGCATAAAGCGTAAAATTGAAAAAAACAACAACACACGTTGCCTTAAGAGCAATAAAAATCCATTTTATTGACTTATCTTTAACGGGTGAGATGTCTCAGATCCCAATTAAAAATGTGACATTTGGTCTGCCTCATTTTTAAACAACAAAATGGATCCATTTTCAGGTTTCTCCAAAGAGAGCGTGCACGACAGATTCTTGCTTTGTGACTCAGTAAGAGCAAGATGTGTACCAGATAAACCAACATTAGAGCATACGAGTTTCGTACAATAAGTATGATTTGGAAAGTGTAATCCAAACCGTCTACAACACTCGCAGTGTCGTCTGATTTGGTTTAAATTCAGTATGTAGGCAGTGTGCGAAAACTTGTGAAATCTGCAGTATGCCAAAGATTTCAGGACGTGCTACCAATTCAGGAAAATTTCTCAGTATGTATCAGATCAGTCTGTCTAATGTACTGTTTCCCACAATGCACTGCACTAATGTTGTTTGTGGGTTTAGGTGAATTACCTCCATCTACTGGAAAGAGTCGGCATTACGACAACAATACAACACTTGAACAGTCCGTGAGAAAGTAGAGTAGTGATGCAAAAGAAACGCTGTTAAAACTCTTCACTTTTATTCATAAAAGAGATTTTCACTTCTAAAATTTTTATTTATTTTTTTTAAAAACCTACATGCATTTTATTGAAGTGTTTTTTCATAAGATGTAGAAATAAAAAAGTCAATCTGTTCCAGATTTGTTTTCAATAAACGAAATTAGTTTTGGTGTAAGATTAAAAATCAGATCTGATGATTCTTATTAAATATAATTTCAATGCCTCTTTAAATTTGTTATCCATAAACCCTTTCAGACCCTGAACTCTCTCCTTGAAATCTCTGATGATTTCTAAATGAATTTAAAATGTTCCTTAAACCACTGAAAATAATGAAAGGACCAAAAACACACACAAAAAAATGATAATAATAAAATTGCACATTTACTTAAAAGAACTCCTTGCTAAAATATAACAACCATCATCTTCCCTTACTTCTTTACCTTTAATTCTTTAATTTAACTTATTTTATTGTATTTTTTCTGTATCGTTACTGGTGTGTTTATATAAAATGCTCTATCAGGAAATCTCTTTGCATCCTAATAACTGAAATGTCAAGATGCACCCATATTTTGTTTTGTACATTAAGAAAAAGTCAAACATTAAAAAAAAAAAATCCATCAGCTATAAGTCCATTTTCCAAAAACCAGAGTAGCATACTACAAACAGACCCAACAGAACAGTCATACAGTTTGAAAAACAGCTTAAGTTAAACTTCTGCTTCCACATGAGTCTCCAAACCCTCCTTTTCTGAGTGCGACCCATCCATCACCCCTAATCAGACCACCAAAGTAAGTTCCTTCCGTTTTTGTACCACAACACCAGGCTCATTCCTTCATTGTGTCATCGATGTTGACACAAATATGAGTCCCAGTAAGCTTCCTGTGCAGGCGACCTATATGGGCCTAATTCTGGCAGGCCACACTGGTCTATAAAAGTGTGAGCATTTGTCATTTTAAAGTTCCTGTGAGAAGTTTGTAGCCTGTTATAAAACAAGCTGAAATAAATATTGATGACCTACAATAACAAACGAGACCATCATTAAGAAGACAGACTACTTTGAGTCTGAAAGCCTGAAGCTGCTTTCGAGTGCTGAAACCAGGTGAAAACCTGCAGCAAACATGCTTCATGTGTGATACATGTGACTGTTAAAAGTGAGTTAGATGAGATTTTATTTGTCCAAGACCTCCAAATTTATGTAAGGAAAATCACTACAGATTTTGTTGTCAGAGGGGGCGCCAAAATCAACACACACCAAAAGTTCCTCCCAGGAACTTTGAGCTCAAAAACTCCCACCAGGAGCAGTCTGTTAACGCCTGACTCACACCGGGTCAGTGTCCACTCTGTCTGCTCTCTCCTCTGTCTCACTGGCTGTGTGTTCGGTCAGCACTTTGCAGCACCGCCAGCCAGCTTGAGTCATGAGACCGAAGAGCTCCCACACATCCCACCCCGATGATGAGCTTCTCTTCATTCATGTTGGGCTGTGAAACCTCAAACCTGTTGACTCCTGGCCTGACTTCCCTCATAATGTTTGTTTGTTGTTGTTGTTGGAAATCTAAAATACCATCTGGTGTCAACACGGTGTATTTTATTTTGAAAGTCATCTGTTGTTTTATTGTGTTTTCAGTGCATGACTTCCCTTTCCGTCATTGCTCAAACGTATAGGAAAAAAATGAATTCTTGAGTTTTTGACCCAAAGAGCTTTACACATTGATTTAAATTTAAACCTTAATCTGATACGGACTGGAGACAGATCTGGTGTGATTCATCATCTTTGTAGCTCAAAACAACTCGTGTAAACGTTTTAAAACATCGGCACTATGACTCCACCTCCGATTTTTGATCATTTTGTCACTTTCTAGCTGTTAAAAGCGGATTATTAGAGCGAGTATGACGGCTAGGCTAGTATCCTCAGCTCTGTGGTCTCCATGGCAACATAAACAGAACGTTCACCTGGAAGAGCAAAACCGACAACCGCTATGAACCATGGGAAGTTTAGAATGAGGTGGATTTCATGCAGTAAATTGTAAATAAGTCCAGTTTTTGAAAGTTGGAAGTGTTCCAGAAAAATGGGTCAAAGCTTTACTCACAGGATGTTTTTTGACCATTTTATAGTCAAAAAAAAAGTCCAGGCTGGCACTTTGAGGCTCAGGTGTTAAAATGTTAAAGGTCCCCTTAAAGAGCACAGGAGTTGACCATCTCCGGGCTCTAGGGTGTTTGTTCAACAAATAATAGATTTCAAAGACCTCAAAGGCTCCTGGGAAACCTCTCGTTTTAACAGAAAACCTCATGGGAGTTTGTGAAAAAATGACAATAAAAGCGTGCGCTGCAGGCTTTATTTAAGCACAAGTTGTCACTTTTCAAATATTTCCCTTTCTGTGTTTTATCTGTTCCATCAAAGTGTCAACATGAGATGCCCAGAAAGTACCAAACTATGGAGAACCCTGTAGGGAGAAAGCTTTATTGGAAGAAATTGCTCAAGCACACATCCTGCTTGTTAGAGAAAATTTGGCTTCGTCATCACAGCCTCTGCCTGTCTATTAGAGGAAATAAGGCCACTGGTGGATTGTCTTGTTTTGGCCCTCACAGCGCTTAGACTTCTAGATAAACATGGCTTCCATCCCTTTGGTAAGATACATATTTTATGAGGACAATTTGGTCTGGACTCTGTGTTTATCTTGTCAACACTTAACAAAGCTGTCTTAAAGCTGCTGCGCCCTGCGGTAACAATTCCCACCCGCTGTCAGACCACTCCACGCTTGCCCCGAGGACTTGGACTCAAAAAGCAGCACGGGGTCTAATAAGAGTGGATGTCCTTCATTTTTCTTTAAAAGACTAAGAGATCAGCCTTTGATGGGTACAAGGCTCCTCTGAGGGTGTCTTTGTGGAAGCCACAAAGGCGTGCAGGGCAGGGGCGCCCCTTAAGAAAAAACTCAGGCGGATCCGTGCTTTGTGGCGAGATTGATTGGACGAGCGTTTCCACTCCTCAGAGAGGCAATTCCTCTTTCTCGCCTGAGCGTGTTATTGTGTCCATGGCTGAGGCACTCTGTCTTTTCGTCTTTACAAGACAAGAGTGAGCGGGGACGATGAAGCTGAAGATAACTCGGATACCTCGGTGAGACACTTGAATGTTAAAACCTGTGTGTGAGTGTGTGTGTGAGTCAGGTGCAGCAGGGTCAGGCTCAATGCTTTGGCGTGTTTCCATCACGGTGAGGAGAGACAGATGGCACAAATGTGATAAATGCGGCTCTCGCACTGAGCATCAAACCTATCGGGGTCTTTATAAATATTGTTAGGAAGGGAGGAGGTCAATAAAAGAGGGGAAGGGTAAATTTGTATTCCAGTCTTTCCCTGTGAGATGAATTTAAAGAGGTTCATCTCACACGCTGAGGACACATACTCTGAGCTTTTTAATGGCTCATATCACCGTTTTGTCATTTATCAGCACATTGTATAATCCACTTTGTAAAGCAGCTCCTGATTCACGGTCTAATTGATTTTTATGACTCAGATACCAATTAAATGGGCCTACTAATCTGCTCAGACTGGTACTTTAATACAGGTACAGTTTCAGGAGTCCTGACTGGAGGGAAGGTGTGAGGAACGGTGGCGTATTTCAAGGGAAATGACATCATTCATACACTTGATACCTGCAGTATAAAGCGCTTGAAAACTGAACTTTGGGAGACATTAGATTGACGACATTGAAGCGGTTAAAGTCGTCTTTCGCAGATAAAATGTGCCGTGCGAACTGCAGGAGTCCAGTGATGTTACGACGGGGACCTTGAGAAACTCTGCCAACCTTCAGACAGGCCGATTGATGAATGAATAAAATTTATACTTGATCCGTACAATAAAGTTACACCGCGAAGAGCTGACTGTGTTTTAAGGTGATACCATCAATGTCAAGCTTTTCCTGCCTTTATTGTAGCTCACATCAGCAGATAAAGCTGATATGTCGTAAAACACGTTTAGCCTTGAATTCTTTTAAGGTTTCTTCTTCTGGTTTACACAGTCAGACTCCGTTTGATGCAACATATGTACGTATTTTTAGTCCATGTATGCAACAACGTCTGTCATCTGGGACCACAGAGGATATTGCATTTTTTATGACATATACCGTCCTGGTACTCGACTTCTCAGAGGGGGTGACATGCCCTACATCGTCTGGCTGTAAGAACTCACAGCAGAGAGTCTTTTGACTCAGGTTGATGTAGCAAAGCAACATTAATTGTTGTGTTTTGTATTTCCTGTTTTGTACTGTGCTGATAACACATGATCAGTGTTGAATCCACTCTTAGCTGGCTGGGCTGTTGTTTTTCTGTGCTGGACACCTCAGAGGCAGAGCTATTCTTGGGGTTGAGCTTGAATTGTTGACATTTTCCAACAAATTCCTAGTTTGGCGCTTGGTTTGGGTCAGCCTTTCAAAACATAAAAAAATGTACTGTCATTCTTTGGGGCTGGCCATATGCTCTTTACATTGTGGATGTTCCACGTATGTCACCCATTGATGAGTCCAGCTAACTTAACCTGGACACTGGATAAGAGGAGGAGAGGAGATGCACAGGGTAGACGTTCTTCTGCCGGCGAAAAGCAACTCAACAAGCTCTTAATTATGCAAATGCATACTTAATGTTAATGTAATTAAAATACATAACTTCCCCTCTGTATACACAAATAAAAATTCAAGCTTCAGTTGGTCACTATTTTTGTTGCACTAGACCATAAACACGTTTGATTCTGCTGTTAGGTAATACCATAGCCTACAGAAAAGATCAGGGTAGGTTGTGGACCTACTCATAGGCGACTTGCACCTCCACCCAAATGTAACTATCTATCCCAACGATGTAGACCTGCGATTGGTCCACTGAGCAGGATCGTGTTTCCTGATTTTTCCAATCGAGGTTGGTGATGTCTATCACAGCTCATGCTTTTTTCAAACATTAGTAAATTTTCTGCTCATTGCTCAGTATGTGGTGTCAATATTATTTTTTTAGAGGATGTTGTTTTATGCAGACGTCTCAAATACACCACATGTGTCTGCGGTCCGGCTCTGCTTCATTGCGTGTTGACTGCGTTCGGCAGCTCCCACAAGCTGCGTGTTCAGTCCAGCAAGCCGCATGACTGACAGTCAGCTGGAGTCACAGACCGAGGAGTTCCTGCACTTCCCACTCTTATGGTGATCCTCTCTTCATTCTTGTTTGGAATGTAAAACCTCAAACCTGTTGACTCCTGGTCTGGCTCCACTCATTGTGTCCATTTGTTGTTGTAGTCAAGCTAAATACAATATGTTTTTAATGCTACAGCTTGTTTTATTTTGAAAGTCATCAGCTATTTTTAGGTGGTTTCCGTGCACTTCTTCCTGTCCAGGTTGATCATCCCTATGGTGAACTGATGCTTCACAGCTCTGGCAAAAATAGGATGGTTGCGGATTACCTGCCGGACCAGGCACGCAACCGCACGCAACCGCACGCAACCGCACGCAACCGCACTGCAACCGCACTGCAACCGCACTGCAACCGCACTGCAACCGCACTGCAACCGCACTGCAACCGCACTGCAACCGCACTGCAACGGGACTGATCCAGTGTAAGCCGACACATTGACTTGAATGGAAATCTTTCTGATCCGGTGCTGTGACGAGTGGAGTCGGACCGGAGACGCATGTAGTCAATAACCACAGATGGGTGCACAGCTATAGACAAGTGTCATCTCAGCATCTTCTTTTCAGTTATTTCTAGTTTTCTTCCCAACATGAGATCGAATTCACAAAAGCCCCTGACAGCATTCAGTCATCCAGAAACATGGAGGATATTTCACTTTTATGAATTATACTGGGACGGTGCTGGATGTCGTGCTCTTTGCCCTACAACGGAAAGCCTCTTAAAAAGTTCAACGAGCTGAAAGTAACAACCGAGCCTCATATTATCAGTCGTATTTTGTATTCCATACATTACGTCTTATTGTCAAATCCCAGCTCTCACTTCGCCTTGCTGAAAACTCTTTTGGAGTTGCTGGTGTGTTAGCGGCTTGTGGAGCCTTCGGGCGCTTGCCTCGAGCACAAACTTGGAAAGGGCTGCAGAGACTTTGTGAGCTCACTTCTTTGTAACTCCACACCCTCAGATTATTTCCATTTCAGACTTGTGGTCCTCAGACTCAAATCACGCCAACATCACTTCAGTTGGTACATCAGACTTCACACACAGCTCACTCCAGAGCCAAAACACACTTTATACAGCTGATTCAACACGAGCAGTTCAGCTCCACCAGACAGACTTTGGCACACAGTATCACTCAGACGATGTTTGAGCTTTTATTTTGGAGTATCGGGGAAAGTTGCCAGGTTTGTTTGGAAGTCAAAGGAGCGTCCTAATGGTTTATAAAGTGAATATCATATTCAGCCCTTCCTCCCCTCACTAAAGTTTCCTTCAGCTCTTTGTGGTCAAGCTGTCATGGAAAGATGAGTTCAATTACTTCGTTCATTAGAGGATCGGCTCAAATGTCACACTCAATAAATGATCAGCGTGTATTTTTAGCTCGTTTTTCACTAAGAAGCAGTCTGGGTCATTAAAGCATCATCAAGGTGCTTTATGATGAGGTCTGCCTTGCCTCGTCTTCTACTGGGACATTTTTTCCCTTACTCCGTCACCACCTGCTGTTCCCCCACCTGTTCCTGCAACCTCCACCTCCCCTCTGTTCCTCCCCCTCCCCCCTATCTCCACCCCTTCCTGCTCTGCACCACTCCACCTGCATTCAGCACAGGTCCCAAGGTGCACATGGGTTTGCACATCCATGCTGCTCGGACTCTGCTGCACCACACTGCAGTCGTTTTTTTGTTTTTTTGTCTCCATACTGCTCCAGCCAAACCTCGATTACACGAACAAGGGCAGTAAAGACAAACCCACAGCACCCCTAAACCCCCCATCGCCTCCCTCTTCTCCCTCCATCTGTCTTCCTCTCACTGTCTAACTCTCTGTGGTAGTCAGAATACTACCTCCATCTTCCGTCTCCCACTGCCCAATCCTTTCCCCCTCAACCACCATCTGGTTCTCTCATTGTGCAGACTCATTTTACTTCTGTTTGGCTGTAGTTTAATATAGTTACTCCCCTCCTCCTCCTCCTCTAACCCAAATCATCTCCCTCTCTGCCTCTCTTGGTGTCTCTAGCTCTCCCTCTGCCCAGCAGCATCCGTATTCTGTGCAGCGCTGCAGCAAAACGCTCCCGCCCTTCTCCCTTTCCCTTGTCGATAAGGAGATGGAATTTTTATCAGTGTTAATAAAAGCCTCTATTTTTATAGCCTGCTGAAAGAGCCAGGGCCTCATCTTTGCATCCTCTCACTGCTGTTAATGTGCCAAAGTGTGAGGAGTGTTTGTGTGTGTACGTGAGTGTGTGTGAGCCTTGTACTGTGCAGCAATGAGCGATGAGAATATTTGTATGTCTGAGAGCGAATGGAGGTCTGAAAGGGCAAGCAATGGAGAGCAAGTTTGGTGAGGGTCAGTGGAGTCAGTCTTTGTGAGCTGTATTGAGATATTGAGTCTTAAAGTGAATTCTTTGACTAACAGACTGCTGACTGAAAGCAGGTCTTAAAGACTTCAGCACTGAAAGTTTTTACACTTTAACGCTAGAGGCACAATAAACAGGACTCCCATCCTCCTCTGAGTCATCTGTTTGTCGCTGAGTTCTATTTTAAAGACTTTGTGACGATTTTCAGTTTTCAGTTATCTATTGGAGTGTAAAGCCCAGTTTCCACCAAGCGGTCCAGTATGGCTCAGTACAGGTTGGTATGAGCCAGATCAGTAAAGCCTGATCTTGTTTGCGTTTCCACAGCCAACCGTGCCCTTCTTGGTGGGCGGAGAGTAAGTCAGATGCCAATAGCCGTGTCAGCTGCGTAATAGCGTGATGTCGTGATGGGGACACATTAGAAAAGCAGAGTCAAAAGAAATAAAAGAAACAAGCGTGGTGGTCAAATCAAAACGAAGAAGCTGATTTGTATGTACGCAAGAATTGATCAATACCGATACCACCGTTGGTATCGATATTTCAGATCGATTCACCAACCACTAATCCTGAGCCTGGCACAAACGTAGGATCCAAACGCGATACTTGGAATGTGAGATGAAGCAAAAAGTTTTATTTCACCAATGGTTAAATAAAGCACAAAACAAATTCACAGCAACAGCTGGAGCGCTAATCTGAAGATAAAAGACCAAACAAAACTCGGCAAAAGGCTGGAATCCTACGCTACAAAAAATTAAACAAAACAGCGTACGGCTAGAATCCTAAACTACTAAGTTCAAACAAAACAAGAGATGAGGTTGCACGTAACGAGACAAGGGATCTAGGCACATGGACGCGAACACAACGAACTGGCACAGGACAAAGGAAGACACAGACACTAAATACACACAAGGTAAGGGAAACAGCTGGAAATAATCAGGGCAATCAACGACACAGAAGTAAAACTAGAAACAATACTGAAAAGTAGACTCCAAAGACACCCGGAAGACAAGACTTGGACATTGAATCAGACTTGACACCAGCTAGACATGACACAGTTGTAAACTGTAAATTACTGTAAATGGGAACATTTGACCATTGAGACCATAAGCAAGTGTTAATTTTCCCAGAATGCATTGTTTATAACGGTATTATACTGTTATTTCGAAATATAGTAGATCACATCTGTTGAAATTTTGCTGTAAATTTACATCAAAGTTTCACAGTGTGCCATTGTTACACAGAACAGGAACAGGGACAGCTACCAGCACCGCTGATGTTTACTGAGCCCTTAGAAATGTAAAGATAGTTTATTCCCCCCCAAAACAATCAGCTTCAGAGGAGAAATGGATGCTCCATTCTTTAAGAGTGAAACATAACAGTTAAGACTCTGGATGCATTTCTAATTTGTCAGAAAACAAGTGAAACAGAATTAATCAGTCGAATGATGAGCGACGACATCCTGCTTTCAGCTGCTGTCTCTCCAGAGCCAGCTCGTTCCTCCCGGGATATGAGCTCCTCTGCTTGTCCCGCTGACTTCCTCTCACTAGCTTGATTCACTCAGACTTCTCCATCGACACCTGTTCCCTTCTCCAATCAGCCTCACAGTGCGCTGACCTCACCTGCCTCCACTTTACTCGCCAACCTCACGACACATATAGTGGACGATTTCCTGTGCTGTGAGCTTCGTAAGTTGCTGACCCGCTTTGACTTGATGGTGATGGATTTTTTGACCCGGACCAACCTTCCTTCCTGTCCACTCAGCAGCAGTCTACATGTAACCATCTGTAGCTGGGACCTCGACAGAGTCGGGGTCATCTTTTTCATGACTTTCCGGGTACGCTGATTAGCAACATTAGCTTTTGTGTCAACAGATAATGTAACTCTAAGGGATTATGGCTCCCTCGAAACACATTTACTGCTACAAATTAGCTGCGTATGCATGTAATTTCTTCCAGAAGGCGCTGCATGGGGACTTGCAAAAGAAGGTAAAAATACTATGATTAGATGGAGAATTAAATGCTGCAGAGAAAGCTGTAAAGCTGCTTCACTTAAAAGGTAAAAGCCACAACACGCAGCATAAACAAAAGAACAATATGGCATTGAGAAGCGTGTCGGCTACTTAATTTGAGAAAAATTACGCAGTGTGAAAAGCAGCGCTGAAAAACCTCAAGGTCCTAAATGTCTCCATTGAAAGACTCTTTATTTGAAAGGCTATTACTGCACCATTCTGAAGGACAAGGAGCTACAAACGGCTTTCACTCAACATCCAGCCATCTCTGTGACGCTACATGGTGCAGCTGATTTTAACCATGCACAAAAAAAATTAATGAATACATGCAAATAGAAAGGAGTTACCCTTTCTTTGCACTCTGACTGTGATATTGAAGGAGCGTGACGTGTGGCAAGCAGGTGCTGGCTGTAATTACAAAGAGAATGATGTTGGCGTAATCTAATTAAACTGATGCATGCACTTGACCGTGGTGAACCCGGCCTCGGAGAGATCTACTTCAGGCTTGTGCCGTGGAGTGATTGATGGGAAGGTTTTATGAATACGACAGTTGTTGAAAGAGTTTCTGATTTGATCACAGAAGGTTTCAACGCTGTAGTGCATGATGTGGGGGTGCAAACAAGTCTAACTTACTCTGCACGAGGAAGGAGTTTGTTTACACCGTTTACAGAAAACACTGAGTCACTGCGAGTAACCAAACCACCTCCTCACCCATGTGACAGTTTGTTGCCTTGCTCTGTTTTCCACTTAAAAAGATGCTTTAAAGTCTCAGAGGAGCATTTGTTTGTTGTCTCTGGCTTGATTCAAAGTTTTGTGTACGACTATCGATTGTTCCTACACCTGCAGTGTGCTCTTAAATGGAGATTTCACTCGTAAGGTCATGTTTACCTGACACCAAGACCACAACACAGCTTTTGGAATCATCATTGCTGTGGGGGAGTTTTATCAAGTCTTGGAAAATAACCCTGCAGGTGTCATCAGGTTTTATTCTGGGATTGCAGTGCAGTGTGACAGAAATATACTGTAGACAGAGGTTTTTTACAAGTTGGAGACAGTTGGAAGAAACCGTGCTGTCGGTACTTCATAAAAAATGTAGG
This sequence comes from Labroides dimidiatus, assembly GCA_030710495.1. NCBI lineage: Eukaryota > Metazoa > Chordata > Actinopteri > Labriformes > Labridae > Labroides > Labroides dimidiatus. The sequence continues at coordinate 33,121,078 of CM061144.1, read as the reverse complement.
ATACTGCAATAACCACGATGTGACAGAGGAGTCATCTCAACTTCAGCTGCTTCAAACTTATGACTGATGACTGGTGAAAGCATCTCTAACTCCTCTTGTTGTACTAAAACAAAAACACCCCCTGCAGTGAGGTCAGACATCCTGTGAATTTGAAGTTGGAGGTGCAGTTTCATTATGCGCTCTTCATCACATCGCCACGTTCACACGTTCTTACTGTCATCACGCTTTATTTGCACATGGGACGTCTAACAGAAGCCGACCAGAAGACCGTAAGGCCTTTGCGTGATTGTGGATGGTATAAATCTCTGACAGGTAAAGAGGAGCAAGGCAAGCAAACAATAAAGGTTTAAAATCAATTCTAAAAGGAACTGGTAACCAGTGGAGTGAGGACAGAACAGGGTTGATGTGCTCATGTCTGGGCGTGTTGGTTCAGAATCTGGCAGCAGCATTTTGAACAAGCTGAAGACGAGAAAGGGAAGACTGGCTGAGGGCAACATAAAGGGCATTACAATTGTCAAGCCTTGAGCTGATAAAAGCACGGACTGCCTTCTCGAGGTCCCGCCGATCAAGAAAGGGTTTCACTTTGGCCAAGAGACGGAGCTGAAAAAAAACTTGGTCCAACAACAGAATCGATCCGTTTATCAAACTTCAGGCCATTATCAAAGGTGACCCCAAGATTTTTGAGGAAGGGAAATTGGGACTGTTTGGGCAAACAATCACCCAAGTGTGTGTATGTGTATGTGTAACCCAAGTGACAACCTCCGGTCTGAAAATATGAGACAATGCAGAAGCGCTATAGTCTGCTGTCCCTCGAGTGTCCTCTTGAGGCTTGCTCCGGAAGTACCAGAAGTCACGTACACACCAAACCAAAAAAAAAGCTGTTTTCATGGCCAAAATAAACATATTTACAGCCTGGTACAAAGAATGTCTCCCATCTGAATCGCTTTTTTCACTATCGGCAGGCACTGTTTGGGGGGGATTTTTTTCTACCTCGACAACTTTGACAATATTAAGATCGCCAGTTTGTCCAATCAGGGGCACAGCTCAGCTCATGTGATTGCTGGGCGCCCTATGGCTGTTAAAGTGGAGACTCAAAGCCCGCCTCATTTCCATTTAGTTTTGCTTCAAAAAACTGTTTCAGAAACAGATGGGTGACGTCGCGGAGACTACGTCCACTAGTTATAAAGTCTATGTTGTAACCAAGCGCACCCAGCCGAGTCAGTTTCTCCCAAACAGTGAGTCCAGCAGTGTTTATCCTATTGTTCCATAAAGCACGAACAGGTGGAAAAACAAGAAGTATGCATCAAGTGAGCAACAATGTTGGAATTAACATGCATGTTATGTGTGACATTACATTTAACAGCCTGTCAGCATGGTTCAATAAAACGTTTTCTTATCACGCTGATCCTTCCATCAACCGAGCAGCCAATCATTACAAGGCCACGAAGGGTTGAGGCCAGTCACTGCTGACACTGAACAAAAAGAGGGAGTACACCTTTAACAAGCGGCCAGTCAATCTCAGCGCTGACACATTGACAGACAATCATTCACAGTCACATTTACACCGAGGGGAAATTTATTGAAGCTCGTCAACCCTCCCTGTGGGTCTGTGGACTGTTGGAGGAGAAACTCACACGGGAAAAAAGAGAGAAAGCTTCCAACTCTGCACCTTACAGCTTCTTTTATTTTTTTCATTTTTATGCTTTTATTGCTCATTATGCTGATGGCGTACATCTGGTGGTGTTACATATTTCACACTAAACATAATTAGGGTTGCACATTAGTGGTAAATGCCATTGTCCTTAGAGACAGGGTTGGCATTATGGCAGTGCACTTTCTTCACCAAATCGTAGCTGTCAGGCGTTTTTACAATCCGAGAGGAGCTGTGTGTTTTTGAGGCATTTGTAATCATGCCGTCTGTGGACTCTCATCATTATTTTTCTGTGCAGACATTAGTATTTCGTCTGCAGGGTCTGTCTTGGAGCGTGCATGTGAAATTGTGTGTCATCTTTGCAAAGCAATCTCTCTTTCGGATATAGAGTCGGAACATAAATAAGTCAACCTCAAGAAGCACTACTCTTTAAGGTATAGAAAGCATTTTAAAGAAAATGCATATAAAATTGGCCCGCAAGACATTTCTGAATTTTTCATTCAACTGAACAAAACTACGTCATCCTACGATTCAGTATACACTTAATGTATCTGTGGGAACTCAAACTGAAGCAGTGGATCAGACAGATACAGAATAGCAAAGTGCCACCGTCTAATAATGTGCATTTTGAAGTGTGCTTCAAGGAAATTGAAAGGAAAAATCTTCTTTTTTTTTCTATCAAGCCTTTCTTTTTGTGTTCTTCTCAAACCTATCCCTGCCAATTCTTATGCATTTAAATGTTTTATGGGAGCCACATTGTGCTCCCTTCATGCATGAAATGTAGAATATGAAAGTTTGACTTGCCTTGCCCTATCTTATACCAAATAAGCCCTACAACCAGAAATATCCCCTGACAGCGAGGAGAGCACAGCAGAGGTAAGAGAGAGCATGGAGCGGAAGGGGAATATCAATAGAAAGGCGTTTCTTTTTTTTTCTTTGCACAAAGGCAGAGGGAGACTACCAAGTGCGTGGGAAAATCACAACTGTACATCTCAAAGAAATTCACTCACTATCCTAAAATGACATTACTTAAACAGCAGCACTTGTTTTGTGTCGGAATAAATGAACATGACTGAAGATTTGCGTCCGCCCCCTCCATCCTCTCCTCTTTTTTTATACATATTTCCTGAAAAGTGTCTCTGAGACTAAAATGTGTCCTCAGATATAATCACACTTCAGTGAGATGCTCAAAGGTGCCTGTTTTTGATCATTCTTCAAACAAGATTCCCCCTTCTCCCAGAGCGCCCCTTTCCTGTTTCCCAACATGCCCTGAGAACTATTGATAATTAACACTGACTTCGTTTCTTATTCGCTCCATGCATGAGAAGTTTTGTTCCCGCTCGGTCCCTGTGCAGTCGCAGCAGGATCCGCTCAGCTCTGATCACCGTCACTTTGCTGTTTATGCGTCCCGCTCGGGACGCGGCTGCACTCTAAACTGCGGCTCCCATCCTGACACCACGCTGTCAATTAGGTGTATCGAGCTGCTATTTTCCTCCTTGCATCAGCAGACTTGGTGGGGTGTGAGAGCTTCCCGCCTCCATCTGCTCTCCATCTGTAATAAGAGAGACCAACAGAGGGCTCATGCGAGGGTTAACAACCCAATGCTGTTATGCTAGCCAGAAAATCTCTCCATATGCACATCTTAGATCTTACACCACAGCGTGCACAGTCTCAGCGTCCCAGCTGGCTTTCATCAGTGAAACCCCCTCACTGGCTCAAGTAGCTGCAAATGGTCAGCTGAGTGATGTGGAGTCGTATGAATAGGATCAGAGATGGAAAGTCATAGAGAACAAACGCGTTATTGGAGTGTTTGGAGAGTTTTCAGGCTTCTGCTTTTTATTTGGTATCAAAATTATCTATATTGAAGTTCCTGTGAGGACTTCCCAAGTGATCTTGAAAAAGTCTCTCTTCTAGATATCTGCCTGATCCTAATCCACAACTTAAACTGAGATTATCAGCATCAATACAGGTTATTTCTAAATGCTATTTCTTAGATGCAGATCGGGCAGGACTGAATTGATTTACGTCGCGTTGAAGTCTCTATGACAACACCACGCTGGCTGACGAAGTTTAGTTTAGTAGAGAGAAGAGAGATCTGTGTTGTTCTCTGCTGAAAACACATAAGAGGACACAAAACAAGATTAGATTCATGAAACGGTACTTATATAGCGCTTTTCTAGTCTTTCTGACCACTCAAAGCGCTTTACACTGCTAATTTCATTCACCCATCCACACCTCATTCACACACTGCTGGGAGGAGGAAGCCAGAAACCATCAGTTTTTTTCTAACACATTCATACCCATTCACACACCACTGAACAACAGTGGGAGCAATTTGGGGTTCAGTGTCTTGCTCAAGGACACTTCGACATGTGACTGCAGGAGCTGGGAATCAAACCCTCGACCTTCCGATTAAGAGACGACAACTCTACCGCTGAGCCACAGTCGCCCAGTCCTTGAAAACTTTCCATGGGAATTTTCTGAAATTCAGATTATTAATTTTTTCCTCATCTGTCTCAGTTTTTCTCTCCTCTTGGACTTTTTCTTTCTTAGCTCATGGTTCTTCACCAATAAATCTATTTCACCTCAACAAAGTGACTAAATGTTTCCATCTGAGTGACCTGACTCCTTCAGAACCGTTTTAAGATCAAACATCGAATTCAAGCTAAACTTCTCAGATATCAGCAGGATAAGAACAAAGTGCTTTGACAGAAACACTGTTGTAAAATAACTTACTCATTCTTTTTTTTCTTTGGTTAATCTTTCACACCAACACTTGGGTCCAAATTGTTGCTTCTCACTATTTATTGTCATTTTAAAGCAAAAGTACAAAACCTATCCTGACCTCGATCCGATGGCTCCCTCTTTATTAAAGATTTCGTTGTTTGTTTCCTTTTAATGTTTTTTTTTAATGGTATATTAATCTTTGGAGGAGCTCCTTGGTACTTCTCTGACCTCCTGGAAGTCTCGACTCCCGTAAGGTCTTTGAGGTCTGATGATCAGCTGCTTCCTGCAGGTGAAAACAAGAAGTTACCATGTTTTCTCTGCAGCAGCCCTCAAACTATGGAACAAGTTATCTCCCTCATCAAAATGTCCCCGACCTCACGCACCATTCAACCTCGTCCTAAAAATGACTTATATCTCCTGGGTTTGTTTGTTTTATTGTTTGTTTTTCATTTATTTATTTGGGAGGGGGGGATTTTTTTGCTGTTTTTGTGCATTTTATGTGATTTGCTGGATTGTATTTGTTCCATATGTTCTTTCTTCTTTCACTGTGGTTTTTTATCCTTTTATGATTTGATTTATTTTAGATTTTTACTCCTGTATTTCTCATACTGTACTTTGTTAAACCTTGTTTTTCAGCGTGTCCTCAACATAAAGTGGATTTTTGTCACTTGCACCAGTATTTCGAACATATTTTCACCTCTGCTTTGGATTTTGTTTGAAGACGCTCGGGTAAAGGTTTCCTTCCTTGGACGATTATTCAAATGACTGTTCTTTAATAACCCTCTGTGTGCTGATGCTCATATATCACGGCTGTCATGTGACATGTTAATCTGTTCACGCTGACCTAAATGTGAGAGTGGGTTCACCTTTACGGTATAACGGCGTCACTTCAATGCAGCTTCATGACGTTTTTTACTGTGCTGCTCGTCTCTCTGACACATCCCACCCCCAAGTGTCCTTTATGAATATTTTAAAAACTTCCTGACTCAGATCTGTCAGCTGTGATTACTTAATACTATTAGCTTTAGCGCACTGGCAGAGACTTTTCTGAAGTACAGCAGGGTTTCTCTCACACACAGATTGGGTCGTCCTTTGGTTTTTTTTTATCAAACTCAGCATCATAAAGGTCTTTTCAATAAACATTTCTGCCTGTGTTACTGTGAGTGGACAAGGCCACCTGTGTGCATCGAGCAGCCTGGCTGCAGCATGGCTGCAGTCTGCCACGTCGATGCACTCAGGGAAATAATTCACTGTCAGAAAGACGACAGAACAGCGAGCACATCCTTCACAGAGTACTTCCTCCCAGTCCTACGCCTAATCTGCAAAAGTGCTGGAGTGAAGTGGGAGCTCCTCTTTGACTGTAAAGTGTGGCTGACAATGGGTCGTCTCTTAAATGGATGATTCATTGAATAAATATAAGCATGTTTACTGTTATGCAGCGTGTTCAGTGAAGAGAAGCTGCATTATGATTGTCTCCATTTGCACTGTGAACAGAAGTGTGGAGCTGTTTACATTCAGAGGTCGTTCGGGAAATGTTCTTATTTGCTTTTATGTGGAGAGGAAGATGAAAAGATTGATTCGGCTCTTGTGTCTGTGTGGTAAATATGAAGCTTCGTCATAGACTGTACTAAACGTGGACTTATTGTAGTCACAGTGACATTACTCACACATACTGAAGAGGCGTAAAAATAGCAGGTACCATGCTGTGAATGCAGACTCCAACTCGCTACAGATAATCGAGGTAGAAACTGCAAAGAGTTGGAGCTGAGGCTGTGGCCTTACCGCCTGGCAACAGCTATAAATCAGGATGGAAATGGAAAACCAGTTCTCAGATGAGAACCTGTTCCAACCAGTTCAAGCCTTTGACGTCATGCTTTCTGTTCCCTCATCAATGCCTTCCACCTATATCTGTGTGCTCTGCAAAACAATGACGTCCTGCATCACAAGAGTCGAACGGCGCCAGCATCAAGCGAGGAAGTAATCAGCACACCTGCAATACTCTGCAGTACCTGCGTGCTTTCTCTGCTTGAAAACGCCAGATTGCTTTCTCTGTTTGAGGAGCGAGTCTTTGCGCAAAGCTCTCTAAAAGTGATATTGCTTAAGTTTCAATAAAGTGCAATCCCACCTTGTCCCAAGAATTTCAATTTGCTGAATGCAGAAGAAGGAAGGAGGACTGTAACCATGGTAACCAAGGATATCCCAAACATTTTAAGAGCTGAACTTTTATTTTGATGAGCGTTACTGTTGTTGCGGATGTTGTCAACAGACGAAGGCAGAGGGCGTTAAAATAAAATCATAACGTCCGTACGCTGAAATGATGACAACAACGATTCGTGAACGCTTGTGTTTTTATCCTGATTTTTGGAGGCAGTCCTGACGATATTTGGACAAGATGCTTGGTGCACGTCAGTGATGCGCTATGGTTGAATCTTTTCAGTGTCAAGATAAAACCCGTAGCATCTCCTGCTTCGTGCACTTCACTTTACGTCAGACCTCGGTTGATTAAATTGGCATCATATTGTATCAAAAAAAGATCAAAAGCAGCTTAGTGAGAGCGTAATTTCATCAAGATAATGTGTATTCTTTCAGAAATGAAGGTAGAAGTTGCTTTATTAATTTATCTTTATATAACCCACTTTATTCCAGCAGATCTGTGGATCTTGTGAAGTGTTTCCACCAATAGATGATACTTCCACATCGTCAGGGGAGCTACATGAGTGGTTTCCAGAGGTGCTTTCATTTTTCACGTCAATCGATGAAACTGACTTTGTGTAGACTTCAGTGTTTTTTCTTTATGTATGAACTTCATCCTCATGTCAATCTTATCTGGAGTTATTGCTTTTTCTGTTCTCTTCCGAACCACTCGGCTAGGATTGGTCGATTTCTTTTCTTTGAAACACCAATCAGTCAAGGAAGTGGTGATGAAGACGTCTGCAGATGGACAACATCCGCGCTGTCCTAACTTGAGCGCGACGGTTCGTGTACAAGCATTTGACTCGTACTTTATTGTGTCTGTGTGCAGTCATAGTTGCTTGTTCCACTTTAAATAAAGAACAGCAACAACAGGGGGTGTTTTTTATTTATACCAAATCATTACAGGACTATTTTAAACTGCATTTAATTCACAATAAATACTTAAAGCAATGAACTTTTCCACAAGTTCCTCCATGAATTTTAGATGTTGACATGAGTCGAGGATAGCATGTGTGATGAGAATAACCATCTGCATTCCTCTCAAAGGACACCTGTCCTGGAGGGAAGTGAGACGACTGAACTGTGTCCTCACTCTGATAGCGTTCCCTACGTGTGAGGGACCAATAAGTGCTGTTACATCATCGTATTTCTAAAATCTGAGTCCAGGACTCTGAATTCATTTGTAAACGGAGTAATAGGGCCAGCTTGACATAAGGTTCAACCCGGCTGCTGACACACTTTTTCTCTCCTGCATGCTTTGTCATGAATTTTTAAACAGCTTCAGCATCAAAGAATGTAAACACAGAAGCTTAAAGAGCTGCACTGAGGATAGGAAGAAACTTTATGACATTTTGTTGAATTACTTCGCTGTTTTCTTCAGCTTCACATCGCTGCGTGGCTCCACTGCGACTGTGTTCTCAGCTTTTGTTGAGTTTTCTGCAACTTTTATAAGCCGAGAAGGTCAAAGGTCATTTATTTCCGACTTATCCCAGCATTATGATGGCTAACTCTCCAAAAACATCTAAACCCAGATGGATTCACACTATGCCAATCCTTTTACACCATAAGAAAACAGCTTTATGTTTTTTTCCAGGGAGCTTTATAAATAGCTCTAGGAGAACAAATGAAGTCATGACTTCTCGCTGACAAATGGATGTCGCTGTCTTTTCAAAGCCATGGAAACAGGAAGAAAATTGGATTTTAAAAAGCTAAAGAATGCCTCAAGTAGGTCAGTGCTATGGCGATGCCAAAATTTGATGTGTGTAAAAGCTGAGGAGTGGAATCGAAGTGGTTTGAGTATTAAACTGGCAGTGGCGATAAAGCACTGAGGCACCACCTAAGCCTCTTTCTGAGCCAAGAAAAAACCCCGGGGAGTTTATTAAGAGATATTTCCAGTGAGATCAGTCAGAACATGACCATGAATGTGTTCAGATGTATACAACTGCAGATATTTTAATATAATCAGCACTAACTTAGTACACCAGGATTGTTTACTGCTCCAAGTGTGACAAATAAAGCTGCTGAAATGTAGCTCAACAATATGTCATCATCCTGGAACATAATGATGATATCTGAGGAAGAAAAACATGAAGACATCCCCAGTGTTTCTCACATTACCAGACGAATCCTCACACCCCAGAACGGGTGTGTGACACTGTCACACATAAGCACGCCGAACTAAGCGAGCGCAAACTGCGGGCTTATTATTTGGACCAGTCATGCTGTGCACATCCTTAGGTCCCGCTGCGAATCGATGGGCTGTGTGGCAGCAAGCAGACGCACGGGGCGGGGCTGACAGATCTCAAATCAGCACAGAAGAGGTTTCTATTGATCAGGCTAAATCAGCTGAGACAGAGGCAACGCATTCGCAACTCCAACAATCTCTGCTTCCTCCGCTGGGCTCTGACCTACATTACAATGACAAGCAGATACAACTTCAGAGGACACATCTTACACACTCTACTCTCTGCAATGTATACATGTTTTTCTATGTCCACCTTCACTCTGACACCCACCATGTTTGTATTAAGGCTCTGCGAGGACTTTTTAAGTGTTCTTAAAAGTCTCACTTTTATATATTTGTCTGTTCATCATCCAAGGTTTAAGATGAGATTATCAGCACTGAAATCAGTTACTTCTAAATGTTTCTCAGCATCTGTAGTTGACGCTTCATGTACGTCTCGTATTACCGTAAGTCCCTGTGGGAAGAGAAAAGAATTTCTTGATATCTTGAAAAAAAGAAAAAGGACGTCACAGCATAAAAAAAGCCAAACAGAAGAGTGACAGAGCACGGACTAAAACACAAGCTAAACTGTTTGTGATAAAGTTCATTCCAACCCACATGCAGCAGTTATACTACAGAGATCTGATCAAACTTGGGAGTCTGTCAATAAAATGAAGAGTGAGGTTACGTTAGCTCTGATTGGTGAGGTTGGAGGTGGTAGATGAGCTCTGGTAGGACAACCAGGATTCAGGAACAGTACACGTCACTGACACGTCTTACGCTGGTCCATCTTTTGGCTGCGTACTCTCTCATCTGTCAACTCACACCAGCTCTGTGTTCAGTCCGGCACAAGACAACGAAGAGTTCCTGTGCTTCCCATTCCATTGGTATTGGTGATCTGGTTTTGACAGTTTGTTTTATTTTGAAAGTCACTGGGTTTTTTTTAGGTTAGTTTCCATGCACGACTTCCTGTCTTGCTCAATCTGCCCTAAAGTGAATTAACACATCACAGCGCTGGCATTCAGCAAAAATAGAAGGGTTGTGTGTATGCAGCAACCTGCTGAATCAGGGGTACAGCCAGACCTTAAAGGAGCGGATCCTATCTGATCTGGTGCTGTGATGGAGTGGAGCTGGACTGAAGACAAATCTGGTGTATTTTGGCCGCAAGTGCAGTGTTTCACAAATTATTTCAGACCAAGGACCACTTATAACCCACCTAAAGACCTCACGGACCACCAAACTAAATAGCCCCAGAACAACAGCCCAGATAGCCAACTGATGTAAAACAAACTGGCATCATACATGTACTGGCACTAATGTTAGCTTCCACTGTGTCCACAATGCTCACTGCAGTTGAATCATCTTGCTGCTGCTTCTCCTCCTGGCCAGTGTTGGAGGTTTTCTCTTCCACATTTGATTTTCTTACTACTGTCCCCATCTTAAATCACCGTTACATGAGGATTTTACCTGTTGGCTCGCTAATGGAGTAACGTTAGCTTGACCGTTTTCTCTGAGGGGGAGTTCAAGGAAACTTGTGAGTCCTGGCAAGTTTTCCATAAGTTTAGTGTTCCATAAAAAAAAAAAATAATAATAATTCATTAATTTACTCACTGTCAAGGCACTCGGGGTCCACAGACCACAATTTGAGAAACACTGAGTCACGTCCTTATAACGGTGGGTGAGAGTGCTCATGGGAAATGGATTCGTTATCCCCTGATTGTGGATGGCCCTCACAGCACCTTTAACAAGATTAATTAAAGAGTGTCAGGAATTGAGACGTCTTTTTTTTTTGGTGTTTCATCACTGAGAGCTGCTTCTTTACAGCTCCGGTTACTGGGAAGACCATCAGTGTTGAGCATTGTTGCATGTTTTTCTTCCAGCTGCCTGCTGCTGCTGCAATTTCATGGTGAAGTCATTGCTGCCATGTTTAGTGGAATAATCAGCATTCGTCCCAGAGGGGAAAGAAAAATCTCTCTCTCTCTGTCTTTATTTATTTATTTTGATGCGTTGTCTGGGAATGGTAAAACCCTGCTCGCACACGAACACACTCAGTCAGAGGCACAGACAGAGACATTGTCGTACGAAGTCACAGTGCCGGGCTTATTCACGCACTTCCAGTAATGGTTTTTAAAACTAAAGGACTGCAGACCTGAGTGACTGAAGAGTCATTGGATTCCACTCTGACTGAGATCTGTCGGCTGTTGTTGACTTTATTAGCACAAGTGTGTGACATATAGTATTTCAGCACACACAATCACAAAAGCAGACCTTGGGATTCCTCCTCATGCAGTGCTTTGAAAGAGGCTCGTTTCCATGACGATGTGCAAGTTGATGCACCTTTTGGTGACATGAAAGCAGAAAATCTGGATCCGGACTTAAGAAAGGCTTTGATCTTTACAAAGGTGCCTTAACTTTTGAGTTAAATTTGTTCTGTGACAGAGCTCGTAACTCAGATTACTCAGATGTCAAATCAGTTTTCCCCATTGAAATGAATTGAAATGCCGTTAATCTGTTCCAGACACCCAAAAAATACTGCAATTTGAAAAAAAATGGTTTCAAATAAGAAAATGTACTTATAAATAAAAAATTATCGGATAAATACAACAATGTCATTAAGTGTCATTAAATAGCGCTTTCACGGAGTGTTTCCTTTGAATGAAGTCTGAACGTTTTGCAAAACAACTACAAGCACAATAATGATGCTTCCACTGTGAGCTAACTGCTTAAAGAGAACGACATGCTGGGCGGATGTTGTTGGGTTCCCTGTGATGTTCATTGCACCAGCATCGGGGTATCTGAAGCTCCAAAGTTATTGATCCAGGTAAGCAGCACATGGCCATTTGAATATTCATGAGATAAACAGGAAGTAGGAGCTGGTTAGCATGCTCAAGGCAATCCATGCTCACAGCAGTGAAGACGTTGGAGGGATAAACAACAAAAGGACAGCACTAAACTATCAACAAACAGGGGACAACACTGTACTAAATGATGGGTAGATGATAAAGTTTAATGAGCTTATAAAGACGAAAATTAGCAATGGGTGAGCAACATAGTTCATTTAAATGCAGTTTTTGTTGGTGTTCTGTGTGGAGGATTTGTGGCTGTGAGCTGCAAATGATAGCGAATAAGCTAACGGCTAACTGGGAGTTTACTGAAGCTGGTTGTTTAATGTGTGAAATGAAACAAATGGCAAATAAGAAGCAAATTTCCATACTTTGTGATCTTTTCTATCCAACTTGCAAACAAATGGATGGAATTATGACTTTTTTAAATTCTGGTCATGTGTAATCTGTGGTAAAGACGGGCTGTAATAACAGGATCATCAGCTCGGGCTGAGGTTGGGTTTTATTTTTGTTTTTTTGTTTTTTTATTGTCTGAAACTCAGGTGGAATTTTGTACTGGCTCCAGCTTTGCTCTTGTGAGATGTGATTCTGGATCAGTGTTTGTGTTTTTGTCTGTTTTGCTGCTGTTAAATGCCGGTTATGCCTGATAATGGTATATGAGTGAATTCTGGAGGCTGGTCAGCTACAGAGAGTTTCGTGTGAAATCTGGACCTAATTTCATACATTTTTTTTAAAGTTTTGAAATAGATATTTGACATGGGTAAAATCTTAATCTCAAAAATCTTAACCTTAATCTGTGAAGTATAACTGAAGTCTGATTACGGTACTCTCGTGGTTCTGTAACAGTTTTATCACAAACGTTTCTGCTGCCGTCACAGCCAGCAACTGTTCCATCACAGCAATGGCGTCGCCCACAGATCAGCTTCGGGTCTATAGAAAGTGTCAAGTTTACTTTTATGACCTGTACACATTTCTAGAGGATTTGAATTATTCTCATCATTCAAATGTCGGAGGAAACTCTAAAATTCTGGTTGAAATTGCTCCATAAAAGCAATATTTGCTGCGCTAACACGCTGCAGTTCCTCTGCAGCATCTCTCCGTTTGTTCAGCTAACTAAGAGAGACTTATGAATAATTACGGCTTCTTTTTTTTTCTTCGGGGTTTCTACTCCTGAGCTATTACCAGAAGCATTGTCTTGGCTGTCAACACCGTAAGAACACCTTGTGTAATGTAAACAGAGGTGACAAGTGTCTGCAGCGAGAAGCATAATTTGGATGCTCGGGGACATAAAACTAAGTTTAAACCCAATCAGCTCCTTAAACAGAAGAGGAAACATGGAATATTCATGAATTATAAAGACAAAAATAACAACGAGACAATGAGCCTTTTCTTAGAAGTGCGTCAGATGCTGTCACAAAAGTGAAAGACTGAGCTGAAACAAAGATGACAGATGTGGATTTAAAAAAGGTGCATTACACAAAATTTAATCCAAATACGAAGATAGATTTTAAAATTTAAGGATGGTTTGACTCTGAGTGACACATTTCAGATCCCCTCAGAGTCCCACCTGAAGGAGGCTGGCTGTAACTTTTCTCCACTAAAACCTGTCATCTCCTCTTGTTCCCATCATCCCAGCTCGCTCTCTATCAGGAGACCAGCAGCTCTGACCTCAATCATGACGAGTGATCTCACAAACCTGTCACAGTTTGACTCCCTGACCTCTCCCAGTCGCCTTGAGAGAAAATGAGTCATTGACACCAACATGAGCCGACAGTCTGTCGCTGAACGTCCTGACACCTCTGACTGCTGTGACATGAGCCTGTCTGCAGACTGAAACCACTTTACTCTATTTTTACACCCTTTTTTTCCTCACGAACCAACACTTTGCTGTTCAATTTACTCCACACAAATATGCTCCAGCTGTATTGTTAGTATCAAGACATTTCGAATAAGCATGCCAAATGGTATTTTGTTGTGCAGTGATGCATCAACACCCAGCCAGAGGGAGGCTTGAAATGAGTCTGTCACTTTGTGTGCAGCAGTGAGCAAAATGCTAATTGAATCAGAGTGATGCAAAATAAGTGGCAAATAAGAAGTAGATGATGGATGGCAATTTTTCTGTAAATTCTTTAAAACTTCTGCTTCAGTAAATTCAAAACAAATAGAAAGATCAGACGAGCCTGCTGCACAGTGACTTAAAGACAACCCTCCTTCCCTTCGAAAGAGGGTTGTCTTTCGAATGCAGTTTTGAAGGATCACTGTTCGGTTTGGTAGATATTAATTTCTTCACGGCTCCCTCAAAATGTGTGTTTTATTATTCCGATCCCATCAGGTTTGTTGGTGCAAAATAAAGTTCAGGTGGAGGCAGATAATTGGGCCTTCCCTGGTTGCACCTGCTGCTGACAGACTGATGCAAAGCAGAGTCATAACCGGCTTCACTTTCTGTTAATCCATCCCGAGGGATCAATTATGGATCCGGTTACTGGCGTTCCACAACACTACCTCTAAAAATATATCCCCAGATCTGAAGACTGTGTTCTGGAGAGAGAAAAAAAATGGAAATCTTTTCTTCCTGAAGTTAATTGCTGTTAGTTATTCGGAGAAAAAGTTCATCAGTGACTTACCGTACCTGCAAATCGCTATTATTTTTCCTTTTAACTCCTCTATCTTATCGAGAAGGGCCAAAGATCGAACCACCCCTGACACTTTGACTCGATTGCTACTTTCAAATACTACATGTGATTGCAATTAGCAATCTTTCGCCCCCTCAGAGTCAAAGACTAGCAGCTAGATTTCTTTCCAACCCACTCAATCTACTCATTAAAACAAAAGCTGTGAACCTGTAGATTATTAAACTTCGTCATTTTAATGTCTCCTATTTAAAATTCCTCAAGTTAGTTATAAAAGAGCTGAGACATAAGTTGTTGAAGTTTAATGAAAAGAAAGAATCCTAATTTTAGTGTAATTATAAGTAAAAAATATGGATAAAAACATGACATCCTTGTGAATCTTGTTGACAAAAACAAACACCACTTTAGTACACGCTACACGTCGGAGATGGATGAGTGTTTACTACTTTCTCCCGTTTTTAAACCAGTTTCAGAGACAAAAAAAAAGCCACCTGACCTTCTTCCAACACTATTTGGTCCTCCTCCTCCTCCCTGCTGCCCTCAGGGCTGCACAGCATGACTGATTGGCAGTTTGCTGCCCACCACGAAGAAGCTGCGTGATGCCAAGCTGGGAGGAAAACAAAGTGAGGAGGTCTGCTTTCATACCTAAATATCCAGCTTTCTGTTTCACCTGAAAACAGTTCACTGGAGAAGTTCACACTCCACATAGCCGCAAGACTTTTCTATTCTTAACTCATCCAGGTTTGGACGAACTAATCAGAAACTTTATTATGTTTGAGATGTGAAATTAACAGCGACATGTTTCAGTCATCGAAACAGTCTCTGTGACACCACTCATCTGTTTCAATGTACAACCCCAATTCCACTGAAGTTGGAACTTTGTGTAAAATGTAAATAAAAACAGAATACAATGATTTTCAAATCCTGTTTAACCTATATTCATCTGAATACACTACAAAGACAAGATATTTATTGTTCAAACTGATAAACTTCATTATTTTAACAGTAAATATTCACTCATTTTGAATTTGATGGCTGCAACATGTTCCTAAAAAGCTGGGACAGGGTCAACAAAAGACTGGGAAAGTTGAGGAGTGCTCCAACAACACTTGTTTGGAACATTCCACAGGTGAACAGGTTCATAAAAGGAGCATCCACAGTTGATAACAAGCAAGGACAGAGCGTGATTCACTACTTTGTGAACAACTGCGTGAGCAAACAGTCCAACCATTTGAGAACAATGTTTTTCAACATACAATTGCAAAGAATTGATGGATTTGTTCATCTACAGTCCATAAAGGTTCAGAGAATCTAGAGAAATCTCTGCACATAAGCAACAAGGCTTAAAACCAACATTGAATGCCTGTGACCTTTGACCCCTCAGGCGGCACTGCATTAAAAACCAACATCATCCTGTAAAGGATATTACCACGTGGGCTCAGGATCACTTCAGAAAACTTCAGAGAGTTTGTTGATTGTCCAATCAGAGAGAATAAAACCCTTGCCACCACTGGGCGGGTCAGACCGGAGCCTGGTTTTCCCGCAGATCCATTGTGGACCCTGTGTATCAAGGCAGCCTGCAGCTACCCTCACAGACATGAGATGAACACCTGAGGCTGGTGAGCCTCTAAGGAACAGTTTTAGATGCACAGATTGGAGTGCTGATGGAAACAGATGAGAGCAGCACAGACATCGACAGACTTTATTTCATGTTTTTGTTTGTTTTGTGATTTTTACAATTTCATCTGCGTGACACCTGAATTTCTCTTTGAGGGTTAATAAAGTACATTATAGTCTATTCAGACCCAAGTTTTGTTTTTGATTTTTTTTTTAACTGGGATGTTCATTTGTCATGTCAGGAGGTTGCAACTCCATTTCAACATGCTGGCTCATTGCCACATGGCAAGACAGTCCTTGGTTTGAATCCCTGGCTGGGCAGGTGGCTTCCTGCGTGGAGTTTGAATGTTCTCCCCATGCATGCCTGAGTTCTCTCCAGTTTCCTCCCACAGTCCAAAAACATGATCATCTGCTTGATTGGTCACTCTATATTGCCTGTAGGTGACAGTGTGTGTCTGAATGATTGTCTGTGTTCGCACTATGATAGACTTTTAACCTGTCTACGTGTTTCCCGCCTTGCACCCAATGACAGCTGGGATAGGTTCCAGTCCCCCTGTGGGAAGAGCTAATGGATGGATGTTTCAGCATTTAAGCACTCAATAGCTGTGGTGCCATATAAAACTATATGACCTGGCAAGAGACCAATGGGAGCTTAGCTTAGCATTGAGTCTTTTTTTTATTCAGTTAAAGAAAACTACTTTATAGATAAAATGTACAAACTGAGCAGGTGGAGAGCAGAGATGCAGGTGAGGCTGGAGGAGTAGTTCAAGAAGTTTCAGTTTTGAAGGATGATGTCTCTGTGATTCACACAAAGACCTTCAGGTGCTTGGTCAAGAGATCTGTGCAGATGGTGCTTATCGGAGAATCCATCTTGGCACACAGATTACAAATCTGTGGAGCAGATGTGTTGCCCGTACACTCAGGTTTGCAAATACCCACAGATGACAAATGACCTGGTGACAGGATGCTTTCGAACTGGGCCAAAAAATTAAGCTTGTAAAACTCTTCAAAACTAAATCAGCAAAACAAAAAGTGTGTCAGTAATAGACAGTAATATTACACTGATTTTTTAAGGGTTGGAAAAACTTAAACTTTACAGCGAATTTTGAGAAGTTGTTGGTTTTTTAGATTATACTGTAGCTCCAAATCTGGGTTATCACCTCACTCCCCACTCCCTTGAAACCTAACCCGACCACAGCTCAGCGGGGATACGAACCCTTTCAGAGTCGCATCTTCAGCCTGCACGCATTAAGTATTAAAGACAACCTGTACTGTTCATCTGCAGGGGGATATGTATAGTCCGTCACGTTCTCGGTGTTCTTCTTACACAAGCAGAATGAACACCTAAGCAGAAAAACTGGCATGAATTAAACAGTACAAGTGGACACTGTCCCAGTTGCCATGTGAGCCAACAGGATATTAACACTCACGGCTTCTGTGTAGGAGCTGACAGCGTGTCTCTGCTACTTGCTGTACATTAAGCATACTTGGCAGACAGGCTGATGCTGCTTTGATCATTTTTATCATACATACTCTTCTGGTGCAGATGAAGTCCTACACACAGAGCGATGTAAATCAGGTTTCCAGTGTCAGTGGGTTTAATCTCTGGTGTTACTCACTTGTTTTCAGAATGCGTGTTATAAGCTAAAGGCGAGTTGCTATGTTTTCATTTTCTCTGCAATTCATCCGTCATCTGAAGAGTCAGACTTATCCTGTATTTTTTTTTTAACCTTCCTGCCCAAAATTCCATTATTGACACCCTGTCATTTCAGCCAGAGCTGTCACTGCACATGAATACATAACCACAAGCTTCTTCATTTCTTTTCCTCTTCACTGTTGCTGGAAGGACACCTCATTGTCTCATATGACAGAAAACATTTGATACTTCTTACAAAAAAATAGTCAGTCTTGTGCAGTCCACATTAAAACCATGCATTTAACGATCCTGAATCTCTAAATCACATCAAATAAATTCAGCAGAAGCTTTCTCAGACGTGCTATGATGTGATAACACTCTTGACTTAATTGCATTTGTTGCAGTACAGCTGGGGACCACTTGGGGCCACCTTGAGTTTAACAGGGCTGTGCAGGACTCGTGTCTCAGCAATCTTTAACTTTATCAGACTTTCAACAGCCCAAATCAAATCATCATATCAATCAATCTGGGCTTCTTTGTGCAAAATTGCTACTTGCATCAACTGATAATGTAGGGAGGAATGTGGTTAATCTTAAGATCAGTTCTGGGCTCAGTTACCAACCCTGCCTCTCTCCAGACTGCGGGTACAGGAAGCATGTCCTCAACAACACACCTTGCAATCTGTCTGCTTAATCCTTCCCCGGCTGACAGATTGTGGAGCTGGCTGTGATTTCAAATCAAACCTTTGCTGTTTGGAGGAAGTGGCTCCTCCTCGGTCTGCCAAGCTAACAAGCTGCACCTGAGGCTCTGTTGGTTGCAGCTCACTGGCAGCTAGTTTAGTAGAAGTGTGTTTGGTTAGGTGCTTTGTGAAAATATAATTACCAGCCTTGGCGGTGGACAAAGCACATGGAATATAGCTCACCTTCTCTCAGGAGGACGGATGCTTGTATTTCCATGACAGAGATGTCATACCTGAATGATTATCAGCTGTTTTGTGTTTACTTCATGAGGTCCTTTCTTCCTTCAAGGATACTGTGCTGGCGTATGCAAACCCCCACTGCTGAGCTGGATTCAGCGTATGTAGTTGCTGGTTGCTTGATACAGAGCACCAACTCACAATGCCTGTAGTGTAACCAGCATTGCAGCATTTCAAAACCCATTACATATACTACTAGTTCCACCAATCGGTATTGGGCCATTCCACCAAATTTTTGCCATTTGCATTCCCAGGAAATACAATTTTTAAATGCATGATAAAATCAGCAGTAAAATACATTTTTATATAAATTCAAGTGTCCTGCACATTGATCTGATTTCATAATAAATAAAATGAATTTAAAATATTAATTTAAGTACCTCAAGCACTGAAAAAAGCATTTGTTGCCTGTCTCAGTTTCCTAAAATTACACTTAACCATGAATTTAAATCCTTCAGAAATGTAATAACTTCACTTTTGGCTTATTTTCGTCTTTAATTTTTTTTTCAGTTAAAATTCAGACTTTAGTGGTGTCCCTGGGTTTTCACTCAGTCCTGTTACCCGAGCACATTACCCCCTCTGAATAATTAGGAATATTTCACAAGTCACATGGTCAATAGGCTATTGGTATAAATGTGGCTATATTTAGTGTGTTTGCTAATTCTCTGCCAAAAACTCATTCCTGTTACTTTCAGTCCTGTTACTCAAATGAAGGAGGCAGACAAGCCGCCATCTTTAAGTGTGGCACTGCAGTTAGCCTGTTTGCATGGAGCATATTCAGCCTGTAGTGGTTTTGATCGTGCTTTATGGGACTGTAGGTGGATTTGTTGTTGCTTTAAAGGAGATGAGCGCTAGTGACAAAGCCATCACCAGTTGAGACCCATCCATCCATCCATTTTCTATACCGCTTCTCCTGTTCAGGGTCACGGGTGGCTGGAGCCTATCCCAGCTGGCTGAGGGCGAGAGGCAGGGTACACCCTGGACTGGACGCCAGTCAATCGCAGGGCTGACAGAGACACAGACAACCATTCACGCTCGCACTCACTCCTACGGGCAATTTAGAATCTCCAATTGACCTAGTGAGCATGTTTTTGGACTGTGGGAGGAAGCCGGAGTACCCGGAGAGAACCCACGCATGCACGGGGAGAACATGCAAACTCCACACAGAAAGGCACACCGTGCCCAAACCGGGATTCGAACCGGTGACCTTCTTGCTGTGAAGCAAGAGCTCTAACAGCTGCGCTACCGTGCAGCCCCCAGTTGAGACCATTGTTTCGTATTTATTAAACGAAGTCCATCATAGCTGGGTGTCATCTTATTGTAGATGGAGAAGGGAGAAACAAGAATAAAAAAACTTCCTATGGATCAAATGTACACGTGGACATCCTCAGCCTTTTTCTGGTAGTCAGTTGTAGCCATCAGTATATATATATATGTATGTATACTGTATATATATAAATATGTGTGTAAGTAACCCTATGAGTAAATCTGTATAGGTCAAAAGGATGACTCAACTCCCCTCCTGGAGGAAGCCCTGCTGTAAGACTTTGATGATCTGTTGAGTCATGGTCTCTGTCTCTTATAGTGTGTGCTCTGCTGGCTCTGTGTCCTCATTTTGCTCTGGTTGCATCATTGCGGGGGAAATGGGCTAAATAAATGTCAACTTTATAGCCCAGCAGCTCTAATGTTGAATGTAGAATCAATATATTTTAAAGTAAAGTGATCTCTGTCCATTACACGAGAGGAGGAAGAAAATCTCCAGCGAACATGAGGCGTGTTGAGAAGAGACAATTATGGTTTTCTGTCACGGTGTGTGCACTGAGGCGACGCTCTTTTTATATCACTGTGGAACTAAGTGTTGGAGAGTCAGCAGTAACTATAACCCAACAGAGAATATCTCAACAAAACCTGTTTTATCATGTGGAGAGCTCTGTCTGTGAGCGCTCGCACACCTGAAGTTTGTTTACTTTGATCTGATTCTGATCATACAACAAACCTTGATGCATTTCTCTTTGAGGTGTTTTTTTTTATGCTTCATTATTGTAAAACAGGTCAAAGCCCACATCATCACAGGACTGTCCACACAACACTTGCCTAGCGGCTATCTGTTCCTGGGTTACCAAGCACTGCTCGAGTAGCCGCTCATTGCAGTAGCTCTCTCTTCCTCGTCCTTTCTGTCTATTTTTGTATTTGGAGCTTGTCATTACTTTTTATGGCTCATTTATTGGACATGGACACCAAACTGGTTAAATTTGCAGTGGTGTTTTTATTATTTTTGAACATGTGTGTCTGGGAATCATACATGTAACCATGGTCGCATAGCATGTAGATGCTAACAGGTGCTAGGCCCAATGTTCCCTGTGAGCTGAAGAGAAGGAGGTGAGGACGACGTGCTGGTGCAGAGGAGATACATTGACCTGTCCTTCCATCCATCGTTATGGGGAATGTAAGATCTATACCCAATAAGATGAACAAGCTAGCGGTGCTAAACAAGCACCAGAGGGACTACCAGCAGACTAGCATCATGCTATTCACAGAGACATTGCTAACGGAGCTAACACCTGACATGAACACCACATTGGAAGGATTTCATCAGCACTTCCTCTTGGTGGCATCAGCTTGCTTGTTTTGCAAGATTGTGTGATTATTGATCTTAAATATCAACAATGTAAGTCATTAGTCAGTATGTAAAACCCCAATATCAGTTTTACATTAACTAATATTCAGACTAATAAATCAATTGACTAGAGGACTAGAGGACTCTACTGGCTCCTGGTCCTGGTCCTCAGTCCTGTTACTCCCGATTTGAGTAACAGGACTGAAAGTAACAGGAATGAGTTTTTAGCAGGGAATTATTAAATGCATGAAAATGTATTTTCTAAAACATGAAATCAGATCAATGTACAGGACAAAAATGTATTTTACAAGTAATTTTATCATGAATTTATACTTCTTCTTTTTTTTTTTACCTGGGGATGCAATTGGCACCAATTTGGTGGAATGGCCCTAAAAACACATTAAGACCTCCAGATAATCCAGGTGGGAAAACAGTCCAGGTCTCAGGTATAGTGTAAAAATGAACACAAGAACACAAACTCCAACCAACCTCATCTTTTTGCACGTTGTTTGAAGCCTGATAATGAAATCTTTTTACCACTCCATGTCGAGCAGAGGTCCCCAATCAGATTCTTCTGTGTACAGATGATGGAGCCATTTTTTGGCTGATTAAAGCAGCGTTTCTTTAAAAGGAGATCCCCTCCCTCCAAACTCTGTCAGAACATACTGAGCTGGTGGACTTGGGAGAGTAATCTATATATGAGAGAGCTGTTGTTAATGAGATCCCCTGCTGAGCTTTTCTGCTCCCCGCAGGATGTGAACTCTCATTTGCTGTGCCACTGTGAAAGTGAAAGTACAGCTCAAATCAAACATATTTTAAATGGTCCAGTGTTTCTATAATCTGTGTTGACTGTGGAGTCTCGGGGAACAGCTGTCCCATCTCCTCGGCTGTCGACAACTTATTGAGGTCACTGACGACACCGATGAAGTCACCCGCTTCGAGGTCTAAATTTTGAACGAGATGTGCAGAAACTAGGTTTGGATCGATGTGTAACAGCTTGTAAATTGCTCCTGAAATGGTGAAACATTGATGTCTGACATCAGCTATCAGCTGCTACTGAAACTTTCATCCTCACAGACGGGCTTTAAATTGGAAGAGCTCCTCTGTTCTTACCTGGAGGATCATAACAGGATTGGCTGCACAGGGGGAGATGGTTCATCATGGTCAAGCAGCCGTTATTTACCCCAGAGGCAATGCACACACTCACAGAAACCACACACACACACTCACACTCACAGAGTGCCCTAATAAGAACCACCACCGCCCTCCTTTGACAGCGGTTTATTGCTGACAGAGGATGTGGAGGTGAGAGGGTCACTCATTCCCACAGGGAGATTGCATCCCGGTGGCCAGATTGCATTTCATAGTTCAAGGCCTCATCTCGCTCTATTACCAGTACGAGCACAAGTAAAACAAATCAAAGTAATCCCAGCAAGGTAACCACAGGCGCAGGCATCCCTTCAAAACTCAGGAAAGTTGCATTGCATTGCAAAAAGTCTGCAGGAAAAAAAGAAAACTCTAACGAAGCAGCAGCAGCAGCAGGAGCCGTGGAGCTCTTTAATGTGACACCCGGCTGTGGATCATGACAGGCCTCACACTGCAAATGAAAGTGATCTGTGGTGAGGCTATCAGAGAGGGATTGACAGAAGCAGACAGACACTGAGAATCAAAAGTCCCCATGGCGTTCAGATACCATCAGGCAGATAGAGCAGATTGACAGCAGATACTTTGATGGGCTGAGGAGTGCTTTTACTGTGCAGGGGGGAGGCGGGGGAGGCAAGGGGGAGGTGTGAAATCGTAGCACGAAGGTAACGCTGTGATTAGCTAGTTTACACACAATGCAAGTTCCAAATATCCCAAAGCTTTGCACGGCCAACAATGCAGAGTACGCCCACGCTGTGAGGACTGTATAGGGAACAGAAAAAGCTGGCTCACCCACACAGCGCACACGATCTAAATGCATGATCTGCCTCTTTCACACACTCCCCCCACCTCACCTCACTCGCTTCACTCACACACATACACACACACACGAGGATCAGAGCATCCCTCAAACAAGATCAGAAGAATGTGAGTAAGAGCGAGAGAAAGTCAAGGCAGCACAGCTTCACTGACTGCTGACAGAAACAAACACTTCAAGATAGAAACGTTGACTCACCCAGAAGAGGAGGTTGAAGAAGACCATTCCGTATCGCAGGGCCATCATGCAACCCTCGGCCATCCTGCAGCGCCGCAGTTCTAGGAGGAAAATGAAGGAGAGGTCCAGGTAAAACACCACATACTTCTTCCCCTGTGCGTAGCGCCCTTTGGACGTCTGCGGCCCCTTCGTCGTGTGGAAGCCGAACGCAAACGGTGGCCGCTTGTACTCAAACTCCCCGCTGAAGCGGTGGAACCCGGAACTGAACGGCGGCGTGTCAGGTTTGCTGTCCAGAGACGGACTGCGCCTGTACGGAGTCTCATCCGTGCTTGAGCGTCTCATTGTGGAGGCTGAGCGAGTCTTTTAAAAGTCTTTAAATCGAAAAGTCCACACAAAGGGCGAAAAGTTATTCCATCAAGGGTTACGAGAAGGATTTAAAGATACGTCGACCTCACTCCAGTTCAATTCGAACAATTATCACCCCTACCGTGCCCAGGAAGTGCTGATTTAATTACACTTCACTCTTAATCTGAGTTAATCTGTGGGAGATAATGTGCTGCCATTCACTTGATCAGAGTTCCCTCTTTAATCCTGCACTGCCGCTATATTGAGCAGGAGACTTTGCATAATCCAGCTGCAACACCTGTGTAAGTCTGTGTATTCAGGACATAATCCCAACACACACACACATCTGCACATCCCTGTAATCACGCAAACACAGGTGTCACGCTCACTGAGATGAGCTGGTGTGCAGTTTCATCTCTTAACAGCTCAATCAGGTGCCACTCGACCACTCCGGCTTCTTTGGGTCGCTTAAATCATCCAGACACGTCCTACCTGGTCTCATGAGAGAATCCTGAGCAGGTGCCTTCAGCCGGGAGGAAACGGCACCCCCTGCTTCAGCCAATCAACTTCTTTCACTCAGGAACATCCACTGAGGATGGAAAGTGCTACGGTGTGGTCTAAGTGGCGGCTGAGTGTTAAGCATGTGGCTGATGTGCTTTTGCTGACGTGCAAAAAAAAAAAAAAGAAGAAAACACGAGAATCAAAGCAAAAGGAAGAGGATGGTGTTATGAATGAGGGAGGAGGGACGGGCAGAAGCATGAAAGGATGAATTAGACATGAGAGTGAACCATTCTTCAGCTCGAATTTCCCCTCGCTACCCAACTTCTCCGTCTTATCTCTGAAAAGTGTCTCAGCCTCTCTCTCTCCAGCCTGCTTCTCACTCGTCTGTCAACTCGCCCGCTTCAACTCGCGCTTATTTCCGTCCTGCACCTCACTCTAAGACCCCCCCGGTGCGCTCCCCTTCACTGCCGCCGGCTGTTAATTAATTTCCAGACTCTCATCAGAGAGGCAAAGTGTGCGCTGGTGTCCCTTCTCCTCGTCTCTCCTTTTTTTTTTTCTCCGCTACAGCGTTCCTGTCCTTCTTCTCTACGTTGGCAAAGAGAGTAAGGTGTCCAGCGGGGTCATGGCCAAGCAGCGAGAAAAGAAGAAGAAGAAGAAAAAGAAGCAGAGACAGGCAGGGGGAAGAGAAAGACAGTTTCCTCAGAGAAGCCAAAGAAAGACTGCAGTGTTTGAGCGCTCGTCCAGCACTCTCTGCCTCCAGCTCCCTCCCTCCCTTCCTCTCTCACTCTCTCTCTCTCTCTCTCTCTTCCCAAGCTCCTGTTCTCCCTCTCTCTCTCGCTCTCTCAGTTCCCCCCTCCTCCTCTTTTCTCACAAGCTCCACACGAACAATCTCAAACACCCCATCCCTCCTCGCTAACTGTCCCCAAAACCTGGCAGCGCGAAAGCAAGCAGTCATTCATATTCTGGCCACACCCTTATGAGGGAGAACAACCAATCAGCATCTGGCAGCTCCATCCTCCCTGCACTCACGCCAATCATGCTCCTACATCTACCGGCTAGCACATGCACACACACGTACACACATTGTACGTGCACACAACCTGCTGTGCTGTGAACATACTACTGCTGAGAAGCTCTCTGCACTTGCGCTGGTGCTTCCTTCTCCTCCTCCTCCTCTTCCTCCTCCTCCTGACTGGAACTCATTCCTCATGCAGAGGGTGTTCTTGCACAAATGGCCTTAGTCGTGTTCACTCTCTGTCCCACTGGACCCTGACTTGGGTCATACTCTTCTCATGTAGCTGCTCTTTGCAGAGATTTCCATACAAAACACAACCTCACCTGCGAGCGTGGACATATGTGCTGTGAAGTGAACACTCCTGCTGACATTCACTCAAAATAACTACACGCTCTCTGCAAGCCAGTAACCATGCGGGTCAGCGGCTTTATGAATCCGCAGGGACGTTTCAAAGATGCAAAGGTATTGACTTTGTTTGTGGCAGCATCAAGTATTTAATGGATTTCTGTTTGGTCTCCAGCGTGTGTTTTTCTGTCAGAGCACGAAGGCAGCGGCCTTGGAGGGTGAATTTGTGAGACTGGCAGGATGATGTTACCGGAAAAAAGCACCCGAGGCCGGTGTTTGCCCCAAAACCTAACTGGATAGGGCACAAAATCAAGAATGATCAGTGAGGTTCTGAATGTAGCATTTAGCAAAGGTTTTCATGCAAATTGATCCAGTGTGACCAACGCATGATTTACAGCATCGACAGCAAAGATCCAGCTGCTTTCAAGCAAAAAAGAAGAAGAAGAAGTCAGAGGTTAAAAAGTCTCAAATGCAGAGAAAAAAAAGATAAAAATGTGGAGCTGCCTCCTGATTTGCAAAAAAAGACAAAATGCGTCCTTGTCAGGATGTTCAGTCTCCACTCGTAGCAGAATAGAAATGTCAGTGGAAGCGAAGTACCTGATAAGTACAAAGTGACATTTACTTTCTGGATACAAGGTTTCTTATTTACTCAATATTTGCTCACAAACAAGCCACTTTCTAGCTTTCAATCCTTAATTTGCCCAAAGAGACGACTGAGAGGTTGTGAGGACTCGTCAGATTTGTTTGCTCGTGTCTTCCCTCTTTCATCTTCAGCGTCTACCCACGCAGCCTCTCCTGTCGTGTCAGCAACCTTTCAGCTGAGACCTCCCCGAGCACATCTGTACGTTTGCCCATAAGTTAGTGAAGCAAAGATCATCAGTCCATTATTTGTGGTAGTGACAAGAAACTTTTGATACAGCAAATCTTCAAAGTTTGAATATTTGATCCTTTAATGGTATTTTTGGATAAGTTTTTGCTTTCCCAGTTTTTCAGCAGGACAAGTTTGATTTCTTTTTCATCTTGAAATGTTTCGTCAGAGTCCCGTGATGATTTACAGAAATTAGCTTGTCCTACCTGAATCAGCAGGACGATCATCCCCCTGTTAGTATCCTTCTCGGAAATTCATATCTAGTGTTTAAATATTGAGTAGAATCTTTTTTTTATTATTATTTTTTTTTATTATTATTTATTTATTTTAAATTTATTTATTTCGGTCACATCAGCACACTTACACAACATCACACATTGTCAATAGTTGATCAAATTGTACATGTCCAAAAGGGAAGACCGGAGAAGCAGAGCTTATCTAGTCCCGTCCCCATTTACTCAATATTTAGTCTCCTCTTTTCCACATATCATCAGATTATTATAAATTTGTATTCCATTTACAGAAGTATGACCGTCACTTCATCCACTATTATTGTTTAGGTACATTCTGTCTTTCCTGCTGTCTTACAGACCAAATCTGGAAATAAGGTTTGGTATTGAAGATAAAGGATCCCTGTAGATAGATTTGTTTTGTAGCAAGATGATGACATCCTGTTTGACGTTCAGTTACAAAATCAAACAGAAAAGTCAGAATTAACTATTAAAACAATAAAACATGATTTAAAAAAATACCCCAGTTCCAACCATAATTAAAATTGAGAGAGAAGAATAACTTAATAGAATAGAATAGAATAGAATAGAATAGAATAGAATAGAATAGAATAGATGTTTATTGTCATTGCATCTCTACAATGAAATACTGGTGGCACTTTCCAAAACAGCTATAAAAAAAAACAACAGTAACTACTTTAGATACAACAAATAGCTTTAAAGAAACATAATAAGTATCAATAATAATAAAAAATCAGATGTTCAACTGTGATCCTGCCAGAACTCAACTGTGTTCAGCAATGTGTGGTCTCCATGCAGATGTGTAGCTCTCATTCTAGTGTCACACTACCAGCTTCAACACAGCCACCAGTAAGACTATCAGCTGATGCGTCTGCAGTCCAGCTCCACTCCATCACAGCACCGGATCAGATAGATTCTCTGAGCTTCTGTCCCGCAGGTCACAGCGAATACACAACCATCCTGTTTTTGTTGGATTCTGGAGCTGTAATGCGTCAATTCATCGTAGGGAAGATCGAGCGGGACAAGAAGTAGTGCATAAAAACTACCTTAAAAAAGTGCCAGAGACTTTCAAAATAAAACAAAAAGTGTCAAATCCACATCATATTTAGTTTTACCATTGCTATAAAACGGCACAATGAGCGGAGATGCGCTAGGAGTCAACAGGTCAGAAGTTATCAAGAGCCAACAGTGAAAAACATGGACGTGGAGAAACTCATCACTGAGATGGAGAAGCACAAAGTAACAATTTACATCAGATAACAAAATTACAAACGTTCCAGGAGATGAATCGAAGGAAAAGTAATTTATAACAGATTCCTTCAATAAAATCAGCTTTGACAGATGCACGAAAAGTCTCAGAGAAGGCTGAGCTACCAGCCAATCACTCTCCTGGAAATCCATCCACAGGATCTTTATGCAGTGTAACAAAATTTCAAAGAAAAGAGAAACTGAAACTAATTTTCTCTGATTTAAACATTTTATGAACTGAAAAAATAAGGAAGTAGTGCATACAGCATATTTTCAGTTACCCTCACACCTGAGGAACATGGGAAAATATAAGTGGTGGCACTACATTCAAAGAATAGACAAATGTTGATGTTTGGAATTTTTTATATTTATTGTGTTCCCATTTATTACTGCAATATGAAGTCATTCACCTCTGTGGATCCAGGGAAAATTCAAATGATTTTTGAAGAATGAATACAGGGCGTATGTCCACATTCAGGGCTTGCTGAAAGTAGTAAGGAGCGTAGAATTTTATTTTATTATTATTGTAGTTATTTTACAGAATTTAGCTGACAGAGCAAACGCTTTATTTTCTGCAAACTTTCAAAGAAGACATGAGGATCAAAGCGATGACGATGAAATTCTCCCGTCTTCTCCGGTCTGTTTACACATGTTGCTGACGTCACTTGTGATAAATCAAATTTACGCAGCGGGTTTGGGAACCAGAGCTTTGAATTGGTGTCATTGTGACAAATCAGGAGAAATCACAAATCGAGAGTTCAGCAGGAGAACGGGTTAAAAAGCAGGAGACACCTGCAGAAATCAGGAGTGTTGTTGGCAGGTATGGGATTTGCAGACTGTAGTATTAAGTCAATTTCACATTGAAAATTAGGTTTTTATTAACAGACAACTCTTAATTTTTAATTGATTTGTTGTGGAGAAGATTAAATTAAGTAAAATTTTAATCAGGGTTCCCATGGAAGATGCAAAAATATTAATTTTCTTTTTTTTTTTTTGGTATATTATTTCTTTGTTGTAACGATGCTTCTTGGCAATAAATCTGGAAAGTCTGTTTATTTCCCTTTTAAATGGAGCCACATTTATGAGGAACCTGCATCTGTGTGATGAGCAGCAAAGCTGAATTTGCGGGTTGCGCCCATAAAAAATTTGCCAGATCTTCTCTGCCAATGCCAAACAACTTGTTCTGCTTATTGTAAATAATCCGTCAGACACAAATGTCCAAACTTTTTCTGTTTATAAGATTCAACACTGTAACTCTCGCTGTTTGGAGCCAGAATTGCAGTCAAAGAGCAGTCAAGCTGAATCTGATTGGATTCGAAAAGTAATTCAGCTGAGCGAGGCGCCTGAGTTGTATTTTTATTGCCCTCACACAAATCATATTCATTCAGATTCACGTTGGGTCCCTGCCCCCGCCCTGCATGTTGAGATTCAGTGCATTTGAGGAAGGACGCAGTCTCCTCGTCGCTGAGCACTGATCTGCTGTTTTCATCTGCTGCTGTTTCTCCTTCTTCTTTCCCGTGTCTCTGGCTGCCCAGTCGAAAGCTTTAGTGGACGTTTAAGTGACATTTATTATTCATTCACTGCTTGATGGCTTTTTTTTCGTTGCGCTTTTGTCACATTTTTCTTCCAGTTGAGACACCAAGTCTTTCACCTCTCCAGCGAAAATAGAAAATAGACGATGATAAACACCTTCCAGCTGATCAAGTGTCTGTCACTGCGTTTTCACCTCCGAAAGATTCACCGAAAGACATCTAAACTCTGCTAATGTAAGCAAAGATATCAGTCATACAAAGCCTACGTGACCCATATCTTCATACACAGCGTAAATGTGCCCTATTTATACAGCGTGTTGCTCATCCCACTTGTGTCAATTATATGAGTAATTGGCATAATCTGCTGTCACTGTCATGAAATATGCACACGGGATGAATCATGCAGGAGGAAACTATAAGTGGACGGTCATTAACATACATAACACTACAACAGCTGAACAGCCCTCATTCATGTTATCTCCCTGACCAGACAGACCTGTCACACAGAGACATTCTCACACACACACACTGCTCAAGCCCAGATTCTTGGACACACACACAAACACACACACACAAACAAAGCAAGTGTGCAGTGGCACCCTGGGGTGGCAGCGGCTTTGATGTCCTCAGCTCGTACACACACACAGAGGGGAACCGAGACGTGATACACAACGTGTATGAAACTAATCTGTGTTAAAACCGAAGGACTAAAGACAGGGCCTCATGTTTAATGTCGTTATCAGTCTCTGGAACGTAAAGTGAGTGACACGCTCAACCAGGTGCACGGATCGCACCCTGCTGCTCTCTGGTCTCTGTGCAGACATAAGGAGGAAGAAGTCTGGCTGGCTTCCTCCTGTTTAAAGCTGGGATATGAGTCTCTTATGAGTTTTCTCCACTAAACGACAAAACGGGCGACATGGATATCTGCAGCGAGCACCGAGCAGCAATATAAGCATCTGGGGGGGGGGGGTTTCCACGAGGCTGGGAAATTATTTAGAGCTGTTTGCTTGTTGGAGCAAAGCTTACGCAACCACAAAAAATCATTTCAGTTCCACTTCTAACATGGTACTATTTTGGGAGAGGAATGTCCTCAGATTTATTTTTTTAAGTTGTTTTCTTCCCAGACGTCAATGAGAGGCTCTAAATGGAGCTCACACAGCCGGAGTTGAGAGCAGCTCAGCTTACAGGATTTGTTGAAATTTTCATCTTTGTTTTAAATGATCAGTTTTAGATTTTACAGATCATGTCACCCCTCATTCACACTTACCGCGCACTACGCTGCACGTCCCTGCCACTCTAGTCAATCAGTGCATTCACACAGCCGCGCTGGTATTGCAAGCCGTTTTAACATTTAAAAGCTGAGTTCGACTATCCGAAATTTAGTATTTTGACTAGGCGAAATTCAAATTACAGATATCTTGAATTCAATTTTGCCTAGGCGAAATAACGTCACATTTGCCATTCGTGTGTATTGGATGACTCATTGCAGATATCCAAAACATTTCGGATATCCAAAATGTGAATTACAGATATCTACGAATGAATTTCGCCTAAGTGAAATTTAATTTAGGATATCCGTAAATACTTTTTTAGATATCTTAAATTGAGGCAAATTAAAGATATCTGTAATTTGAATTCCGCCTAGGCGAAACTGAATTACAGATATCTTGAATTCAAATAACAGATATCCAAAATTCATTTGTAGATATCTGTAATTCACATTTTGGATATCCGCAATGAGTCATCCAATACACATGAATGGCAAATGTGACTTAATTTCGCCTAGGCAAAACTGAATTATGGATATCTGTAACTCACATTTCGCCTAGGCAAAATGGAATTACAGATATCTGAAAATTGAATTTCGGATAGTCGAACTCAGCTTTTAAATGTTAAAACGGCTTGACATACGCTGCGGTCCGTCTCCGATGCGTGCGTCTGTTCCGCTGCTAGTCTGTTTTTGCCGAGTACGCTGCAGAGACGTGTCAATTTCCTCAGAGCAGATTGTACCAAACAGGAAAACAGACACGAGGAACCATCTGAGTTTCCGTCTTTTCAAAATAAAGCACCATGTTCAGACTGCCAATCATAAAATTATCCTCGTATATTAAAACTACGACACTGGCACAGGGCCAGCAGTCATCAGCGGGTCAGACCCAGAGGAAATCTGACGCCATGGACGAGGAAAAGATTATCTTGGAGGCAGAAAACCTTATAATTATATACGATACAACACATCCTTTATATAAGGACACCAACAGAGACTGAAAGGGAAGGACTGAATTAATGAAGCTCTGGGAGGGCAGGTGAGTTTAACATACTAAATATCATGAAAGTAGTTGTCATGGGTGTGATTCCTGCGGGAACATGTGGTTCTCCTGTGATCTCGCGTATCCAGCTGCCATGGAGTACGCTGAGCTGCGCTCCGCTCCAGAGACGGATCCAGTGTGAATTGGTGCGCGCCGAAAAAAACTGTGTGTGCTCATGTCTTCAGTGTACAAGCTACTCAAATCTAACTGCCATGAAGGGATAAGAAGGGTCGTATTGTGCTAAGATCACACAATCCTACACAAGCGGTTTCTGAAGCTGAGTTTTAAAGCCGATCGTTGTTGGAAATGCTGAACTCAACCTAACTTTAGTCAGAACATTTGCACGAACACACAGATGTTTTGTGTTCACTTGCTTTGTACTGGGAATACACCAGATGAGTCTTCAGTCAGACTCCACTCCTTGCATGTTGATGGCTGTGTGTTCAGAATTCATTACTGTTGTACGGTTTTGAATCCAACATACCCCCATCAAAGACGCCGCCATCAGTCTGCGTGGCAGACAATCTGTGTAGAGCCAGGTGACCGAAATAAAGTTGTTGTTTTTTTCCCTTTCTGAAGTCTAATCTCTTCTTAACTCTCCTTTCTGATGTATCTTACTGTTCCAGATAAAATTACACAAGAACGGCAGCTGTCAATCATCGTGAAACGTGACGTAAAACCCTGATTTTAACGTCTGATAACTAATAAAAAAAGAATCTTTTATAGAAATGGAGAACTTGAACACAATGCAGCCAAATAATATCTTCATATCATCACAGCAAACTGATGTGAGAAACATTTCTACGAGGTGTGTTAATTTTCTAACAGCCCATCTGGAATGAATGGGGAGTTTTTGACCTATACTGCAGCCAGTCACCAGGGGGAGCAGTTTTTACAGTCTGTGGTCGCAAGACCGAGGAGTTCCCTCAGTTCCTACCCTAATGATGATCCTCTCCTGGGCTGTAAAACCTCAAACCTGTTGACTCCTGGTCTGGCTCTGCTCATTATGTCCATTTGTTGATGTGGTGAAGCTAAATACGATCCCATTTTGTGATATTGTCAAAGTCACCGGGCATTTTTAGGTGGTACAACTTTCTGCCCCACTCTGTCTGCTTTTTGTAAATTGGCGAGTTAAAGCTCCGGCATCCGGAAAATTAGGGAGCTTGCATATCTGATGCGTCCAGCTGCGACTTGCTGAACTCTTTTTATTCTTGCTCCCATTAAACAAAAGTAGTGTCACAGAGATCAGGGGAAGCCACGCAGACTGTGAGACTTTTAAGTTGCAAATTAGCGAGAATAAACACAAAATGTTTGTCGGCCATGACACTTTACTGAACAGCCTTTTATTTAAGAAACATTTTTGGCTGACTGAAAATCTATTAAATTATGTCCCCCTGGCTCAAACTCTACAAGCTTCTTTGCTTTTTCTGGAAACATCACTCAGGTGAAGTTTTTTCAAGGTAAAACCTTATTTCTCCTCCCTGATTCTTACATTGTTACATCTTTACTGATCGATCTCATTACACTTATACTCAGGTGATGTCGTTTTCAGTCAAAGATGACTCACTGATGTGGATCATTTTGGTGCAGTTTTGGTGAAAACTGCTCTTAGAATCCGATGGGCATTTAGCTCAGCAACCGGTTTGGACCAGCGGATCTTAACATCCCCAATAAACATGTAGAGAAAAGTAAATGTTCTCTTCATTTCTCAAAAGATTGAGTTTAGACAACAGTTCTTACGGTTTTGTGGGCTGAAAACAATGCTTAGACCATCCTGTCCTGTTGAGACCAGTCTTTAATCACAAGTACCCCTACAATTTCCCAGGCTCAGGTGCTATTAAGTTGTCACTTTCCAAACACAGCTGTGTGAGAGTCAGAGGACCGACTGAAACACAACAATGCTGCCGCAAAGATCACCGAGGAGGAATCGGAGCTATGAAGATTAATAACTACCGCCCTGATGGAAAATAAACACGTTTTACTCAACCGAGCCGACTCGTGAGGGTTTTTAAGATTTACTCTGCTGGCAAAACAAAAACAGACGCTTCAAGATGTGACAGAGTGTTCGGTGAAAACTGAAAGATGAAAGTCCGAGATAAAACGGCTCTTAAGAACCTTGTGGTGGAGGCGGTGATAAAATAACGTGAAAGAAATCACGTGAAACAGAGCCGTTTGGATCAACAGCCTGTTCTGTCTTTTCTGAATCGCTCATCTTACTCATACAAATGGGGTGATAAAAGTCTTGGTCACACGTTTTTCTTCAGGAAAATTTCGTTTTGCCAGCACCTCGTCTGACACGGCCTTGGACGTTTGGCAACCGTCAGGTAGGAATCAATACAGCCGTTTCTGTTTGGTGTCACAGAGAGATGGTGCTGAGTGCAGATGACAAAGATTTTGTTCCAGTGAGTCATTTATTTCATGTGACCGAAGAAGCAAAACATGGAATGTCACAAGAATTAAGACAGGAAAATCAGAATATTCATGTTTTTCGGTTTGGTGAGAAAGCAGAGAGGGAAAAAAAGTCATGAAGGTTGCAAACCAAATTTTTAAGTTGTCCTTCGTGTAAATATTAAGAATAAGAAAAACAGAAGTTTTCAGAATGAGGTTGTAATGAGATTTCCACAATATTCCCCTTCATTGAGATGAACTCGTACTTAAAGCAAGAGAGGAAACTCACAGCAACAACTCAGTGAGAGGAACAATCTGCTGTAGGTCTCCACCACCTCAGAGGAAAGACGTTAACATCTCATCACAGCTCGTCAAGCGTGAAAGAAACGTGTTGCAGAAATCCAGAGGTAACAGGTGGAGTGTTGAAGGATCTTTACTTCTTATATTTTGTGCTTTATTTAGATCTAAACCAACAGGAGTAAAATTTGAGAGCTTGTTTCAAAGCTTAAACGGTAAACTTTAGAGATAATCAGGTGATGATGATGCTTTTAACAGCCTTAATGTCTGCACGTAATGTGAACTTCAACTGACACTTTGAGCATTTCTGCATTTAAAGGGGCTGTGAGGACTGTTTTCCCATGAGCACTTGCACCCACTGTTGTTAAGGCCATGACTGTAAAAACGTAAGTAGTGTTTTCTGAAAACAGAAATCTGCTTTTGGCATCCTAAAGCATCACTCTTACAATCTGTTTTCTCGAAAATGTGAAGAAAGGGCTTCTTCAGGAGCGTGTGGTATCTCACTCTGTCAGACACTTTCCCAGTGACAGTTTTGTTAGAACGAGCTCTGTCGAAGATCTCATCCTTCATGCTGATGGTTCCCTATCAGCAAAAAAATCCTGACAGGAGCTTTAATTAACACCTTTCAACACGGTTAACTCTGTCACTGTTCCTGGTATAAAGCTGTGTTTCCACGACTGTTGGAATTGGAGTAGAAATTAAGATACATTTTAGAGTTTTAATGACTTAAATAGTTAAGATTTAAGATCAGTTTCACAATGTGAATGTAACACTTACAGGGAACCAAGCTGACACTGCAGAAAAGCAGCAGAAAATAAGCCGTCAAACTTCCAAACATGCTTCTTAGACGTCACATGAGTTTTGGTAACAGGACTGAGAAAAACGAAACCATCTTCAGCTGAAGAATGAAGGAAATATTAAACTGTATTGTTGTGCATTAATCAATAATAACTGTGCTCATTGCAGTCCTGTATGAATGTGTGTATTTACAGAAGGTAGATATGTTAATATGAAGGGTTTTGCTTAAAGCTTTAATAAACAATTAACCCCGTAATGTTGACTTTGCAGCAATAAGGGAAGAAAGTCTGTGTTAGTGTCTTGTTTTTGAGTTGATGTGAGAGATAGGAATCCAGCTGCAGGACTTGAGCTGAAGGGTGTAAAACTGTCTGTCTTTAAATCATGGAGCAGATAGAACCTGGTACCAGAAATCATTCTCTGAGAAGGAAGGATAAACATGTGAGATGTCTGAGTTTGCACTAAAACACTTCCTTTTGGGGAAACACCGAAAGATGCTGACAGTGAGGGGAAACATCCTTAGCCCAGCCTGCGAGCGAAGACAACACCCGAGAGATAGATGACTATTGTATAAGATAGGAGAAGACTCGTTCGAGCACAAGGTAGCGAGGTTTTGGACTGCCCAGACCTCTACACTCTGTATTAGAGAGAGGGAAAGGTAATTCTGAACCCAGAGACTCTGTTCCCACATTCTTGATCCATTGTTATCAATAGATTTGGCATAAATTGAGAACTCAGCCATTTCCTTCTACTTCTTCCATCCACATCATGTGTTCTACGTGGGTTATTTAGGAGTCAGATTCTTTGTTTTAGACAAACTGATATTTTCCAGGATGGTGAAGGGTGTCCATTTCCAACAAGAACCTTATGAAAAAAAAATCAAATGAAGCTTAGCGCAAGTTCAATCAGGAAGACTGTCTTACTCCTCTCACTCTTTCCCGCTTCTCTCTCATCAGCTGATCAAGGGGCGTGTCGCTTTTCTATCTATCCAATCACATCTTCTCAGCATCACTCGTAAACCAATCATCACATAGCTGTCAAAATTTAAATACTGCCTCTTCAATTCTCAGTTCTCAGAGCCTACTCAAGACCTCCTACCACCACCGGTGTCTAGACTCCATCGGGGGGGGGGGGGTTCACATTTGTCATGTCTCTGTACCCCCTGTTATTATTTTATGCTTGATGGGGTCAAACCACCAAATGTGTAATGTTAAATTTGTTGCATTGAATCTTTTCACAGTTTGAACTGGTGTATAAGTCTCTCCTTGACTGAAACAAAGTTGTCTGAAATCAGATTTAGAGTTGAAAAAAAGAGAAATTTAAATTTAATTTAGAGAGTTAACACAAGCAAATTTCACTGATTTGGTGGAATGGCCCTGTTGTAATTTTGAGTAAATCTTTTTTTTTTTTTTTGGATAGTATAAAGTTGAGGGATGATTTGATGAGACGCACCTGTGATCTGTACAGCAATCCACTCCTAAAGACTTTTAATAGCCGTGCTGAGTTTTATAGCATTTCATCCTGTAGCTGAAAAGATATTTGGCTTTGGACCAGTGAACTGTGGTCAGACTGAGAGTCACACAATAGGCTGCGCAGCAATAACAGGCTGTGATGCCTGTTAATTTAATGAGTTTGACACTGTAGATCAAACATGAATAAAAAAAAATATCTTACTCATTAACCATCGTGAAAGAATAAAATGACTCCGTAAAGCATGAGAGTGAAAAATGATGGAGTCGCCCTGTGGTCACTATTACTTCAATGTGCCTTTATCCCTTTGGGCAGAATGGCTTCATATTAATTACTGCTGTTAAAGTAAAGCTCAAATTAATATATCATTTAACAAAAGGCTGAGACGCAGACCACTTAATCAAGCATGAAAAAGATCTGACGTGTTTGTGGATGATCGCTGGAAGTCGCGGCTTAAAGAAAAGCAAAATCACCGAGCAGATACTTTGCGTATGCAAAGTGTTTGGACGTGGGCAGAAGCTCTATGCCCACCTGCTTTTATTTAGTACAGAAAATAAAACAAAATAAATTATTTTGTTTTTTATTGTAAGAGAGCAACAAACGTTTAAAAGTACCTGCTGCTTGAAGCTGTGGTAAGGTTGAAGCTGTTTTGTGGCCTTAAGTGGAAAAATACTCTCTTTGGACCTGCCCGCCCACAGACCTGACAGCCAACACATTATGCACTCTCATGCACCGTTTAAAGGTTAAGGCTTGTGATAAACTATATTGTTCTCAAGCAAGAACATTTATTCTTGACCTCAAAAAAAGCAGTCTGACAGAGCAATCCAAATTCAAGATCAGCCAACAAAATTTATGCGAAGCTTTCGAGGTGAAGTCCACAAAGCTGCTCTTTTCAAAATGAGCTCCCAGCTGATTTTGTTACACCGAGACACAAAGCTACAGAGAATAACCCAAACCTGCTGTTTCTCCAAGTTTAGTCAGACTCTAAGTATCTCTCAGCTCACTTTTTGTTTACAGAGCTCACCTGCTTTCTGTCCATCACAAAGACGCGAGACGAGGAGCTAAAACTACAACCGCATTTCCAATGAAGTTGGGACGTTGTGTAAAACATAAATAAAAACAGAATACAGCGATCTGCAAATCCTGTTTGACCTTTATTCAACTGAATCCACTACAAAAACAAGATATTTATTGTTTGAACTGATAAACTAATCCATAGCCTGTAGATGGATGTCATATCCATAACATCACTCATCAGTTTTGAAGCAAATCATCAGCAGGAGCTAAATGTGCAATGAGGCGAGCTTTCAGCTTCCTCACTAACAGCTACAGGCTGCCACCCCGTCAGTCAGGTGAGCTGATCTTCTAAAAAATGTTGCGTTCTAACTGCACGTCGAGTCTGGCAGGATGCAGATTATACGCATCTATTTTTGTCAGATGTCAGAGCTGTGTCAAGGAAAGATCGAGCAGCACAGGAAGTTGTGGAAAATAAAACAAAGCATGTAGAAACCGGATCTAATTGCTTGACTACAACAACAAACGGACATAATGAGCAGAGCCAGACCAGGAGTCACGGGTTTGAGGTTTTACAGTGCGACATGAACCAGGAGAGGGAAGCATGGGAACTCGTTGGTCTGTGACTCCAGCTGTCTGTCAGGAACACAAAGCCAGCGTGGGCAAGCGGCAACCTCCAGTCTGAAAGTATGAGGCAATGTTGAAGTGCTAAAGTCTGCTGTTCCTCGAGTGTCCGCTTGAGGCTGGCTCCGGAAGTACCGGAAGTCACAAACACACCAAGCCAAAAAATGGCGTTTTCACGGCCAAAATAAGCACATTTACAGCCTGGTACAAAGAATGTCTCCCGTCTGAATCGCTAATTTCACTGACGGCACGCACTGTACAGGGGGTGAATTTTTTTCTAATTTGGCAGTTTCCACAATATTAAGCTCGCCAGTTCGTCCAATCAGAGGCACAGCTCAGATCACATGACTGTGGAGCGTCCTATGGTTGTTACTGTGGAGACTCACAGCCCGCCTCATTTCCAATATGGCCACGCCGGCTGTCTTGCTTCAAAAGTCCGTTTCAGAAACAGATGGGTGACGTCGCGGAGACTACGTCCATTAATTATACAGACTATGAGCATGAGCTGATAAACGCGGCCCACACGCAACGGAGCGGAGCCGGACCGCAGACGCATCTGGTGAATCTGAGGAGTAATCCTGCTAACAGTTCACACAATACGGTTACAGTTTTTGGACTGATGATCTTTCTGTGGTGCTATAACAGCAAACAGGGATTCATGAAAAAAAGAGAACGAAAGAAATGAATGTCATCTGATTTAATTCAATTTGTGTGAGCTGGCACAACACGGCATTTTGGGTTTTATTACTTATTTTCTTCTTAATTTATTTTATTTTATAATGTTTTTTATTACATTTGGGTCGGTGTTACAAATCAGGCTCTAACAGCCCACTTTTTAAAAAAAACAAAAGGTTTGGACATGTCTGATCCAGAGTAAAACAGAATATTTCCAAATGTTTCAGACAAATTGTAAAAAGTTTGGAACATATAAACATTTCACTTTCTGAAAATAGCTGTTAAAGTGTTCTACTTGACTCTCAGAAAGAAGTCTTCAGCATGTGATGTGTTGAAAAATATAAGCACAAATATTTTCCACCTTTTCCTGTAAGAAGTCATTTGCTTGAAGAGGAACCGTATCTGAACCTGTCTGAGTCTGAGTGGGCCGAGAGGATCAGGATTCGTCTTTGGCTGATTGTGCGTAGGTGCAGCGTCAGACACTTGAAGGTAGAATACCTATAACTAGAGGAGGCGAGGTGAGAAAATTGAACTTTAATTATTTACACAGAATTTATAGCTCACGCTGCCTCAACAGAAAACTAATTAAGTTAAAAGTTGTTATCAGCAGGTTTGAGCCGCTGTGTTCTCAGATAACACGTCACAGAAACAATGCATAGATGTGGCCTTAATAAGGTACCTAATAATAGACATGCAGATAATTCCCATGTATACTTAAAGAAGGCCTGTCAGCTTGTGATAACACAGCAAACCATTATTCAAACAGTGTTTACAGTGAAATATTAAGAACAAAGACTTGAATTATTTATCTGTTTGGTTTCTACTTGTAGAGCCGTCACTAACATCCCTGGGACAAAGACCACAGGAAGCTTCTAAATACTGATAAATGGGACCATGACTTCGTCTTTAAAGTTAATTAATCATAATTAGGAAATTATTTTAAAAGGTAGATGAGACTTGGTGCTAATCAGCAGCATTTATGAGGCATAAAGAGATGTGGTATTAACACATGGACTTAATGAGTCCTCAGGAGGCCAAATCATCTGTGACCAAACCGCAGAATCATCACTCAAATGTACGGTTTTTAGATGTCAAGTAGAACAGAGAGGGAAGTCATGACGTGATGTGCTGAAAAAGGACTGCATCAACAAAGAGACGCTAACTGTGAGTATCAAAGGAGAACATGATGAACCCGGGGTTCACAGAAATCACTGCCGTAGCTTTGTGCGCACTGGGGATTTAATTACTTCACAATTGAAAGCCTGCCAAAAAAAAAAAAAAAAAAAAAAAAAAACAACTCCTTTTCTGAACCGAACTCACGGCGTTCCCCACTGTTAAAGAGTACATCTCATATTCAGGACTAAAATCCTTTTGGTCTTTGGAGGAAATGTATTTTTCTGTCTCTTCCAAGCTGTTTGATTCTCATGAATGATCTTTGAATTTAACTTTTTCATCCTGCAAAATTCTCTTTTAATTTCCTACCCAGGCTTATGTGACTGGATCAGTGCCAATATATAATATATCTCTGTTGATTGTGAGGTTTCAGACTGCATTTTAAGCTTGAAACAGGGAGCAAAGCAGGCTTGGCTCTTACCAGTTTCTAAAGAATCTGCCCCTGAGTACCTCAGAGGGTCATGGTTCGATGTGATATATCATTCAAAGAGGGAGGAGCATATATCTCAGTTGTTCCAATCTGAAGGACTCTCTGATTCTGACTAAATAACTGTGTTCAATAGCAGAGGAAGGTTACTGCAGTCTACAGGATCCCTTGGCTCTGAAAAGCAGCCTCAAGTGGGCACTATGGGAACTGCAGGTATTGGGGGGGGGTTCCCGTGAGCCGCCATATTGAAGGATGCCTCAAAGCGTTACTTGTGCTTGGAGGAGAGAGGAGACTCATTGGAGAAGCGATGAGCGAGGAAACACGAGAGCAGACACTGACAGACACGCCCCCACATGGGATGTCGCTCACTGATTGGACGCTGCAGCGGCTCAGACTTCTCTGAAACTTCACATCGTCAGAGTTTGACCTGTTTCTGAAAACAGTCACAGAGGATATTTCAGAAACAGGTCATAAAGCTGGGATCAAAAAATACTGAACACAACCGTCATAAAATCAACATGACAGACGATTACGGCAGAGTCTTTATTAATGTTTTGGTCAAATTTATCATCTAACAGAAAAACAGTTCAATAAAAATAGATACCGTATTGACCCAAATATAAGACAAGGAATTTTTTCTTTAATACGATTGTTTTTTTTTTTTTGTTTTGTTTTTTAATGAAGATAATTTAATTCTGGAAGAAAAGTCTGTTAAAAAAAAAAAAAAAAAAACGCTTGTTACATTTCCTTTACAGTTCTTAAGATTCAATCAAGAGCCTGAGGTTTGTAAAGGGTAACATGATTTCTATTTTTCCTGAAATCTAATACATAACTAATGACCAGTGTTCCTGAAGCGTCATAAACTGGGTTATATTAATAAGTTCCAGAGTTCACGTTCAGAAATGCTCAAGATAACAGTTAAATAATTAGTAAATGATCTAATAATGATGCATTCTAATGGTAAAGTGATCCGTGTGATTCTAAAGAGGCAGCGTTGCCAGACGTATGATAATTATCGTATTTGTACGATAATTTAGCCCTCTGTACGATGTACGATCAATAATTCCAAAAAAGGCTAAATGTGGTGGTTACGGATTTACCTCAGTCTGGCGGATTTATCTGTAAACCCTAAATGTATCTTATATCATGTGACGTTTCCAGCCAATCATAGTTTAATTGTCATTCGTCTCAGAACGATTGACAGCCAATCACGGTCGTAGGAGCTCCGTCAGGAGGAAGTCAGTCAGTCGAGAGAAAAATGAGCACCGGAGCCGCTGCTGATGTGGGGCAGGGCGATGAATGCCCACAAAAGTGCCTGTAGGACACTAAACAGAGTGATCAGTTGTGATTTTCGCGCAACAATAAGACAGTTGTTTTGATCATTATCAGTTATTTTGACTATTTTGTCGGGTGTACGATAATTTCCCCCAAAATACGATAATTTTGAGGCTCTGGTACGATAATTTTATATTTCCCATCTGGCAACGCTGTAAAGAGGACACAGAATAAACAGAGGTCAGGTTTTCCTCATGGGAAAGTGTTTGTTAAACAGGTTAAAAACACAGACGAAGCTCTGTTACGGTTTTTATTTGATTGGAGTTATTACAGAGCTCATCTGCAGACACACAAACAGCTGTTAGAGCTGACTGACATGATCACAGACTGTATTATTAATGGACGTAATCTCCGCAACGTCACTCAATGTCTGTTTCTGAAACAGATTTTTGAAGCAAAGCGGTCGGCGCGGCCATATTGGAAATGGGGTTAGGGTTGCCAGGCTGTAACGCGAGCTGAGCTGTGCCTCTGATTGGACGGACTGGCATCATAATATTGTCCAAACTGCCTGTCGAAACTGAAACACCCCCGTACAGTGTGTGCCGTTAGTGAAATTAGCGATTCAGATGGGAGACATTCTTTTTACCAGGCTGTAAATGTGCTTATTTTAGCCGTGAAAACGGCTTTTTTTGGCTTGGTGAGTTTGTGACTTCCGGTACTTCCGGAGCCAGCCTCAAGCGGACACTTGAGGAACAGCAGACTTTAGCACTTCTGCTTTGCCTCATATTTTCAGACTGGAGGTTGCTGCTTGGTCGTGATCAGCTGACACCATAATCACTAAAACCAACCTCTCTTTCTTTTAAAACGAATCTCGTTTTCTCTCTCCTCTCTTTATTTCCTTCATCTCTGGTGGGAGGGACTAAGGTGCAAGGACGAAACTTTGGAGCTTTGAGACGCACCCTTTGTCAATTTCCTGTCCTCTTATGGTAGATTAATATGTATTATTTCCAAAATAAACTAAATTATCCTGAATTCTCTCTTTAGTGACCTTGTGTACAATACTGATGAGTATTATTCAAAATGTCATTTAAAGGAGGTGAATTTGGAAGCTTTGAGTATCATTATCTGTTTTATTTCCATAGTGATTGTGTTCAGATAAAGAAAAACCTGCCCACACACACACACACTCACACACACACACACACTCACACACACTCCCTCACATTATTAAAACAGCTCTGGATCTCTTGTTTGAGTCTGCTCACAGCTTCAGCTGATCTGTGAACGAACAGCCGCAGTCACCTCTTATCTTTTGAAAGCACACATCCCAAAAAGATTGAACACGTGTATTAAACTCCGTCCTCTGCAGCCTGCGTTTGAACATCCTCGGTTCTACCTTCAACCACAGAAGTCGTCAGCGGAGGTGGGTGGCGGTTAATCAACGCGTCACTGTACATGCTGTCGTAGTTCACGTCGAGGTGTTCCTGAGAACAGCTTATGTGATGAATGCTAAAACACTGTCATGTCACGATGTGCGCATGTAAGTAATGTTAGCAGGCCAGTCATTAGCATCAAATGTGGGTGACTGGCTTTCATTATTTACACACAGTGACGCTCTCATTTCTCCAGCTCAGATGATATAATTAGACTTCACTGCTGCTAAAACAAACGCAAGCAACCGCCATCCCTGACTTAATCATGCTGTAATTTCTTTCACTTTGCAAATTGACAAGGAAATGGCATCCAGATGCAGCATTAATCAGCCCATGCCAGTGCTGAAGTCTCTGAGGAAATCTCATTCAGAGCTATAAATACCCCCCGTTATTAATCTTTATCAATATCTCCGCCAATGCATCACACCTCTCTGTCATCGAAGGTGTCGACAGGCTCATGACTGATTCCGATCTCTCCTTGACACCCCTGAACAGCCTCAGCATCTGGGAAGCGTGATGTATGCATACGTGTCACATCTGCCATTTGAATCCTGCTGCTAATCCCTCCGAGCAGGACGGTTATTACTCTGCTTGCCAGTCAAACGCGGCCCAAGAACAGACAAGCACGCTTTGTGTGGACGTGTATTTATGGACACGAGGGGGAAAGGAAAATCCCCCTGGAGGAGGAGTGAAGCAACGTGGGCTGTGGGTGTAAAATTCGCCCATCCATTTTATGGACACAATCACTCTGCTTACACATGTAAAAATTCACAATTGTATACATGCATGAACAACCACCCCCACTGTGTTAACACAGAGAGTAGCTGCTGAAGGATTCAGACGTACAGTACACGACTCCCACTCTCAGATTAGAGTCCACGAAGGAAACAGAATCTGTTTACATCACGAGATCCATCAACAAAACCGTCTTACCGTTTGGTCTCATCAGTGCAGTGTACGTTGCTCTGTATTCATGCAATATTCATTTTTTTAACAACACAAACATTTTTCACTGAGCATTACGCACAGTTACTCAATGAATGTTCGCCTGGCTGTCATACATTAGTGAATTGATGGTTTTCTTAACCCTTTGAACCCTAAGCTGATTTTTCAGGTCTCTGCTCGAAAATTGCATACCCATAATAAAATGAGTATATCTCTGCAACCACAAGGTCTATTTGAATAATTTTGGTGTCAAAGTAAAGGGAAAACATGGAAGATTTGTTAAAATGTGTTAATGTGAGTATTTATGATACTGGTAAAACGTAAATAAAGATGGCACACAGCAAAAGTTAAAGAAAAATGTAGGTTTGCCTAATAAAAAAAAATACAGGATGGATGTTTTTTTGAAAATGATGCAGCTGCAGCTCTGAACCTTTATGAGATCATAGTTTAACATATGAACATCATCTCCTCAAAGGATGACTCTTAT
This sequence comes from Labroides dimidiatus, assembly GCA_030710495.1. Lineage (NCBI taxonomy): Eukaryota > Metazoa > Chordata > Actinopteri > Labriformes > Labridae > Labroides > Labroides dimidiatus. The sequence goes on along the minus strand of CM061144.1, from coordinate 33,076,410 downwards.
AATCTGAAGTGGAACTAAATTAGAGAGGTTTGAGTGCAGAGAGTTCAGACGAGCTCTCTTTAGGCAGAGTTTGGCTCCATCTGTGTCATTTGAATTTTTTCATCTACAAAACTATAGATTTCATTTGTCCATCACTAATGTGATCAATACATCTAAATACAACAGTTTTTGGCTTTCAGAAATTCATCCCAGATGCAGAACCAGACGCAGAACCAGATGCGTCTCCGGCGCGTAATGTTGTTTACAAAGAATTCAGCTCTAAGTGAATATGCAGTCTCCAGCTCTGTCACGGATTGGTCGATTTGAGTGATTGACACCTCTTAGGATTTGTTAGAGACTGCAGACATTAGTATCAGCCAATCAAAGTCAGCAGAATGCTGGCGTTAAGGGAGACCCAGCCTGCTGCAGCCTGTTGGACACTGTAACCCCTGATTCACACATACAGCGTGTGCGCAGCTGTCCGTCAGCGGCGCGCACTGCGCTGTATTTCGCTGCCATTCAAGTCAATCAGTGCATTCACACAGCCCGCGCCGCGGTCCGTCTCCGGCGCGTGTTACCAACGGCTGCTCGCGGCTGCTCGCGGCTGTTTCGCTGCGAGTCTATTCTTGCTGGAGTGCGCTGCAGAGACCCGTCAATTTCCGCAGAGCAGATCGTTCCAAACAGGAAAACAGACACGAAAAACGATCAGAGTTTCCGGTCTTTTCAAAATAAAGCACCATGTTCAGCCTGTCGATCGTAAAATTATCCTCTTATATCAAAACTACGACACTGGCACAGGACCAGCAGTCATCAGCGGGTCAGACCCAGAGGAAATCTGACGCCATGGACGAGGAAAAGTTTATATTGGAGGCGGAAAACCAGATAATTATATACGATACAACACATCCTTTATATAAGGACACCAACAGAGACTAAAAGGGAAGGACTGAATTAATGAAGCTCTGGGAGGGCAGGTGAGTTTAACATACTAAATATCATGAAAGTAGTTGTCATGGGTGTGATTCCTGCAGGAACATGTGGTTCTCCTGTGATCTTGTGTATCCAGCTGCTATGAGTACGCTGAGCTGCGCTCCGCTCCTGAGACGGATGCAGTGTGAATTGGCTCGCGCTGACAAACCGTGGCGCTGACGAACCGCGGCACTCACGCTGTATGTGTGAATCAGGGGTAAGGGTTCCCCCCAGGTCCTAAAGTCCGACAGCAAAGGTCGGAAAGTTTAGAGTCTAATACAAGACATAGAGCCAACAGGAAGTACTGTGGATTTCTGTGAAACATTAACATTTCTTGGCAAAACAGCAAAGGTCGGAGAAATTTTAAAACTTTAATTTGTTGATTTTGTGTTTGTGACTCTTTGTCCTCTCTCTCTGATACTTTGCTGGAACCTGTGGATTCCCTGCTTTCATCTGAGGGGTTGATCTTTTGTTCCGCAGGTACAGCCAGAAATATGGCAAGTTGTTTGACACAGTGGAGCTGTTTGAGTTTGATATGTGGTGATTCATTTGGTTGTTATTCGAGTTGTGTTTGTGGCGTGTAAAAAGGTTTATATCGTCATGTAGCCCGAGGTCTGACATTTAATTTGATGTAACATCACTCTATTCTTTCCTGATTAGAGCGTTATTTTACACTGTGTTTGCAGAGTGACGTCAAAGTCCTCCAATTGGGGGACTCAAAGGGTCAATTATGTTGCGCCCTCTGAGTAAGAAAATATAATTTGTTGACATTAAGTATGGATTTCATTTATGTCAGATGCTTTATTTATACAGCCATGTTGGCATCAAGGATGGAAGATTTTTCTTTCACACTTATGAACTTAAAAGATGGCAACCCACCAGTTTGTTTTTCTCATTAACGTTAGGTTTGATTGCATGTTTGGAAGGAAACCTTGGTGCGTCGCCATCATGGTGCCTCCTGTTACTGTAGCTGTCAGTGTTGCCAACTCCTCAGTGAGGAAAGTAGCTTTTGACTGTACTTAATTGTCATGGATGCTATAGGAGAGATGAATAACGTGGGAGAGACAAGAAGTGGGTAAAAAAAACACTGTGAATGTGTTTTGAAGAACAAATGAACTTTCTTCAGTTAATTCTTGTCTTTTTTTATGTCAAAATAACAACCCTCTTCGTTTATCCAGGCTTGGAACCGGCAAAAGTGACACTCGGATCTGCCAACAGCAGGTTTTCACGATTAGTCGAGCCAGGAGGGCTTGAACACCTGTGGGTGGTTTGGAACGGGGGAGGGGTTACAAGCAGCACCCGCTGTTTGTTGAGAGTAAGATCAGGACGTGCTTTCACATCAGTCTCCAAACTTCAGAAAAAGTTGGTTTTCTTAAAAGAGTCAGATAAAGGGGTCTGAAAAGTCACTCAGGGGCCGTCCAGATCGAGACGGGTTTAGGTTTATCGTATGCACGTTTCATCCAAACAGAGCCGGTGTTTTGGCTACATGGATTCAATCATTTTTTTAAATTGGGTTCCAGAGTGGATAAATCTGAAACCGTGTGGTTTCAGCGCTTTCATCCTGACGCCCATATTTCTTCTGAGGGTTCCACGTTTACAGCAAACTTTTCTGATACGAGAAAGAATGAAACCGTGGATGTGGTCTAAATACAGCGACCAAGTTGCTAAGTTGGCAGCACTGGTAGCTGTAGGTGTAAAGTATCTATTGGTGTTGGCATCAAGGGGGGGCATTCGCGGGCTGTGCCCCCCCAGTAGATCAACTGTGCCCTTCACAAGGGCAAGACCAGGAAAAAAATAATAATATTAAAGTCCTAGAATTCTTTTTTTTTAATATTTACAAAAAATGGTTCCGAAATGTGTGTTTAAAAGGTTTCATTGTTAACGTAAACGTTTCGTGTTTAATCGCTGTTTAATGTGTTTAATATTGGTGCGCTAAAGCGCGCATAGTTGTGTGCACACCGGAGGCAGAGGAGAGAGAGAGATGCGTGACTCTCAGCTGTGGTTTAGTGCCTTCTTGTGGGCAAAAATTTGAACTTTGTACAATCTGTTGAGTGATTCTTGATGTGTGTTTAAATGGCGATCATAGACATAGCTATACAGAATAAATCCAGTCATCATCAAGACTTTGTGCCCCCCTGCTGTTGTCTTGATGCCCCCCCCCCCCCCTTGAATTTTGTCTGACGCCGACTCTGGTATCTATTCATGTAGATTTTTATTTATCCAGGTCACGGTTATTCTAACAACTCGAACAAGTCAACTGGACTGTGTGGAGTTGGGAAAACATTTCACCTCTCATCCAAGAAGCTTCTTCAGTTCCAAAAAAGCTGGTGAGGAAAGCAGCTTTGAAACATCTTCCCAACTCTACGCAGTCCAGTGTATTGTCAAAACTAGACTTCGACAAAGCAGGTCATTTTAACCTCTGTGTTTTATGCTGAAATCTGCCCTACAAACCTTACAAAACGAGTGTTTAATATCTACACAGTTAAAGATAGAGAGTGTTCAGGGACACAAGGGAAAGAGAAGCAGTTGCAGGAGACGTACAAGTCACCCAGTAACAACTCGACTGCATCATATTACAATGGAAGTGGAAATATTGATAAGAAATATATATGAAATATAAAATGTATGTTATGTACAATCTTTATCAGCATCACCTCCTCCTAACTTTAAAGTCCATGACCACTTTGGTTCTGCTCCAACCGTCCTTTAACACCGCCAAGGCTTATTCTCTATTGTGGTTTGTGTTTTGCTTCGTATCTTTTCGTCCTGTTTAGTCAAGGTCTTTCTCACTCTGCAGCTCCTTTGGATGTTAAAAAAAAAAGAAAAATGTTGCTTATTTCCCCCAAAAAAATGCTACCTCTCATCTTGTCTCCGTCACTAACTGAAGTCAGTCTCAAGTTTTGACCATCTATTCTTTTCTGTTCCGGATGCCGTGGAACAAAAATACAAATCTTTCCATGAACACATGGCTGTGAGACATGCTGAAATCGGATTTGTGCACCCAGGGTGAAACACATGTAAATTCAATCTGAGGCAAAAAGGAAAAAAAAAAAAAAATCAGATCAACCTTTTAAATCGGATTTGAGGAAATCCATTTCTGCATGCCGTCTTTGTTTCTGGACTGAAAAGCGTTCGACATCTAAAGTGCATCTTAGGCTCCAAATGGAGTGTCTGATCGTCAAACTCATTACGCAGAATCGAGGCATTAGAAGTGAACGTGTGCTCCCTGTGTGCACCGAACAGCATTACATGTGTTTGAACATCCAACCACAGCACGCTCAGAGGGTGTCTCATCAGCATCTTTGATTATCTCATACATGCAGTTTTGATTTTATGTCTGGGAGTGTTTGAACTCTTTTACAAATGGCTAGAGGCGTAATGAGACGCTGCGAGTGCTGAGAATTTATTACATATCCATTTATATGAATACATTTATATGTGCATAATGCACTGAATTTAATCATGTGCTTTCGCTCCAGTCAGTGTCGTGTAATTTCCTTGAATTCACTGAGTATATAGTAATAAACAGGCATCGCATTTCAAATAAATCCAGCGTTTCATTTATTCAGACAGAGCCGCACCAGCTCGGAAACACACAGAGACATCTGTCCTCCCTCATTCGCAGCATTACCAGAGTTTCACATCAAAACACATGCAACGGGAAAACCACGGCTGAACTCCCAGAGTGAGTAATCTCATCAGAGGAGCGTTCATACAGGTGGCTGCGTGTAGGCACACCTGCCTGATCCACAAGATGCAGAGCAGCAGAGAGATAACCAGCGATAAGTCCCAGGAGCTGATGTGTAACAGCTCAGATCAGGCCACATTACTTGATGCAATAGTGTGTCTTTGTGTGTGTTTGTCTTTGGGCTGGCATGTGTGTGTGTGTGTGTGAGCTCTATCTTATCCTCAAGGTCTGTCGTGTTCTCCTGAGGCTGTCGATAGAGTTTAGAGTACACACTTGCATTTGCAGCAGTGAGAGTCCAAAGGCCGCCTTATCAAACCTGACAGTCTGCGCATTGCGGAGCCGCTGACGTCTGCTGATGTTAGAATCACATCATGTATCATGCATGTGCTTCTGTCGTAAGCCTGTTTGAATACCTGGTGCATAAGGTCCTACAAGTTACACACTCACTGCAGTCTGCGGCGCAGGATTTGTGGGACTTTCTGCAACTTCTGTAAGAAGGAGTGACACAGCCGAGGTGGATTTAGCTCAGTCAGAGCGAGCGGGTGCAGAGTGATGGCACGGAGCGTTTTTAATGACTCACTGTTTATGGGAATAAAACTGAAGAATCCTCCTCAGATACTGTTAAACGAGATCTATGGAGGCTACTCATAATTTGATAAACCTTTTGCAACTGTTTGATTGTGTTTCCATGGAGACGTCATGGAGTTCATGTCTAATCCTTGTTCGGAAACTAAGGAGAACAAAACGGAGAGCATGACTCTGCAGCTGGCAAATCAAATGAGACGGAGTGCTAATTGTTTGTTTGCATGTTAATCAATGGATTATGAGCATCTGCTGACACATGGTCTGCTTATTGCACACATTGATTCTGAGACATGAGGAAAGTGGACGCCAGGGAGCTGTTAACCTGGCAAACCGTGTTTTACATCCAAATTAAGAAATGATTAGAGCTTTAAATGTGTAATGTGTTGCATATAAAGACGATGAATGAGAGGAGGTGCGTTACAAAAGAGATAAGACTTCTTATCTAACAGAAGAACATCTTTGAGCAGAGGTTTATTGCTTTTATTCATTAGCAGACAAAATAAATCATCCTTAAAGAGGCGGCATTACACTTTCTCTTATTTCATACTTAAAAATCTGCATACTTTATTATACTTTGGAATACGAGAAAGTGTAATGCCCCCTCTTTAAGGATGTTTTATTTAAGTCGCTACATAGAATGTATATGCTGTGGAAATCCCTGAAAATGTCTCTAAACTGCTTAAAATGATCCATTTTTAAAATAGCATGAGATCATCACAAGATTTGCTGAAATGATGAGGTAATCCTTTGAGGATCTCGTAACTGGTTCATGACTCATTTGTGAAAGGAGGGCCTCAAACACCAAGGTCTGCCCATAGCTCTGCCCCAAACTGCTGGCCAACAGTGTTGTTTATGGCAGTCATCTTAGTCTTTTGGACAAAAACGCAAAAAAAAATAAAATAATTAATTTAGGTCAGTAAGTATTGCAAATCAGTGTTCACAGATTGACTCAAAACAACAGTTAACCTGAACACTTGTGCACAATAATCAGATTCCTAATCAGATTGCAAAGCTCACTTATTTAGCCCAGGTTCACTTATTATTTACTCTCCATAGTGAATCCAAGTCTGGCTTCACTCTGTTAATGCAAATATTTGGTCATAAACAGGCGGCAACATCTGGTCTGAAAATATGAGTCAATGCTGAAGAGCTAAAATCTGCAGTTCCTCGAGTGTCCACTTAAAGCTGGCTCCGGAAGTACCGGAAGTCACAAACACACCAAGCCAAAAAAAAGCCGTTTTCACAGCAGAAATAAACATGTTTACAGCCTGGTACAAAAAAAGTCTCTGAAACTCTGAATTGCTAATTTCGCTAACGGCACGCTCCGTACAGAGGTTGGATTTTTTTCTAGCTCGGCGGTTTAGAAGCTATGAGGATCACGTCCAAACTATATTTCATTAAACACTGAAAGTAAAAACTGGATTTAGAATATCAGCAGTTAACATTGATTATTGGTGCTCAAACCTGGTTCACTGAGGTTGGATAAAGAAGACACGGGTGTTTCAGTGTAAAGTGTGACCCTGTTAACTGGAGACTCTCATCACTGACACGTTCAGCTGAGGGTTGAAATGATTAGAATATACAGTATCATTTAACACGTTTTCATTTCATATTTGTTTAACAAAATTCACTAAGAGCAACATCTGTTTATTACTGTTCATTAAGTGCAATTATCTGTTTAATACTGCTCATTAAATTCAGTATTGGTTAAACACTGATTACAAGCGCAATACCTGTTCTACACTGTTCTTGCCTTACCCACAATGTAAATAGTTGGTTCTTTCTTGTTTCTTGTTTAGTACTTATTGTTTATTCCTGGTACTTACCACTTCTGTTTTTTTATTTTATTTCTTATCCTATTGTTTGTCTTATCACATATTTGTTACCCTACTCCTTCTTAAACCTGCTGTACTATGTGAAGAGCAACGGTAATACCAAATTTCCCCCTGGTATTAATAAAGTATTTCTGATTCTGACATGTTCAAACTGACAAACCATCCTTTAACTGCTACAAACAAACCCTGGTTCAGGTGTTCATGCTGCTGCAGAGGCTTCCTGTTACTCAGACTCTTCCGCTTGTTTGTGGTGTTTTTGCTTGTTTGCTCCACATCACAGTTACTATAACAAGGATAGTGACAGGAACTGTAAATCCTTTTATAGGAGTTTCTTTCTCACTTACAGATACCATTCTTGTTCACACTTCCTGAGTAAATCTGTCCTTTGAGCACCGCCTGCTCAGAGGCACTGAGGGCCACCTGATCAGCCCTGATCCACACAGGTCAGCTGTTTAACAGTGGTCAGTCTTGTGTTGTTAATAACTTGCTCTAACAGAGAGAAAGGATTGATCATTGCATCCTTGCAAATGGTATCCGAATGCAATTACATGTTTCATTGAGCAGAACCATTTTCTTCAAAGGAGTCCGTGAGCGAGAACAAAGCACCTGATTGGTTATATGGTGTCAAGAAAACAGTAAGAAACATCAAACAGGCTTTCAGATCTGCCTCCACAGTAAACCAGCCACACACGTTACCCTGGCCCTGATAACCGGCAATCAGGAGCTATTATAACAGCTGTTGCTATCTGGTATGCCAAGAAACACAATAGATATTCTTAGGCTGTCTTTCAAGTACACAGGACGCCTCCATAGGCAATTATTAGCATGACTGTTAGCTGTGAATTTGTTATGTGAGAAGACAGGAGTGTTTCATTGTGAGGGAGGCAGGCGGCTTTGTGATTGCACGGTTTGTTAAAAGAGATTAAAATACAGCAAACCAAAGCGTGACTGATGTAAAAATTATAAAATGATCAGTGTACGACTGCACCATGCAAGGAAAACAATGGCATAAGCTGCATGTTTGTCCAACTTTCAAAGCCTGAATGAATAAGTAGATGGTGATAACAATGGTGGAACAACTCAATGTGTTGATGATTTATGTGAGGTATTCTTTTCTAACCTCTTTAGAAAATGGATGACTGGTCTCTTGTTGTACAAAAGTGAAGCCAAAATACCCCCCTGGGTGAGCACTGCTGTCTTGTCACTTTTCCACATTTTGTCTTGAGAATGTGGAAATAATGACAGTAAGCACGCTCAGATTTGAGAGCAGCCTGAGGTGCGACTGAACCCTAGAGGAGCTGCATTTTGTCCTGCAATCCGGACAACAGCAGCAGAGTTGATGAAACTGGGTTAAAGTAGCCAGACCCGATTTAAGGCAGGGGCATGGGATCTTGTCGTAGTTTCTAATTTGCATAACCACCTGTTCACTAAACATTATCCCTGACTTATCCCAATTCCAATTTCGTTGGGGTGTTGTGTAAAACTTAAACAGGAACAGAATACAATGAATTACAAATCCGGTTTAACCTATATTCAACTGAATACATGACAAAGACAAGATATGTATTGTTCAAACTCAGGAAGACTTCAGAAAACCATTGTCAGTTAACAGAGTTCATCACTACTTCTACAAGTGCAAGTTCAAACTCTACCATGCAAAGACAAAGACATATATCAACAACACCCAGAAACACCGCCGGCTTCTCTGGACCCGAGCTCATCTGAGATGGACTGACGCAAAGTGGAAAAGTGTGCTGTGGTCTGACGAGTCCACATTTCAAACTGTTTTTGGAAATCATGGATGTCGTGTCCTCCAGGCCAAAGAGGAAAAGGACAATCTGGATTGTTCTCAGGTCAAAGTCTCAAAGCCAGCATCTGTGATGGTATGGGGGTGTGTTAGTGCCCATGGCATGGCTAACTTGACCATCTGTGAAGGCTCCATTAATGCTGAAAGGTACATACAGGTTTTGGAGCGACATTTGCTGCCATCCAAGCCACGTCTTTTTCAGGGACGTCCCTGCTTATTTCAGCAAGACAATGCCAAGACACATTCTGCACCTGTTACAACAGTGTGGCTTCATAGTAAAAGAGTGCAGGTACTAGACTGGCCTGCCTGCAGTCCAGACCTGTCTCCCATTGAAAATGTATGGAGCATTATGAAGCACAAATTACAAAGAAAGAGACCCTGGACTGTTGATCAACTGAAGTTGTTCATCAATCAAGAATGGTAAAGAATTCCACCTCCAAAGCTTCAACAATTAGTGTCCTCAGTTCACAAACGCTTATTGAGTGTTGTTAAAGGAAAGGTGATGGAACACAGTGGAAACATGACCTATTCAGTTGAATATAAGTTAAACAGGATTTACGAATCAGTGCATTCTTTTTGTTTCGTCCCAACTTCATTGGAATTGGGGTTGTATATGTATTTTTTTAAATTTTATTTGATATGATTTTCATTTTATTACTAGACATTTAGGACACCATGCATCACATTATAAAACATCTTTGACATAGTCAGACATCAGTCTGATGTCTCCATAAAACTTGCTATCATTCGCCATTATTTCCACGCTTTCTTTTTCTGAACTGAATGAAGCATTTCAATTCAAAATCTGTCGAAAATAAAATTCATCCATTCAGTTACAGGATGAACACCTCTCTGTTCCCTCTCCAGACAAAACATTCATTATAAATATATCACTTCTTTTTTTTTTTTTTTTTAAGAACCGCTCTGTAATTCTTCTAAAAAGGCTGAGCTCTGTAATTTATCGGCTGAGTCACACATTTTCGCCACTATTTTCAGCTTGAGTGTCTTTCATGTTTACTATTCTGGTCCGATTAGAAGGAGGATGACAAATGTTAGGTTGGCACCTTCTGAAGCACAATGGCTGCATGAATGGTATGAAGGGAACATGGTATTCAGTACTGTGTTGGTTCAGGGATACTCTTTTCATAGTTTTTGTTAAGCTATGGCAGCTATAAGACCTTTTTTTAAAAAGTGAAGCATTCACTCTGGAGATCACTCAAGACAAATAATATCATGGGCTCTTTAATGAAAGTATGAATTCCAACGAACCAATGAGTTTACAGGTCAGAAAACACACTTAATGGACTAAATTGAACAGTTCTTTAATCACTGCTAAAGACAGGATCACAGAGTCTGCAGGGAAAGGATGTCAAAATCATCTGCAGTACCATTAGCAGAGCTAGCACCACCAGCCTTCAGTCTCTTCAGGTTTACAGCCACATGCACATTAACCAGACATAGCCTACACATACAACTTGATATCAACTTTCTTCATCAGAATACTGCAGAACTGCACCACACTATAAGATGACGTGTCACCTGTGCTTGTTTACATCGAGGTAGTAGAGCATCATAGCATAAACGCAGTAGCCCTTAGCTTGAGCTACAGTCAGCTAGAGGCAGGTGGCAGCAGTACAATAGAGACAACATGAGACCAACATTTTGGGCTGTGGTCATAAAAATATCAACAATTCTTTCAAACAGCTAGTCATTCTGGTGCTGAGTAGCGAGGGTGGTGATGTTTAATCATTTAGTCAGACAGACAAAAATCTTCCTTCTTCACACTCCTCCTCGCCAGGTGCTGTCTGACACATGACCAGCACCAACAAAGAAAGATTTTTCTCTTTTGTCTGTTTCAGTGAAGGAAAAATGAACAGGGAGTAACAACAGAAAAGTCTGTCAAAGTAACAATGTGTGGCATGTTTCTTTTTTTATTATTAAATTTTATTAAATCTGTCTTTTCATGGCTCCTTTCATTTACACGGGGTCCAAACCCTCTGACTGAAAACTGGTTGAAACCACAGGAGCAGGTGTCCGCCTCTCACTGCCGATAATGCTTCTGTTTGGATCCATTCAAAGTTATGTCGAACAATTTGATTTGATTTGTTGTAGAAGAAACAGTCTCATCTTTTTTTTTTAACATAATAAGAAACTCATCAACCGTCTGATTTACTTTTCTGCACATTAAGAAACTTTTGCAAGTTTATTTCTGACACATTTTATGCAGACTTGGATCCTCAGCCTGTTCAGTTTTCACTCTCTGAGCATGAACATGCAGAACATTGCAGATTCACTCTCATTGAAAAGCTCATTTTGCCCCTAGTGGCCAACTTCATAACTGCAAGCTTGCACTCATGCAATTTATTATCTTTCCAGCCGTTAAGCCTTACTTTGTCGACTCCATTTATAGGTCAGAATAAGTCAAAAAACATCTCTTTTATAAAAGACTCTTACAAAATAAAAGTGGCATTAATGGAGCCTTTGTTTTATATTTTATAACACAGCAGGAATCTCTGCCTTTTGTTTTCAAGTTCTGCCACACTTTGAGGCTATTATCTATTCTTTTTGAAGCACTTATGAATAAAATCTGTTGGCTGCAATCATGACAATCTGGTAAGAGCTTGTAATATGCGAAAAACTCAAGGTTAGGACAAAAATATTACAGCCTTGACAGAAAAAGTCAACATGCTGCGGCTCGTCTTACTGAATAATTCATGAGGGAATTATCAGGTTATTGATGCAGGATCTGCTTTACTACGCTGTTTGCTTTTTAGCCCAGAGTTTGCCTGTTAAGAATGAACGTGTCTTCAGAAATGAGGTGTGAAAAGTCCAGGGAGGAAGAGCAGGAAGAGGAGAAACACACGAGGAGGTTTTTTCGAACACATTTCTGCCAGTCGTCTCTGAGCCCCAGTGAGCTGCAGAGCCTCTGTCAACAACACTCTCCAAACTTTTCTATAACGTATCCTCCTCCTGAAGAAGCAAACACAAGTTACCGCCGGGTAACGTATTCCACCTGACTTCCTACAGCTTTGTTTCCATGGTTACTAATCCGCAGGCTGTGGCAGTAAAGAAGTACCTTGTGAACTTCTCAGTGAGAACAAGTCGCTGTGGCTTGTTGAGTGGCAGGCTGTGAATGTTAATGATATCACACAGGCTGAGATATGAGCACAACAAATGGTCACTTCCCCCTCATGTGTTTGTTTAGGAGTATTTTAGAACCACTTCACCCGACGTCCTCTTTCTTAAAACAACACGCAGCGTTTTCCTACACATGGACAGATGATGGGCCTCGGGCACGGACACACTCAGGCCCCTCGTGTCTCTTTGTGGTCACTTTAGCATCTCCATGTTTCTCTTTGTGGTTGTTTTGTTTCTCTTTGGAGTCGTTCGGTGTTTCCCTCTGAAGCTCTTTGGGTATGTTACATATCCCTTTATAGAGACACGTATATCCTGCTCTTATTCAGATTGTGAGTCTATTTGTGGTTGTTAAATGAGGAGTTTGTGTCTCTTTTGGTTGTTTTTAGCATCTTTGTGAACCTTTGGTCTCAGCAGATGTCTGTCTAACATGAGTCTGTTTCTGCTCAAGGTTTCTGCCTGTTAAAGGAGGTTTTTCCTAAAATCTGTAACTTGCTAAATGCTGCAAAGTGACCCACTCATAGTGGGTTAAAAGGAGATCAGACGACTTACATGTCTTGATGTTGGGTTTTTGTTAAAGGCCCTGTGGGGACTTTGAAGTGATCTTGAAAAAGTCTCACTTGTATATATTTGTTTGTTCATAAACCACAATTTAAATAAGTGTATCAGCACAAAATAACTTGTGAGTTTATACAGTTTGATTGTTGTTGCATTTCAAAAAATCACTCTATGTAACTACAAATACAATATTTTGTTGCTTTGCATCCTGGGAAAAGTTGTCTTGAGGAAAGAAAAGTAGTGTTAAAAAGAAGATCTGCTCTCCACGCCTTGGTAGGAGTCGTGTCCTTGCCACAGTGGGTGCTAGTGCTCATGGGAAACGGAGTCTTTATCCTACAGACTCTAGCCAAAGGTTTCTTGCTAAAGGACTTGTCCTCACAGAAGCCCCACCCCCTTTTTTGTTTGTTTGTTTGTTTGTTTGATGTTTTTTGTGGTTGTTGTTGTTTTAAACTTTGCCAGTGTTTTTCACACCATACGACCAGCATGACAAGATGGCTGCAGTGCAGGTTTATCACTAATTTAATTACCGTATTCGATCTTACTCCCAACTGTTGAACTATGTGAGAATCAGTAATACCAAATTTAATTTAAGTAATAAAGTATTTCCGATTCTGATGGTAAGTTTACAACTCTGTGTGCTTCTTTTGTGTCTCTTTCGGCTCTTAAACTGTCTCATTATTAACATTTTGTCTCTGTCGTTTGTCCCTTGATAGAAACACACATGTATCATGACTTTATTTCATATTATTTATTTTCTATAATGTTGTACAGAAATGGAGACTTTCTGAAATCTTCTTGGTTTTGTTCATTCAGATTTTGTTTCTACGATGTTTAATCGTCTTTTTATGTCTTTTGGAGTCTGTTTCTGTTTTGTGTTTTAATGATTGTTCCGTTTCTTGACAGTCACTTCAGACCCTCAGTTCTGTAGTTTTTCCTTCCTGTGTGCTTATTTGTTTTCTAATTCATCATTTTAATTCTCTTTATGATCACTTTGCTTCTCAGAGATCCTTGGTGGTGTTTTTGTCATTTTGAGACTCTTTTTGCTTGAGTTTCTTTGTGATGAATGATTCTGTACACTCATAAAAATGGAACATTGACTTTGATTAAATTTATTATGTCAGCTGGTTCCATGTAAATGTAGGTTAGGTGGAAGGATTAATCTTAAGATCAACTTAGATGACCTTAGAATTATTTCTTTCTACTAACCTCTTACATTTACATGGAACAAATTTAATTAAAGTCTACGCTTCATTTTTTTGAGTGTACTTTGATTCTACGTCTCCCTGATGGTTGCGCTTTTGCTGTCAGCTGCTGTTGTTTTGTGTTTATTCATTTTATTCTCATCATTACTCATTCTTATCCTTTTTGGATATTTTTTTCATTTTCATTGCTTTTCATTTCTTTCCTGTCGTTTTATTCTTCCTCGTGGTGTCTTTGCATCAATTACGGCTCTTTTATGCCTCTTAAAACCTGTTTTTATCTCACCGAAGTAAATTCATGCTTCTTTCTCCCCACTTATTTTATGTTTCTCTGAGATCTCTGAGATTATTTTATGCTTTTTGTGGTCTTTATTTCTTTTCATCCATTTAATGCTTCTGTAAGGTATTAAAGGTCATTCTATGCTTTCTTATCGTGTTTCTTCATCCGTTTGTGTGTCTGTTATGCTTCTTTGTGTCTTTTTTTTTCTTTCTATTCATTTCATGCTTGTTTATGGTGTTTTTTATGTCTTTTAAGGGGAATTATATGCTGATTTGTGATATTTTTGCATCCCTTTGTGAGCCTGTTATGCTTCTTTGAGGTATTTTTCTGCCCTTTCTGTAATTTTATGCTTCTTTGTCGCTGTTTTTTTTAAATCTATTTCCATTCATGTGCTGCTTCTTTAAGGTCTTTTTTGAAGAATTTTACATCATATGATTTTGTGGCTTTTTGCATCTCTTTGAGGTCATTTTATTCTTCTTTCAGCTTCTTCTGCTTTTCTGTCTCGCCATTTGTTTGACGATAGTTGCTTCTGACAGATGCTCCGGGGCCCTTTGGACATGTCGGCCCCTGGGTTCATGCCAATGGAGCCGTTATACGGCCCTTCCATGTACATGTGGTGCTTAACAAAGCTGGTGTGTATATGAGAGTGTTCCTATAGTTTTGGCCAGGACGGAGCAGACTGTGCAAAGGGCAAAGTAATCACAGCAGCACAGTCCTCTACATGAGGGTTGATTACAGTGCTGGAAATTATCGCTAACAGGGGCTAATGATGTGTGTCATTAGCCCCTGTGAGCTGATTGGGGATATAATTAGATGAATCATCCCAAAATGGCACGAAGAAGAGCTGTTACATTGTTTAATTTTCTGAGTGTGAAACTGATTTAAAAAAAGAGAGAGAGAGAGATAGCAAATCAAGGAAAAGGACTAATGAGAGCTGCTGAAGAGAAAAATGGTGGTTTTAAACAAAGCAGCTGTCATAACAACAACAACAACAGAAAAAAAAACGATGATGCCAAAATGAAACGGTCAGGGACTTTGTAATTTACATGTGAAAAAAAAAACAGTTTAAGTTTAGCCTTCAGATGATTCTTAAAAGTACAAATCGGCTCATTTATTTGGAATAAATATGAAGAGTGTTGATGTTATCGGTTGCACAGGTTATCTAAATGTTTATAACCGACAGAAAAATGAAGAACTGAAATGCTGTTCTGTGCGTTATGACTCAAAGCCTCGCCGCGCTTCCGATCAAGTTCGGCTGCATCTTTTCCGCCTCGAAAACTTTCAGATTCTCTGCAACTCGAATTAGCTTGTCAACCTGTGTTCACTTCAAATAACTGGACACGGCTTAAAATAAAAACACAGCTTTACATGCTCCAATGGACTACAGCACAATAAAGCACAATGACAGGTCCAAGCCAGTGGGCATAGCAGGGAAAATCTCACAAATAGTCCAAAGGAGCCAAAAAGATTCAGAGAGAAGCGAACATTAGAAACAAAATTTTAAAAAGCGCACAGCAGGTGGCATCATTAGGAAAAAGAAAACTGCAGCCACACGAGTTCTTTTCAAGAGAAACTTTTCCAAGAAGGCTGAAAGAGGCCGAGGAAGGTCAGGCTCTAAATCACAGACAGAAGCACAGAGTCACTTTGATGCTGTACAAAAAAAACGTGACAAAAGGGCAGCAGACATTTTATTTCTGAGCTGTAAAGTCTTCATAAAGCTCCAGCTGTTAGTGTGGCCACATGACAGAAGCCTGCAGACAGCAGAGAAGGGGATGGAAGAGCCTGAAAGCACCAGGCGAAGTCATCATAACGAGCATTTAAATATGAAAGTAATTCACACAGAGCTCAGAAAAGCATGCATCCTGAAAACACTGAGGGTGTTTGAAAAGTGTACATTCGGTCCTGCTCTCACAGCGCTGATGAATGCAGACGGTTCCAAAGATAGCTCCTTGATCAAAAGTCTTCCAAGGACGTGCTGTGAGGTTTTCTTGTTTCAGACATAAAGTTGATTTCACAGGACGTCAGAGCCTCTGCGGTTCAGACTCCTGTGAGGAGTTTTTAGCTTTAGTTATAAAAGCGTCTGAAGTCTCTCAGTGATGTAATAATGACAAAGGTGTAAAAACGTTCAAGTTCAAAACGTTCTCAGGATTTTATCAACTTCTTTCCAGTTTTAAAAACTGAACTTTTTCCATTAAAAACATTTGCATGATGAGTTTTTAGGTGCAATTCTGCCACCTACTGAGTTTAACAGTGGGCCACAGCTGTGACCAATACAGCAACGCTAACATGTAACTGATTCATTCAGAGCAGGAGTGTCATATTTACTAACCCTGAAAGTATAAATGAACTTCAGTGGTTCTCAAATGGAGGTACACGTACCCCTGGTGGGACGCTAGGGCACTCCAGGAGGTACACAAGAATCAAAAATGTATATTCAAACAATAGCAAGTGAGCAAAACTCTGTTGATACTATTTTTGTGGTGTTTCCTTTGACTAAAACTGGGACAGGTCCCCAAATTACTGACCCGTACCGTCCCACTTTTTGGTACCCCTCTGTTGGGGTGCCAGACATACCAATCCAATCACAGAAAGTGGAGCTAGAAACACTGCAGTCTGCTGATTGGTCGAAAGAATCCTCACTTCCTGGTAATAAAGAACACATAACCCTGCTATGTTTAAATCTTTTTATGGGAAATTGGCGTCACGAAACAGTTTACTGTGTCGAGTTTTTCTTCTTTGTTGGATTTGTTAGCTAGGTACACTGTGTCACACTGATATCCTGTCACCATATTATGTAGCTGACGCGACATCTGGTGTACACGCCACCTGCTGTTAAGGTCACTGTTGGCTGTGGAAACAAACAGGATCAGGCTTTACCGATCTGACCTGTACCAAACTGTACTGATCCATAACGGACCGCCTGGTGGAAACGGGGCTAATGTCTAAGTTTGTAGACTGAATATTATAGTCAGTCGTTTATCCTATTCCATTAACCCCAAAAAAATAAATCTTCTTTACACCAGGATGACGAAACAAATAACAACATCACGATTGAAACATAGCAGCAATGCTGCTGAAAACACGGGAAAGTACTCAGAAAAATATGTTGCAACCCAAGTGAAGAAATGTAATCAATTTAAATATTTTATGGAATTATTTTAATTTATTTTATTCTTATTTCATTTTACATTCTTGTGCATTTTATGTAGCTGTAAAGCACTTTAAATGGCCTTGTGTATGAATTGTGCTCTACAAATAAACTTGCCTTGTGTTGCCTTGATTTCTCAATAGTTAATTATTTTAGTTTGAGAACAAATTTTTAATTCCGTACCAAAAACTGGAAACTTTAAGTTGACAATTGTTTCTATGGTTTGGTTGTTTTTTTTTTTTTTTTGTTTTTTTTTTTGTGATTTCTGGTAAAAATCAGTCTCAAAGTCTCATCATCACAGACTGATGACATCAAAGCTCACCTGTCCTTCAGGTGTCTCTTGATACCAGATGATCAGTGGTCAGTTTTCTGCAGTGTTACCTGCTGCGTAAACATCAGCAAACTCTGCTTCTGACCAAGAAAAATGTTCTCCATTAGGGGGAGATATGGAAAAAATATGTCAGGATGTTTTAATGGCAGGATCAGGATTTGGATTTGATCAGGACTGTTTTTCAGATTCAGACTATTTTGACCTCAATCAACATTTTTAGCGCCAAAAATGTCTTATTCTGCATTCTGAGCTATTTTTCTGCATCATTTCATAACTTTAATCTCGTCTTGTGTCCTCTGATGTGTTTTTTGAACCTTCACATTTTCTCATCCTGATAAATTCATTCATTTAAAGACGTCAGCTGTAAGAGTTGTTGAGTTTCTGCTGAATGCACAGAGCTTTAGATTCATACAAACAGTCCAGATTGAGTTTAATGAGACGGTACGAGATAGACTTTGGTTTTATTTGTGCACTAGACTGAAAACGTACACATAATCAGGATCATCTTTGTTTACAACGGCTCATGGCAGACAGCGGTGCAAACCTACTTTTAAACCAACAGTTCTACACCTGACATTATCCAGAGTTTTGCAGACATGGCTCCTCGAGGGTGAAATTATTCAAATCTGAAGTTTGTTTAGAAATGGAAGTTTCTCTGTCGAGGAGAAAAGATATATTTGACTTCACGTTGGAAGAAGCAACAGCAGCAGATAGTGTCTTCAGCTTTCCTTTTTAAAGAGTGCACAAGAAGCCAGTCATCGCAGAGAATAGAGACGCCTCAGTGTGAGGATGTGTAAGTGTTTGAGTTGCTGTGCCAAGTAAAAAAAAAACAGTAAACAGGCCTGAATGAATCTCATTCAAAGTGTCTGCGCTGACTCAAAGATCACTGCTCGCACAGACTCCCTGTCGAGCATTTAAATATTCAACAGTCCAAAAAAAAAAAAAGACTCACATCTAAATGGGATAAACAAACAAACAAAAACGCATCTGAGAGGAGCAGGGGCTGTAATTTCAGCCACGGTGTTTACATGGAATAATGTTTTATAACAGAACAAGTGAGGAAAACAAGAAAAACTGATGCTGTGATGCATTTTTCATTATAAGGTATTCTGTGTCAGCTGTCGACAACAAATCGCAATTTGCTTTGTATTCAAAGTGCGCCCCGCTGCAGGACGTCGGGAGGGTCGGAAACTTTCTGAAGGCATTGTACTTCAAATGTAGTAGACAGACTCTCTCCATTTTAAAGTCATGAAAATTGATTTTCACTCTGAGGCTATAGCATGATCCGCGCCCGGGGAGCCAGCCTCTATAAAGTTAGACTAAATCCATTAAGATCAGCAAAGAGCGGCCACGACTAGCTGCCAGAAATGAATGCAAATGAGAGTGGAGCTCTTACTTTGAGACGTTTCACTCAGCGCAGGCGGCTCGGACACAACTTTGAGAAAAAGTAATCATACCGAGAAACAGAGCATGTAGGGATGAAGCTCTGTGAGAGTCCGGGACAGGAAAGAAAAGATAGTTATAACCATGCAAAGAGAAATGTACAGGAAATATTTTAACTCTGTGGGATGTCTGCATGGTGGAAGAATTTCTCATGCGATGCAAAATTACACGTTATGTAAAGATTAGTCTGCAGCTGCACCACAAAGCGGGCAAAGATGAACCACAAAGAGTGAATACAGACTACATAAAGAATTTAAGTGCTTGCTGCTATTTTTACCTTCAAAGGAGTCTAAACAAAAGATTAAATGGAATATATAACCAGGAATGTCAGCCAGGAGCCGTAAATTATGGTGGACGGAGCGAGATACTGGGTGTGAAGACGGGAGGAGAGAGGAGTAAACCCCTGCCTTGTATTTTTTCTGTGTTAAACTGGGCGTGAGACTGGGAGTCAGCTGCAGTGAAAGAGTGCGGTTATGGTTTGTGGTTTTCACTCGGCGCTAACGTCTCAGCAGAGATCTCAACAGGGAGGAACAGAGCAGAGGGGACAAAATAGACCCTTCAAAAACCAAAGAGGCCGTGCCGGAGCCTTCAGCATCCAGACAGGACAGACAGAAACACGAAACAACCGCAGGGTGACAACAAATATGTGCGGTAAAGTGCAAATTATTGTCACTGTGACAACGGATGTCAAACACACTCTGCTTTTACCACCTTTCTCATCGCAGAGGGCAGACCAACGCGAACCTCTGCCCTCTTAACCCAACAGGAAAGCTCCTTTTCACATTAAATCATCATGTTCACAGAAACATGTTATTCAATGTGATGTGATACTTCATGTTTTAAAGCCTGACCTCCCTCAAAACAAACATGGAACATTTTTCACGGTTACTTTTTTAATACATTAAAAAAAAAACAGTATCAGGTGTGCAGCTGTTTTCTTTAAAGGTGCGGCCTTTGAGTAGGTTTGGACAGAAAAAAAGTTGATTTACAAAATTCATCTCATAAATCTATGAGAATAAAGTCATTAATTTATGAGAAAAATCTCATAAATTTATAAGAATAGTCATAAATTTGGGGGAAAAAAAACAATAAAAATCTTCAAGAAAAATCTCATAAATTAATGAGAATGGAATTATCGTATAAATTTACAAAAATAAAGTCACACATTTATGAGAAAAATCTCATAAGATTACAGAAAGTCATACATTTTCAAGAAAAATTTATGAGAAAAATCTCATAAATTTATGAGAATAGTCATAAATTTGAGAAAACAGTAAAAAAAATTACAAGATAAAATCTCATAAATAAATGAGAATAGAAATCACAATTTCTTTAAGAATTATCTCACAAATTTACAAGAATAAAGTCACCAACTTATGAGAAAAATCTCATTAGCTTTCAAAAAGTCATATTTTCAAGAAAAATCTCAAATATATGACAATAAAACATAATTTAACAAGAAAGACCTCATAAGTTTACAAGAATAAAGTCATACATTTATGAGAAAAATCTCAAGTTTACAAAAATCGTCATAAATTTGCGAGAATACAGTAATAAAATACAGTTACAAAATAAATCTCATAAATTAATGAGAATAAAAATCATAATTTTTCGAGAATGACATCATAAAATTATGAGCAAAATCTCATAAGTTTATGAAAATACAGTCACAAATTTACAATAAAAATTTCATAAATTTATGGAAATAAAATGAGACATTTATGAGAATAAACCTGTTGTTTTAGTCTAAAACTAGCCTTTGCTATCAGGTGAGCATCAGTCGCCTGTGGGAACATGAGGAATGAGGAGCATCTTGTGAAGAGATTAAAATCAATAAATAAATATGTAAATTTATTCTTGTTTATTTGTGAGATTAATCTCAGAAATATCCTTTTATTTTTTTTCTTTACGTGGCCCTATAACCCTCCGATGTAGGTTTGCTTTCAGTCTATTAGAATGAATTTCACGTTCTCTCAGCTGCATGTATCTCTGACCACGAGGTGAACATACCGCCTCTTAAAAGCCGAAGTGAAGGCTGTTCTCGCCAACTTCCTCTAGTCTAAAGCGTTCTAAAAAAAAAGCTGTCAGCTTTCAGATCATTTTCATGTCACTGCTTTTTATTCTCTCCCCATGAATGACCCCTCCGTGTTCAACCGTCGGATGAATCCAAGCCTTTCTCACGGTGTCTCACTGACCTTCAGATGAAAACATCTCATACTATCAGTTTCCTGACCACACAGAGCTAAAACCACCCACCACATCACACACACACACACACACACACACACACACACACACACACACACCACACACACAGTAATAGTCTATGCATCCTCCTACCACCTCCTTCACCACTTTCTCCTTATTAAATCTATTTTTTTTCCAATAATGCAAAATCTACCATTCAAATTAAATTCATATTTTCTTCTTTGTTTTGTAACCAAGTCTAGTAAATAGTAAATCAATGCAGTACCTTATAGAGCCACAGGGTGGTGTCTCAGTCTGTTTTGTTTCAGTGAATGTGATAAGTTGTTACCTTTGGAGACCACAAAGGGAGGATTCTCCTCAGTGATGAGTTCCTGCAGATGCGATGTACAAAGCCTCTTAAGTCGCTTTCACACCTACGTCATTTGGTCCGGACTTTCAAAGTTTTCTGTTTGATCCAAACCAAAATGATAGGTGTGAAACCTCCCCTGGACCTCGGTCCGAACCAAACAGTCAGACCTTGATCCGACCAAAAGCTGTGGTCTCGGTCTGGACCAAACGGGACCACGGCCTGGTTCATGCCCAGTGTGAAAGCATTATTTTGAAAGGTTCGGACCTTCGTACCAATCACAGGATTACACACTTTCTCCGACAACGATAGAGTTGCCGTCTAACCTCATAAGACGACCTCGGATCAGCATTATGTACGATTCTTCAAGTTTTCGCTGTTGGTGGTATAAAAACATCAATAATTTGATGGCGGTTTTATTCATTGTTGACCAAATTAAATTCACGCTCAACATGTTGACGTCAGACGGCCTTTAAATTCACTGTCCATGGTGACAAAGTCTTGATTAGGCTTGTAGCCAAAATTAGACTACTACAAAACAAAACCTGATGCTGTGCACATCGATGTTTGTCTTATTTTAAGTCCTCTTGTTGTTTTAAGCTGCAGAAAACGAGTGTTTCCCAGCAGACGTCAGAGTTGAATCTCTCTGTATCTTCTCTAACACTCAGGCCTGATTTATTTACTCCTGATCTTGTTGTAGTTCCGATACCTGCAGTGCTGTAATGTACTCTGGATTTGTAGCACTGTATCAAAGGTTTATTGTCCTTGAGGACAACTGTATGTCCTCCATATCTCCCTCTGATTGTGTGTTTTTGTGCTCTGCCTCTCAATGTGCAGCCGTGCTGAATGAAATCGAATTGGACATCCGTCCTGTTCACAAAGGATTTCCTCAATCTCGATTTTTCTTAACAAGCTGCATGTTTTTTTTTTTTTCATTTTCTCCCTGAGCTCAGAGAGTTTTTTTTCTGAGAAGTAAACAAAACAAACAGCCTTGCGTGATACTTATATTTGACATGACATACATTCAGTTTCTTATCAGAGCTTTTCTTTCTCTGGCCTGAGCAGAACTGTGGGAACAGGAGGCTGAAAACTGCAGGCACAAAAAGATGCACTGAGGAAAGAACCTGAGAGAGAAAGAACTGGCTGAAGTCCTCCAGAAATATAAAAAAAAGGAGTGAAGGAACATAGAAGTGAGGGGAAATAGGGCGAGTGCACATACACCCACACACACACACACACACACACACCTGCAGGCAGCCGTACAATGCAGCCTTGTTACATCCCTCTTCAGTGGAGTCAGTGTTCAGGGCAATTATCCAGAGTCACCACACCTCAAGGAGCCTGCAAACACACCAGAGAGCCTCAGCCGGACAAACAACACCAGCTGCGGCCATTAAAGAAAACACCAGACACCTCCTTCCACCAAAACAGCGAGATGCCACGTGCACTGCAGCACCAGTCAAATCAGAAACTGTGAAAAGATATATAGTACATGTTTGTGTGTCAGCTGCAGCTTTGGTCCCAGCCAGAGTTTGCCGGCTGAATGTAAACAGTGTGCAGCTGCCAAATGTCCGCAGCCATCAGTCCATCAGTTCAGGCCGGCTGGAGCTGATGAAATGTGGGAGGACGTGGGGAGAGGGGAGCTGCCTCTGTGCTCATCCTGAATGTGTCAGAGCGCTCTGACTGACTCTGTGAGCCGCTGAGCGCTGGGATGTCATGAGCAGCAGTCCTCAGGTTATTCACAGAGCATGCACTGGAAATAAATGTGTCCTTAACTTTTCTCATGCACTCCAATTCAACAATGCAACCTTAAGAGAGCAGTCAAGGAGGTTATTTTGAAATACTTCCGATATATCGAGTCAGTTTCCCACCAGAACTTTTGTTTCAGTCTAATATAACCCTAAAATAAGAATCCTTGAGTTTTGGGCGTCCTGACTTAAGGTCGATCAAGTTGTCTTGCAGGGGCGGGCTCCTTGAAAACACAACATTTTGAACAGATGGGCATGGTTATTTAGCGTGGAGCGGTGCAAGCTCAGACAACCGTGACCGTCACAACAAAGCTGTTTCTGTCTCATTCAGGAGGTCGTCGTGTCCTCAGTGAGACAAAAATGCAGCTTCAGAGCAATTTTGGACAAAGTTATGATCCTTAAACTGACCGAATATTTTCTGTCCCACAGAAACCAGACAGAAAATTATGACTCATTGACCTCCTACAGTTTGGTTAAGTTTTAAAAAGGTTTACGCTAGAAAAAAAAAATCGGTACAGACTCTTTAATATCTGGTTCCCTCTAATCTGTCTGGTTCCCTTTGCTGCTCCCATGATTAAGTTTCAAAGAGCTTTTCAAAGGTTTGCTGCTTTAGGTTATGATGGTCCTGGATTATCCAAACAGTAAGGAGACAACACAGTTCTTTGATTGAACTAGGACTTAAGTCACTCTCGCTGCAAGAAACAGTGTGTTTAAAGGGAGTCCCTCCACGATGTCCATCATTTCACATCACCATGATCGTATAGTGAACAAAACAAACACCTCCAAAGTGGAGCCAAAGTCTGTTTAAGTTTCTCCTACACGGTGGAGCAGAAACTGAGTGTAAAAGTCTTCTGCTGGATGCAAACTGCAACCACAGGAGTAGATGCAACAAAATCCCAAAGCTGCCACACCACCACCATCAGACAGGGTCTGCACAGTAAGTAGAGAATCTATGTGGTGACAAGAAAAAGTCTAATCTCCTCTTGGCTCTTCTTCCTGACGTATCTTACTATTCTCTGACAAAAAAAAAAAAAAAGAAAAAAAAAAAAAAAAAAAAACACGCAAGAACGGCAGCTGTCAGTCATCATGATACATGACGTAAAACCCCCGTTTTTAATGTCTAATAACTAATAATAAAGAAATTTATCAGAAAAAAAGAAACCTGAACACAGTGCAGCCTGATAATAGCTTCATATCACCACAGCAAACGGATATGAGAAACATTTCTTTGAGGTGTATTTATTTTTTAAAGTTTGATCACAGCCCATCTGGAATGAATGGGGAGTTTTTGACCTATACTGCAGCCAGCCACCAGGGGGAGCAGTTTTTGTGACGATCTCACTTCTGACACGAGATGACGTCCATGTTTTGTTTTGTTTTTTTACAGTCTATGAATTGAACCAGTGACTTTTGCACCAAGGATCATAGCCTCTATATTTAGAGTGCATGTCTGAGTTGCTAAGCTAATGGCAACTTTCATTCACATTTCACAGAGCCGTCGGTCGTTCATCTCTTTAATATCAAACAACTACTTAAATTAAGGCTTGGACTTTAAAGTGTCATTTACAATGAATCAGTTACAGAAAATAAAATCTTGTTAAAAAAAAATTAAATGAAATAAAATTTTAAAAATGTATCTCAGAGAGTTTCTTGGTGCACATGTTCCTGGCACACCAATCACATCCCCAGATGTGGAAAGTGTCCCAGTAATGCCAGGCTGACAACAAACAATATGGAGGAGATAGATGAGATGCTTCCTTAGATGGCTCAGAAAGCAGCTGTGCTACAAAGAGTTAGCATACCATCAGAGCAGTTTTAGCCTCTATTATCACCTCAATGTTCAACATGTAGCAGTGAGCAAAGACGCCAGAGTCAAACTGAGATTTTGGTCAAACTTTTATTGGACTGAAGTCAAATAAGGAACCATTTTTATTTTAAAACTGCCAAGAAATTAACACTTAAACCAGCTGCTATGACAGAGAGCAAGGTCAAGAAAATCTCATCTGATGAGTTTTAAATAATAAGTTAAGTTGGTTTAGATAAATCACTCAAATTCAGCACGTTCCATCTGTTTACATAAGATAAGATAAGATAAGATAAGATAAGATAAGATAAGATAAGATAAGATACTTTAATAACCACATTATTAATCCAGAAGGAAATTGTGTATTCATGACTATACTGCAGCCAGCCACAAGGGGGAGCACTAAAAATGCTGGCTCCCTGCAGGATTACTGTTCTAGTCACCCTGTTTCAAAGTGAAGGGTCAAAGATTTCAAACAAACGAACGACCACCAAACCAAAAAAATAGCTTTCACGTTCAAACTCGTTTATTACGATTTAAATGGAAAAAGAACATCGAACTCACATCTAGTATCCTTCCTTTTCCTTTTCATTTTTTGTCTGCTCATCTTCTCTTTCTGTGTATTTTATTCAGATTAAAACAATTTCAGTGTTCAGCTTTTTCAGCTAAATATTTTTGAAAATTTGCAACTGGTTGTAAATCAAATCAGTATTAATTTGTGTTTGAATTGCTGAGGAAAACCCGGAGTGAGAGTGTCATTTCCTGGAAGAGGGCTCTAGAGCACTTCTCTATAACTCCTTAAAGAAAGGCCGTAAACTGAAGCTAATTTTATCCTCTCAGCTGAGAGCCAAACTCTCTCCGAACAGATTTGGAGGTTTGTTGTTGTTGTTGTCGTCGTCGTCTGAATCTTGGTTCTCTTTAAACGTCCTGCAGCTGCACTCTGCTCTATCGTGGGCTCTGTCAGTGTACATGAAATTGAATCTGTCACTCTATGAGCGGGCCGACAGCTCAGAATCAGGATAAAATCATGCTGTTTTACGAAAGATGACAAAATTCACTCTCCACTGGTGCAATACCAAGAAGAAAAAAATCACCACGAAAACAAAAACAACATCATATTTCAAACCGCTTCAGATAGATTCTGAGCCTCACTGCTTCCATTAAAGCTGAGATTAATTTTTAATGTTCCATGTGTAGCAGAAAGCAGCTTCATCTGGGAGGATTTAAGACCTCTGCCAGGCTGACATAAGGGCACATTGTATGTCTGTGAATTCCTCTCCTCTCTGCCAGGCAGGCAGCCATAGCTCTGAGGAGTCAGTGAGGCCTGAAGTTCCTGTTACCCCTCCAGAAGAAGAAAAAAAAAAGGAAAGAAAAACTGATGGGAGGGAATCGCCTGAGGAATGGTTGGTATTCTCGAATGTTGTTCTTCTGCACAAGTTTATTTCTGTCTCTCATCGAGGTCCAGGGAAACATTCCTCGACCAATCAGAGAGCTCCATTCTCACACATCATCCCACCTCTTCTGTCTGAAAACACAACTGATTGAATGAGCAACAACTTAATACCAAAACAACCCACCTGTTTTTAAGAGGAGGCGATCACACTGGAGGGGAGCAACATGAGCAGAAGTATGATAAATGAAATCCTCTCCTTAAGTAAACCAAGAGCAACAACCTTCATTAACCAATCCACACAAGACAAATGGAGGCAGGATCCAGTTTATCCTTTCTAATGAGACAAACTCAGCCCACAGGAGCGCACTATTTATCAGAGTTAAATCTCTGGAACAAGGTCACTGACATCTGAGCTGGAGTCGGAATAAAGAACACCAAAGAGTGAGGAGAAGAAGTGGAGAGGTGTGAAAAGAAAAGCTTTTCATGTTGGGTTGAATTCGAGAAGTGAAAATGACTTACCAGTCTTTAATCTCACTCTCTGCACTCTCTCTCCTTCTTCTTCTTCTTCAGAGTAGGAGAAAACTTCCTAAAGTGTTCCTTCCCACAGACTCTCTCTCTTTCTCTCTCTCTCTCTCTCTCTCCTTCTCTCTCTCTCTCTCCTCTCTACATGTGACTGTCAGGGGCCCAGCAAGCAGCGAAATGGCGACACCATGTGGTGTGAGAAGTCATGTATAACACTCACACTAATCTATTCTAATCCGTCTTGGAGCTGTTGGCTCGCTGAAGTAATCTTTGGATCATTTGCTCTGATTCAGTGGGTGATTTAGAGGCGGCATCTGTTGAATTTTAATGCCTACTTTCAAGATCTACAAACAGTTCTGGACGTACACAGAGTAAATTATTTTTCATTACAGAAGCCAAAAGTGATTCTTTCATGATTATGTAATAACTTGTTTTCACAGCTCGTCTTTAAAGGGAGGTTTTCACTCCGTCTTTGTCTTTTACCTTCAGCTCAGTGTGTTCCTCTCTGACACAGAGGACATGCACGAGAGAGATAAACAAACCGAGTTTACTAAGACTCTCGAGCAGGCACACAGTAGCTTGGACATCACATTAGCATAACATCAAGTCAGGTCAGTTTTTGTTTACGCAACACCCGAAATAATGAGTCACAAATATGTCAAAAGGTTTCACCAGCACATCCAAACTTCCCCCCTGTGTGCTTCGTTTCTGGATCCAGACATGGATTAACTCCCCGGCAACGACATGAAGTCCAAAAACAAGGAATAAATTAAAAAACTGGAGAAACTTCTGCTTGAGAGAGCGGATCCAGCTTTCTGTCCGTCAAACAAGACGCAGCCTTTGAATACACATGCACACAGATGTGCGTTTGGTTTTTCATTTCTAAGCAACACCTCACCCACAGACTCTCTTATTTCCACCACATGTTGCCACAGCAACATCAATGACACACTTTTGTAAACATGCCAGGATAAAGTGTTTTTTTACTTCAATTGACAGATGCAGATGCTGAAACTTCTTTTGTTTCATTAATTCGAAAATGAAAAAGTTTGTTTTAAAGAATCTTTATTTTGTGTCATTTATTCATTAGTTCTATTTTTAAAGGGCCGGCGTCCTAAAATGGTTTTAAATCTAAAATGAAAAACACGGAAGCAGTTTCTTATAAATTTCTGAAAAACTGGTCACAAGATATGGCTCATATATGGCTCCTTTTTTAACCCATAATGATATGCTTTATAGGTTGTTTTGTTTTGTCTCTCTTTGTACTCTTTTGTCGGTAAGTATGTGTTTTTGCTGCTGCCTGTCTTGGCTGGGTCGCCATTGAAAAAGAGGCATTAATTTCAATGCCACCAACCTGGTTAAAAAAAAAATTAAATAAAAGAAAGAAAAAACTTTTCTTTTATTTATTCATTCATATTTGAGGCTTATTTACCTGAATCAGAGTTTGTTTAACATTACCCACTGAGATACAGAATCTGTTTGTGAGAGAGTCCACTGATGCTACAAGCGCTGACAGTTTTCTGCTTTATCATATTCTTTGGATCAGCACCAACAGATTTTAGTTTTTTTTTATTTATTTATCAATTAATTTATTTATTTATTGCTTGAATTCATGACCAGGACATTATTAAAAAGAAGTTTTACACGGAGACCAACTAACACTCTCAATGAGAATAAATAACATCAATCACTAAATAATCTCAACGTTCAAACTTGTGAATATATTAATGAGACTATCCTAAATGGTTGGTTGTTTTTTTCTTATTTTTTTTTGTAAAAAGACACAAAGAAAATAAAATAACTGAATTCAAAAAGAGCCCGTAGCTCAGGACTGAAAGCACCAGGACACACAAACAGGAAGTGTTCCCAAGAGTGAAGCTTACAGCCGGTGACAGTTTTAGGTGACAGAAAACCTAAGAAGGCATTTCATGTTTGGTGGCCTCATGAAGACTGACATACCAACGCTCCATTCTTCTGATGCGCAAGAAAGACTAACTTCCTCATACCGGAGACGGTGATGTGTCCGAAGACCTGAACCAGAGGCAAATCTTAGCTCGGCACGGTCCACTGGGTCCAACATCTTCAGGGATGGTTGCATTCATGTTGAAAATATCACCGCAGTTTGGCACAAGTATAAAAGTTTTGTGTTTTTTTTTCAGCAACTATTTCTAAAGAAGATAAAATAATCCTTTATTCGTCCAACAGCAGGGAAACTAACAGAATTACAGCAACAAACCAGAAAATGTATCATACAGATAAATGAAAATAGAATAGTTTGAGTTTAAGCTAAGCTGAGCTTTAGTTTTCAAAGATTGGTGTGAACAAAGTAAAAGCTGGAAGGACATTAATAATTTTGCATTTTTATTCGTCAATGCAAAATCACTCGTCTGAAGTCTAACCTGCAGATTTTGATGATCAGAGGGTGAGTGCGAGGGCTTAAGATGACATGAAAATGAAGAAAAATCACAAGATGAACCATCGAGTTAAGGAAATAAATCCTTTCTGTGTTAGGCATCGTTTTCTTACACATTAGAGCATTTGTGTTTATATATCCCAGAATATTCATGAATCAAACAGCCACAGTTGTGATTAAAAGCTTTGTTTTGTCTGTTTTGTTTTGTTTACGCCTGGCGACAGGCCGGTCGTCAAGTTCACACTGATTTCTGAGGCG
The DNA here is from genome assembly GCA_030710495.1 of Labroides dimidiatus. Lineage (NCBI taxonomy): Eukaryota > Metazoa > Chordata > Actinopteri > Labriformes > Labridae > Labroides > Labroides dimidiatus. Next base: position 33,046,761 of record CM061144.1, on the reverse strand, counting down.
GCACTAAGCGCTCAGACTCTGAGCAGTAATGCACTTTAAAAGTCCATCAGTCTGTGAGTCCAGGAGCTCTAAAAGCTCCCTGATTGAGATATTTTCTTCTCCGTCTCTTTCTGGACGTACTGTCTGTTGTGTTTTGTTTTGATCTGACTTTGACTCTTACAGTGGTTCATTTTCTTCACTTTACAGTCATTCAGCATGAACCACATCGCTGGCTCTGTGGTCCTTTCCTCTCTGTCCTCCTTTTAGCTTAGTTGTGAGATAGATGAAGTAAATCTGTGATGTGATGTGGCCTGAAACACACTTTTAACTTCCTGTAAAGCATCAAAGATCCACAAGTCTGTACAGGTCAAAGCAGGACAGACGCTTGTGCTGATTTAAAGTGGACACTCAGCAATGGAAAGCTAATTGACTCTTGTTTTGGCATTTTTTTTTCCCCGCTGTTCTCTACTCTGCTTTATAAACCTGGTAGAAAACTCTGCAGAGGCTTGCATTTCTCAACAGAGCTGCCAGGCGGTCATCTTTTTGCCATCAACTAAAACTTAACTTTTCCAACTTGCACATAATCAGAACAATGAGAACAAATTACACTCTAAAGACGAATTTTCGATCAGTTGAAGTAATGTAAAATTTTAATAAATCTCACTCAATTGTTTTAAATTAAGGTCTTCAGTTGTATTTTTCTCTTTCATATCAATTTGAAATTCTATTTCGCTACCTTGATTTAATATTTCGATGGAGCTGAAAGCGAACTGAAAAAAAAAAAAAAACTGTTGGTCCAACTCCAAAAGAAAATTCTTTCACTTTATAAGACAAATAGTTCAAGTTTCCAAATAACTGTTTTATGTTGGACTAACATTTGGTTTGCTTGGTAATTTGATTAATTTCAAATCATCACAGTGTATAAATCCAACTAAAAAATTAGACAAGCTAACCTTTTTTTTTTTTTTTCAATTTAATATTATCTGTGACAAAACTTTAAAAAAAAAAAATGTCTCCTTTAAATTTTAAGAAAATGGTTTTAACAAAAAGAGGAGACGCAGTGGTCATGAGATCCTGCTTTACTTTGGATGATTCACAGGGGGGCTCAGGCGGTCTGTTGAAAAAAATTTATGTGACTCAAAAAAAAAATTATTTGAAAAATCTTCAACAATTTGTGTTAACAATTGAAACAGTTTTATTTACCGTTTTTTGTTTGTTGTTTGTTTTTAGAGTGTACATCTAATTTTTATGAGGTGTTTACTGCAGCCAGCCACTAGGGGAGCTCTTAAAGTTCTCCTGTCCTGTGTATACGACCTTTACTGACCCAAGACGGATGCCAAAATGCAGAAAGCCACATTTATGAGTCCATTCGACTCCGGCAGGTTTAGTTTAGTCCAAAACATATAATTCAAGCCACCCAAAATCTCTTCAAACAACAAAGAAAATTGTGAATGGAGGCGAAGAAACCTTTGATAATAAGATCATAATATTACCATCCACCTAGAGGGCCCTTGTTAAGTCTGAGTGCCTCCTTAGGGTCAGTCTTGTGCTCATGCTGAATGCTAAATATAAAGAGAAAACAGCATGAAATCACAGGAGGGGGAATCAGGAATACAAACTAAGGATAGACTGTTGTTGTATCTGGAGATTTATGGCGGAGAGACGGACTAAATCAGTCTCAGGTGTCGGAAAGCACACACAGATGTCCACCGCACATGTCTGTCTGAAGAGGATACACTCCACAGACACGGCACGAGAAACTCAAGCATGCTGTTCACACGTGTTGACAAAGAGAAACAAGCACACAGAGGGTCAAAGAGACGAGGACAAACAGGCAGACTCTGGTATTTAGTCACTGTGTTTGAACATTTTCCTGAGTTTGAACTGGAACACAGCCACACACTCCTGGCACAGGTTGGTCAACAGTGTTTGTTGGACATTTGTCAGTGGTGTTAGTGGCACATATTTGTATATGGACTCAGAACTGTTGGTTTTTCCCACTTTTTTTTTTTTTGAATACATTTTGTTTGTTTGAGGATACACAGTAAGAGGTCACTCTGTGTTTGACTTTAGAGAACAGATGTTTTTATGTCATTTAAAAATGATGGCGTTCTTAGACAGTGTGGTTGATTATGTGTTAAGTTCACACTTTTTAGGTTAGTCCTCTATTTTATGTTCCATACTTTTATTTTCCTCAGATCATTTCCTCTCATTTCAGAAGACTTCACTTCCTGCCTTGATACCTTTCTCACCTTTGTGATTGTTGTCCCCGCCCTCATTGCCCCCTTACCTTGTGTAAAAGTAAAGGAATCCTTTGTTTTGTCTCATCTTGTTAAGAGTGTTCCCTGAAGCTTTATTTTGATCTCATTGGATTTATTATCAGTTCTTTTGTTTAAGCTATTTTTTGAGTCAAGTTTCTTGTAATTTTTTTTGTTATCTCAGAGACAGTTTTTCCTGCATGGCTGAGGCGTGGTTTGCTTCAGTTTTGTGTGATTTGTTTTGTTCTTAGACAATTTGTGTTGCAACATCCAGTGGTCCTTAAAAGTTGTTCTTGTCATGTTTTGCAAAACGTGTCTGTGAAGAACTCTGATGCTTTATTTGACATATAAGTGTCCTAACATTTCCAGAAAAGCCCTGAATTTAAAGAGCAAGTGAAGCTGATGGAAGAGCCAATAACTTTACCAGCACCCAAAAACAGAATACATTTATATTTGATTATTATTACACCCTTTATTTAACCAGATAAAAGCCTCATTGAGATTTTAAATCTCTTTTTCAAGAGAGACCTGGCATGGCAGCAGCAGAACAAATACATTCAGACATCGAAACCAAGCTGTTCTGGAGACACCGATTCAAAATGGAATAAGAAGCAGTCAAGAATTGAAACAGTCACATTGTCCAAGATGAGCTCTTTCCTGGTCCCTTAACAAAGTTTTAAATTCACCAATAGTGACCATTTCTGTTAGTCTCAAATCCATCAGGAGACCATTCCATGTCTTACCCAGTTCTGTTCTTACTCCAAAAACCTGCGAGCGCAGTCCACAATGGTTTCTAGACCTGATCATATATGTGGTCAAGTAAGACGGAAGCAGCCCAAGAACAGATTTATAGACTCTAGATTTATCTGGCTCTTGTCTTGTAGGTGGCCTGGGATCCTTGGTGGAGACTGCCTGCTGCTGTGGAGTCATGAAGACTCATTAACTGGACCTATAGACATGACACATTATTTGGCCATTTCATTAGGAACCTTCATTCCTTCTATCATATAGCTTCTAATGTAGATATTAGCCTGATCTCCTTATCTATGATCAATACATCTATAGCATCTATTTTCAATCAGCACATAGGCATGAGGTCCCTCTGAAAATGGGATGTCACATCTCAAGAGGCCTTTAACACACCTTTACTTAACGGAGACAAATATGGTAGGGATGCACTTGTGGTCTGGGCATCCATGAGTTCATCACTACCATAAATTCTTATTTTCAGTCAGAACATCATTGATTATACTTCTATATAATGATCACCACACCCATTCAGACATGAGGTCCCTCCTGAAAACCAGATGTAGCATCTCAAGAGGCTAACCTCTAATAAATCAGACGACAGGTCTATGGTTCATGGATCTGTCACTAACTTTAGTTCTTACTTTAGTCCACTTGTCTCCTCTTACCTCCCTTCCTTCGCCCACACACCCAACACAGCATGGTGTGGATTTGCTGTTCATCATGAGACTGGGGTCCACATTCAAGATTTCCTGCTGCTTAACAGAAGGTTTTTTATTGCCGCCATGATGGAGGGATTCATGATTGGCTATATGGATTCATGTTGGGTGCTGGATGTATATATTTGTATATATATATATGTATACGTGTATCTTTATATGTATATATGTATCTATGCATATATGCATATCCTTAAAATGAAGAGCTTTATGCTCTATTGTAAAGTGTCTTGAGATAACACTTGTTATGAATTGGCGCTTTTTAAATAAATCCAAATAAATAATAATAAATAAAGACAAAGAGCAGCAGGTGTGAGTGTCTACAGACAGACAGGGAGGGACGGTTTGCAGCAGCAGTGATGGATACCATATCCACAACCAGTAATAACTGATGACGGGATGTTCCCACATGAAGTGAAAAGATACGGGAAATGATTTGAAATCACCCTGAGTCTGTCTTCTTTTTTTTGTTGTTATTCTAGGACCCAAAAATCTGACGAAGAGTTGAATTAAATCAATATTCATTTTCGACTGAAGATGGCTGTGAGTCTGAAGCTATAGTGGAGCAGAAACTGCTGGAAATCCAGAGAGAGAAGTGAAAATTGCTTGGCCATAGCGCCGTCTAATTTGCAGTCTGTATGCCTCATTTGTGAAAAATTTGTAATAATAATATGCACCGAAGTGTGCAAACAAAGTACAAGACAAATGATTATTCTTCAGCGCAACCAAATGAGTAATATCTTTATTTAGTTTAGTCACTGTGACATCCAAAGTAATAGCAACACATTTCATATAGTGCATGTTTTTAAACTGATAAACCGTTATTTTAAAATCCAAGTGGTGTTTCTGAGAAGTGATGCAGCTTTGCAATGCATGATAACATAACACAGCAGATCTCTGCCTCCAGGAAAGACGACCCAGGATCCATGGATGTATTCTGTGCCGAGCTGTCCGGTGAAGATATTTCTCTCCACAGTTGAAAGCTCTGACCTGCAGGTGGTGCCAGGGGAGCGATAACAGATCATCAAAGTCTGCAGAGATCAATCTCTTGAACACATGACCCTTCACACCAAAGCTTCTCAGAAACCCCTTCAGTAAGCGTTGAGATATGTCAGCCTGACCCCAGGTAGTGAACTGTCAGATCAACACATGTCCACACGCCAGTGAGGCCAAAACTGTTTCACTGCTGAACAAAGAGAAATAAGAGGAGGATGAGCAAAGCAGCACCAGCTCACATGCTGCAGGCCTGGCTAAGTGCAGATATCGGCGAACAAAGGAACTATTTTTTTGTGGGTTATTACTGTATATTTCACAACCAGGTCGATACCACAGCTACTGCAGCTCGCACTAATGAGGACACACTGAGACTATGAGTCAACTTTATTGGCAAAAGATGGTGAAATATGCAAGTAATTACACAACTTCCCTCGATAAACTCACTCATGCTGTGGATCACTCAGGTGGTTTATTTGCCTTGCAGTGCAGATATCCACTTCATAGATTACAAAACCTGTTTTTCTTACCTTGTATTTTTTTAGGAGTGAAATATTTCTTTTTGTTTCACGAGTTAGAAAAACCCCAAATTGTTCATTTGTTCTGAGTTGTGCAAAAGCAAACTTATAATCACAAGAGCTGAATTTCTGACTGTATGCAGATCAGGTTGTTGTGTACAACAGGCTCTTGAAACACAGCCTCAGAATACAAAGCAGCTGGAATTTAAAAAAAAAAAAAAAAAACCTGCTGCGTCTTCTTCTTGTAAGCCAAGCCCCTGCAAGGCCTTGTCATTATTAAGAGAAAGGCCCCTTAACAGAGCTTTATAAGCATGTTGAATATTCACAACAGGTTGAAAAAAAATACAGTATATTCAGTATAAACAGAGGATTAGAGACGGTGACCGCTGCTTCTGTTTTCCTCGTGGCCTCCAGCTTGCAGCTCTGCAACACAAAACACACAATACAGCAATACACACGCTTAAACCCTTCCTGAGACCCCGGAGCTGTCACAATATGCATAAATTAAGAGTGTGTGCACATGCAGCAAGTGTGATTGCAGATTCAATATTTGCATGTGAAAGAAGAATACTGACAGGTTTATTCCTTCTCTTAATATTACACTAAATTTACCCTTGCATTTCATTATTTCTGTATCATATTTGTTTATTTCTGGAGTCTAAAATAAAGCAAACAATTTCATGTATGTATGTAAAACACAAAACCAACAATGACGTAAGTCTGGAGTAAGAAACCTGACTTTCCAGAAAAAGAAAGAAGAGCTGAAAGCCGTTTGCATCAAACAGAAAAGAGTGACATCCTGACTGCTCCGACGGGGACTTTGGTTTACTTTTGCCTCCGGTGTGGAAGTAGTTTGTTGAAGGAAGTTTTTTTTACACCAGAAAGCACCTTGAAACTTATCTTTTATTTATATGGAATGTTTTGAGACCTTCTTGGTGTTGACTCCTGTCTGATATTTGTCAGTGTGTTACCGCGCCGGCTGTGAGAGATATTGTTAAATATTAATGTGTAAGTAAAGCAGACCTACTGGGGGGGTAATGGGGTAAGTGACAGCGCCATTATGCTGTTAGTGCCTGAGGGTTGAAGCATTGTGTTAGGATTCAACGACATACACTGAGGAAGGCAATCAAACTGACTGTAATGGTTTCTTCTATCAAACGGTTACCTTATTATTACAGGACGTTGGATCAGGAACAGAGGCCTCGGGGCTTTAATTGAGATAATAAAGCAATCAAAATGACACAATGCAACAGCACACGGTTAAAATACAGAGCACACTCTGTGAAATTAAATACTCAACATATCAGCCTTTTATGTAATGTCCTATAATTTGCTTGGTAATTTGAATGTTATTGCATAGCAGGTGAGCTAATGATGGAACTCATTAAGTTTAATAAAATTTACCGCACCAATACTTCACTTTATCGCACTCAGTTCCCAGGGCTCTCTGAACATGTCTAAACCAGACATTTAATGAGTAAAATGTAGCGACAACTGTTCCATGTTTGAGGACTTATATTGTAACTACCTCAGGAGTAGTTTTAATAGTGCAATTACACACAAATATCGAGGCCTCCAGCAAAAGCTGTCACTGTCACGCCTCTTCAGGTGGTGCCAGCACAGAAAAACAAGATCAACAGGAAGCTAGCTACAACACGGCTGAAATACTTCCTGCTGAGATTGTTGTAAGACTTCCTCCTTCACAACTGAATGTCTGCCTTGTCCAAGAAATTGAACGATTCCTTTTACAAGCTCATGATAAACTCTTTCTGGATCAAACATTTTGCGACCCAGTGCCACGTAAATAAACTATAACAAGAAGGTTATTTAATAGTTTGTACCAAACAGTCCCTATTTAAAGGATATTAATGTCTTTTAGATTTCAGATATAGTTATAGTATGACTTTAAAAAGTGCATCAAAGATAGCCTTATTTATGATTTATTATTTATGACCCATGTGTCAAAAACTTAATTCATGACTGTTTGACGCTTTATTTTGAGCACTTTTTTAATATTACTTGGCTGACAGAGCTGATGTTTTAAAAAGAAAAAGATAAGACAGCGTATAAGTAATCAGGAAAACATAATGAGCAATTTTTGATCACCAAAATTAGATATTTAAAAAAAAAAACCTTATGATTATCTCCACACAAATAAGAGTTGGACATTGACGATGCTACACGTGATTTAACTTTTCCATTACATTATTGCACATGCGAAACGACTGAATATATTAATTCTATTTTCCATTATAGGAAGCTAAATAAACTATTCTATATATATTATATTCAAGTGTTTATTGTCATGTGTTCAGTGAGAAAACGTGTTTCCCTGTTTAACTGGATACTTCCTTTGCTACTCATGACTGGTTTGCAGTATTTATTTATTTATTTATTTATTTATTTATTTATTTATTAAGGCAGAAAAATACATTGTATAATAAAACATGTATGGAATATATAATGAAAACGATGAAGACAGAAAAATATAATACAATCTTTGTTGCTGGTGGGAGGCTATTGTTTGTTTTTTGTAAATCATACTGAGACTCATCTGTATTAATGTTAATCTATTCTGTAACCGGCTGAAAACTCAAATTATTCCGCCAATGTTACTGTCCTGTGAGGACTCACAAAAAACAGTCCAATGTATAATTGTATTATAATAAATTCAGCTAAGTCATTATTAAAAATTGTATTACTTTTTTCCGCTTCTATACTTTTTTTCACTGCACGAGCGTCTGAAAAGGCCCACGCAGCTGACGCGCGCTCCTGTGTCCTCCTTCCTTCTTTGCGCCGCGCGTTCCCGTCTCTCTCTCGCTCTCTCTCTCTCTCGCGCTGACAGTCCGCCTGCAAGCCTCACGTGTTTTCTGTGTATAAAAGGCTTCCAGTCTCTCCGCATCATGTCCACAGTGTCACCAGACAAACGGCGAAAGATGGAGTCTGCGCTGAACCAGCTGAAGAAACACACCGTTGTTGTCGCAGACACGGGAGACTTTAACGGTAACGAAGAACAGTTCCAATACACGCTAGGTACTAGCATGTTAGCATGCTAACTTAGTGACCGGGAAGTATCAAGGTTTGATGTGAATGACCGCCGTGTCGATTTCACGCAGTAAGGGGGCGTGAAGTGTTAGCGTTGCTCCTTTGTGGCACATATGCTAACGTAAGTTTGCTAACTGTCAAGCTAAGTAACGTTTTTAGTTTGCAGCTGCCGTTAGTTTTTGAGTAAACGTGACAATCTGTTAATCCAATTAGTTGCTATTAACGTTACCCAACTTAGCCACTTTAGCTAAATATGCTGCTAACTCACATGACGTCTCTGCTTTTTAAAGTAAACTAATGCAGTCTTCTTCTATCAGTTTGAAACAAGAACGTTTATGTGGTTTTGTTTTATTTGCACCACGTGGTAGTAGAAAAAAACTTAGGCTGCACAGTACGGTGACACTTAATGAGCAAATGTGAGTTTCTTCCTCGTTTGTCCTTTTCATACAACAGAGGAAGAGCTCACATTTCTCAATGGATCAGAATGAGGAACTGTGCGATACGATACTTTGGCATCATGATGTAAAAAACCAGTTAGTTCCTCGTCCAGGGTTTGCAGAGTCAGGATGACATGACAGAACTGGTCTGCTGCTCCTGCTGCCAGACGTTACTGTGTAAGCTGATGGTGTTACATCTACTTACAAGGACTGCAGGTTGCTTATGTGGATTTTGTTTGTACAGCAATACAACCTGTTGATAGTGCAGTTTTGCAATCAGTCAACTCAAAAGAGTGTTTTCACATAATATGATAGTTATAAACAACGATTGAGGAAGCGCAGGAAGAAGCAGGTCGGATATAATGAGGAATACAGTGAAGGTCAGACTGTAAGATGGCAAGGCAGTGAAGCAGTAAACCAACTACATTATAAATATATATATTTATAAAAAGTGTGAAGAAAAAATATAGATATGGCAACAATTTAAGTCCAGATTCCTGCAATAGAAGTATTATACTGCTGTTGGCAAATGTATTCTTATGTTTACTGTGTAATATCTTAAGTGATGCTAGTGAGGTGCTTAAAATTTAGCCCACATACAATGATCTCTCAGACTGTTTTGATATTAGTTAATGGTGATTGCTCACTGTGTAAATAATAATTACTGACATGAAGTGTCTGAAGCATATAGCATGATAAGTGAATTGACTGAATACAACATTGCAAATTTAATGTTGGAACTAGAGCTGCAACAATTAATCGAATAATCGATTATTAATCGATTACTAAATTAATCGTCAACTATTTTGATAATCGATTAAGTCATTTAGATAATTATCTTAGAAAAAAAGTCTGAATTCTCTCATTTCAGCTTCATAATTTTAAATGTTTTCTCATTTCTTTGCTTCTCTATGGCACTCCTGAATACCTTTGGTTTGCAAACCAGACATTTGATGATGTCATCTTGGAATCCAAAAAAAAAACTTTGACATTTTTCACCACTTTCTGAAATTTTATGGACCAAACAACTATTCGATTAATCAAGAGAAAAATCGAAAGATTAATCGATTATGAAAATAATCGTTAGTTGCAGCCCTGGTTGGAACACTAACTAAATGTACCTACAATGTGTCTTAAAACCACGTTCGAAGTTGGTAGAAGTACAATTGCAGATCCTGCAATAACTCCGAATGTTGTCCTCAAGGGCAGGTGACCAATGTTATACACATATCCTGTTTTTTTTAACAGTATTTAAATAATTATTTACATTTAGACAACAGTTTTTCGGATGCAGAGCATGTGCTCAAGTAAACAGTTGCTTTAATACAGAAAATTCTTGTGGTTTTTAAAGGTCCTGCTTATTATAAAGCAGACCAATTTCCCACTACATATTTAGATTTTGGGTGAAAATAAAGACAGCAGAGGCATTTTGGTTAACCTGATAGTTCTGTTAAGTCAGAGCACGTCTAACAGGTTGCATTTGTTTTCAGATAGTCATCAAGGAAAAACAAACAGTCGTTTGGTTTCAAACTTCCCTTAAGCTGGTGTTTGCTGTTAGTCTCGTTTCTTGGATTAAATTAACGTCAAACATCTTACTGTTAATAACAGTAATATAAGTTAATCATAAACCAGTCAGATTTGTTTTTTATGTGACACACGTCAGTGCAACTGTAAGTTCTCTAAAGACTTACAAGCTACAAAAAGAAATAATAAAAAAAAGGGAAGACTTAATTTGAAATAAAAGTGTTAATTAATGCATTAAAGAGTTTTTAGGAGGCCTGACTGAAATTGGCTTCTTTCCGGTTCTCTTAAATAACAATTAATAAGAAAAGTTTTTTTTGTCTGGTTCAACAATTCCAACTAATCAGGTTTATTAGAAATGGCACAATGATCCTCTCATCAGCGTTTTCTGTGCCCTCGCACTGATCCACATCTTCAGCCTTCACATCCCTCAGCTTCAGTCGATGCTCCTGTTAGCTCTGCCATTAAAAACAAGTTAGTGTTAATGATGAGAGGAACAGATGCACTGGATTTACACAGCTGCTGACTTCTCCTTTTTGAACCCTCTGTTTAAAAAAAAAAACCCTCACCTTTACTTCTTGGTTATGTAATCTCAGTATTTCATGAATGTTGTAAGAACTCTCTGGTTTAGCAGTTTGCAAGTTCAGACGAGTTAAAAATCCTGTTTTACATAAGTGATGAGAGCTTGTCAAACATGGTGTGACACCACTCTTTTTACAGTTGAGGAGAAAAATATGTGCAGCAATAGCTTGAAAGTAACAGATGGGGCTGAAGGGCAGATGTTGGAACTTTGCACGAGGCTACTTAATAAAGGACAAGGACGCATGCTTATCGACAGGTTAAGGTTTCCTGCGAGAGCGTTTTCTAGCAGCTTTTCTTGGTTGAGGACGCAAAACACTAATAACACACAGGTTTAAGCATTTACTTATAATTTAGGGTTGTTCGGACAAAATATACCCCTGCTGTTCTGAACACAGATGTTGTTATATTAGAGATGCATCGAAATGAAAATTTGTAGCCGAAGCCGAATAAAATATAAGCGCTTCGCCGAATACAGAATGCAGTTGCTAAGTTTTTCACTTTTTTTAATAGTGCATAAATAGCCTAGAATAAATTTTTAGACATGTTTTTAAAGAAAGTAATTTTTTATTGAATACTCTGACATTTTTTAAATATTCCAGTAGCCTTTGCTGTTTGATTGCGTCATTGTGTCACACGCTACTATTCGGCCTTGCTTTTAACTCACTCCACCGAAGGCCGAATGTGGCTTTTTTTGCAATATTTGGCCGAACATATTTGGTTACCGAATATTCGGTGCATCCCTATGTTATACTATTATCAAATAAAACGAAGCTCATCCATTGTGTGAAAAGGAGCGCTCGCTCGCTCTCTCTCTCTCTCTCTCTCTCTCTCTTCTTCTGTTTGTCTAATGAGATGTTTCCCACACTTCCCTGTGGACATAAACCAGATCCACCAGCAAGAATGTAACTGTATGCAAACCATTTACTCTACTTGTGTCATAATATTAAATTCAATCCCATAATAATAGGCTTTTGATAGTTTATTATTGGTATAAACAGAATCAGCGATTCATGATCCACCTCTGAGAAAAGTCTGATCAAGTGATGTAACCTTCACATTTAGATTTTTAGGAAAGCAGAGCAGTGAGAACCATCAGCTGTGTTTTTGAACCGTGATCAGGAATATTCAGTCCAAACCCCCTGACCTGAACAATAACTCTCTCTCTCTCTCTCTCTCTCTCTCCCTCTCTCTCTTTTTTATGAAGGGAGTGGAGTAAACAGAGGCAGGCTTTGTTCCTGGGCTCAATAGCTGGCAGCACTGACCCGACTCGGCTGCTCTAGTAATGACATAAAAACTCACTGTGTGTCAGGAAAAGCATGATCAAATTAGCATGAGCAGACCAGCCCTGTGAGTGCTGCAGGATGATGTTAATAAACAATTCTGTGGGTGGACACATGAATTAGCTCGTATCTTATCATGAATTTCAAGTATGCATGAGTTGTAGTTTCAGCAGCTTTGACTTTTATCTTCCAAACGTTAGAGGTTTGGGGATTCCCAGCAGCAGTCAGACAACAGGAAAAACTCTTAATATCCACCTGCTGCTGAAATATCTACTGTAGGGATATTTCTCTCCAGTAGATGGCGCCATTTTCTAAACAGAGCATCAGTGGTAGAAGGTAGTGTCAACATGAGCGTTGCCTCCCTGCTATGTGAATTTATTTTTTTTTAAACCTGCTTGTAAACATGTTCTGAGAGATCTTTATTTACGATAACTAACCAACATAACAGATTAAAACTGGTCTGTCAGGTTATTGTTAAATTGATGGCGTGTTTCAGATGTTAATAAATGGGTACTTGTCTTATTTCTGAAAGTTAATATGAAAAACATCAATGGAGTTGTTGAAGGTAGAAAGAGTTGAGGTGTACTCCAGTGAAAGTCTTAAATATCTCTTTGTTCTCTGATCATCCTCTTTGTTTTTATCCAACAGATTATAGTCAAGCTGTCAAACTTTGTCTCTTTTGTAGTAATTAGAAAACAATACACTAACTGAAAGAGTTTTAACTTTGAATGCTTGAGGGTAATAATACCCTCTCAATCTCAATCTGCTGTTGGGAGATAATCATACGTACAGTCTCATATAGAAAGAGAAAGAGAAATCAAGTTCTTGGTGTGTGTACTCAGACTTTATCTGCTGTTCTCTGTCGTCTCATCTTTCAGCTATTGATGAGTACAAGCCTCAGGATGCCACCACCAACCCCTCTCTCATCCTGGCTGCTGCTAAGATGCCAGCCTACCAGCACCTGTTGGATCAGGCCATCAAATACGGCATCGCCAAGGGAGGGTGAGCAGCTGTCCACACATGACATCTGAACCAAACTACATCATGCTGTGATTATTTTTTAATCATTTAAGCTGAGATCAAACCTTTATGTAGACATCCTTGGAGATAAAAGGGGTTGTGAACGCTGCGCAGTAAAACAAGGCGTTAAGAAGCGTCTTTATACTCTTATTTTGAAAATTCAACTTTTTTTGTATAATTTGAGTAAAATGTCAAACTGAGTCGAATTTGAAAAAACTTGAGGATTTTTGTTTAAAAGATAAACAGTTTTTTTTGTACTTTGGGCATAAAACTGACCGGATTTATTATGATACCAAATTTCTCCCTGGGATTAATAAAGTGTTTCTGATTCTGATATCGTCCTCTTCTCTCTTCAGAACTGAAGAGGAGCAGGTCGCCAACACCATGGACAAGCTGTTTGTGAGTTTCGGTCTGGAGATCCTGAAGAAGGTTCCAGGCAGAGTCTCTACTGAGGTGGATGCCAGGTAGGTCCAAACGTCACGTCTGTAAGTGCAGATTATGATGAGAAATGTGGTCAACAACGACATAAACAACAAAAACAACAGCACACGAAGGCTTTGAGAAATCGTCATCGTGTGTTGTGTCCCTCTTTAGGGCAGACCTGTAGACGGAGACAAAGAGGGACAAAGTTTTCACTTTGGCATAAAAAAAAAAAAAACTTCAGCACAATAATTTACCCCCTCCCCTTGTTATTGAGTAGGATTAAAAATATTGTTTCTTTTCTTCACCACAGACTGATTTAGTCTTTAATTTCCATCATGTTTTTCTCAAAATTGATGCAAAAGCTGATCCAAGCTGAGATGTTGTTTGTTTCTCTCCACCTGACAGGCTCTCTTTTGATAAAGATGAAATGGTTGCTAAGGCCCTGAAGCTCATCACTCTCTACAAAGAGGCGGGTATCAGCAAGGAGCGGGTGCTCATCAAGCTGTCTTCGACATGGGAGGGAATCCAGGCTGGCAAGTGAGTTTGTCATGTTATCTATTTATTGTGTCTGGTTGAAGAGTCGTCCCATGACGACTAATATTTGAATAATCTAGCAGGTACTGCACACTTTCTCTAACATGCACATTGGCATGTTTAAGTGATATTAATCAGAAATCAAGCACGTGGGCAGGATATGCATCTAACTGTCATCTGATCTTTGAAACTGGACGTGTTTCGTGTTTTTGTGCAGAGAGCTGGAGGAGAAGCACGGCGTTCACTGCAACATGACCCTGCTGTTCTCCTTCGCTCAGGCTGTGGCCTGTGCAGAGGCAAAGGTTACTCTGATTTCACCCTTTGTCGGACGCATCTTCGACTGGTTCAAGGAGAACACAGACCGCAAAAGCTTCGAGCCGCACGAAGACCCAGGTATCAAGGCGTTCACTCATGACATGAAAACATCCTCATGTTCAGATTTAGAGATTATACGCTTTTTGATTCAAGGTGAACATTTGTATTGTGTATCTTTCACTTGTTTATTTTGGGGGCTTGTTTAAGTGTGGTATCCTCATCAACCTGGGTGATACGATCACAGCTGCAGAGGAACCAGATGGTGGATTTTCTTGAGATTAGTTCCAGTATGAATTCAGCTTCAGACGTGTGTGTACACACACAAACCATCTGCTGTATCCTCAGTGATGGCGAGTGAAAACCTGTGACAGGTGATCGGACCCTTTACCTCACGTGTAAACTCCAGGTGTACATGGGACCAGACTGTTACATGTGTAGCAAACAACCTCAGACTGTGTCTCATGCCTCTCATTATATCCATAAAGTGTCAGAGTGCAGTTATGCAGCTTAATGTGTCATGAAGAGGAACTCGTTTCTCAAAGCATTCGGGTGTTCAAATAAATAAAAGTGTGACTGGATGGAGAGGGTTCCTGCGGCACAACAGGACCTCACCTTGATAAGCACATACCATATTTTATGACTGAGTTCCTACGGCAGCTCCACGGGCTCTTTGTAACGATTCAGACGTAAATCAACATCAAAGTGCTGATCTTAGGATGTGGTAACACCTGTGTAGATAGACGAGTCTTTCCACCCTGCAAACTGCTGGAACTGCAGAACTTTCTTAACTGGGTCACAGGGATGTAAAGTCATCTCAGCGACCGGTTTTGGAAATATTAACGATTAATTATCAATGACTCATTAAAAAAAAGTAGTTTTCCTTTAAGAAAACATTTAACAATAAAAACAATGTTTATATTATGTGAGTACATAATTTCCTGAAGTGTAGAAAGTAGTGATAGACCGATATGCTTTTTTTTTTTTTTTTTTTTTCTCAGGGCCGATACCGATTATTAGAATTGTAGGCGGCCGATAACCGATATTTGCAGCCGATATTCATTTGTAGTAAAAGTGAATATATTGGCATCAAAATTTTGAATAATACAAACTCTGATACTTAACTTGATATTTAACATTTTCCAGGCTCGGCAGCATGTCTTCTAAAGGTAAATAAAATTTTAAACAAATAAATAGCTCCCTTGAGAGGGACTGCAAGCGAGCAGAGCTGCCGCTTATGTTTATATAACGATACTAAGCTCACAATAACTTACTAGTCGTTGTGATTTGTCGAGGACTGGGATGTTTTTTACAATTTTGGGAGAGTCTGATGTCTTCACTTACCTTCGAAACATATCTGCTCTGAAGCTTCTCCGTTCGGCGAAACTTTTTCTGCTCGCTGTGTGTGTGAGCTGTGCATGCACAGCTTTTACTGCTGATTGGCTGTTACCTGAGCTGTGACTGTGTGTAACCAATCAGATGGTGCTGTGGGTGGGACAATGCTGGAGATAGAGTAGGGCTGCCAAGATTAGTCGAATAGTCACGATGACGTCGACGATCAAATTCGTCGGCGACTTATTTAATAATCGACGTCGTTGTTTTAATATTTTTTTAAACTTTATTTTTCCCTCAAAACTGCCGCTGTACTTTCACCTGTCTCGTCTGCCGTTCTGTCCTTGACGCATACGCGCAGAAGTGGTAACCGGGGTAACCCGTGATGTCACCGGAAAAGTTATGCCCAACAGTATCATGGCTAGCCGGCAACAGAGCTCGAAAGTTTGGGAGCATTTTTCCAAAATAAAGGAGAAAAGTGTGCAATGCAAAATCTGCAAAGCAGAAATGTCCTTCCATGACAGTACGACGGCGATGCACGAGCATCTGAAAAGACAGCACGCCGTGGCTGATTTATTTTCTGACGAAGAATGACAATCTCGGTAAGCTAATTGGCTAGTTGGCTGCTAACATTAACGTCAACAGGGAGCTACCTACTTAATAGCGATGTCATGTTTGAACAGAAAATTGGTACATTAAAAAAAATGTCAGAAATGCTGCTACAAGCTGCAAAGTTCATTAAAAGCTGAATGAACTATGATATTAACTGTCTTCATTTTTAGTTAGCACATACCTTAAACACTTGAAGCTGGAAGCTAATGATGTTAGCTGTATGCTGGTGCAATAAGATGCAATTAATTTATGATCCGAATAGTCGACTAATCACAAAAAATAATCGGTGACTAGTTGGTTATCAAAATAATCGTATGTGGCAGCCCTACTGCAGAGAGAGGAGCAGCTGCATTACAGCCAAAATAACCCAGTTTTGAAGTGACCTATTATCGGCTGTCGTATTAAAAAAAAAAAAAAAAGGCCGATGCCGATATGGGTCAAAATGACAAAAATATGCGGCGATAATCAGCCCGGCCGATAATCTGTCTATCCCTAGTAGAAAGAAACACGTTTGGCTGACTTTTAAACTATTGTGGAACATTTACTGATTCATTTCCTGTATTTAATACCCGTTGATGCTGTTTTCTTGTGGCTCCAGTTGTCATGTGACCAAAACACAGGAAGTGAAGTATAATACAGCACGGCTTTACGTTGTTTTATTGTGCGCATGAAGTCCACCAAGCCGACTCAACACATGAAGTAGTGCCACGCGTCACTCGATTGGTCATGAAAGTGTGTGAGTGTAGAAATGTGACAGTAGTGAAAAAGATATCAGAGAGTCACAACAAAGAGCTGCACTCATTGTTTCATACACTGAATGACAACATGCAGAACAGGCCAATAAAAATGGCTGATAAAATAAATAAAGCAGAGCTCAAACTTCTTAATGTGGATTGTGAAAACTGGACACAGATATTTCAGACCCTCAGTGTCCAGTTTTCTGTCAGCTCGTTGTTCTTGAGAAAAATATGAATGTTCAGGCATCAGTCGGGATGTTTAAAATCTTCATCTCTCTCTCTCTCTCTCTCTCTCTCTCTCTCTCTCTCTCTCTCTCTCTCTCTCTCTCTCTCTCTTTCTCTCTCTTTCTCTCTCTCTTTCTCTCTCTCTTTCTCTCTTCCCGTAGGTGTACTGAGTGTGACCAAGATCTACAACTACTATAAGAAGTATGGCTACCAGACCGTGGTGATGGGCGCCTCCTTCAGAAACACGGGTCAGGTGAAGGCGCTGGCAGGCTGCGATCTCCTCACCATCTCACCCGGGCTGCTGGCAGAGCTCAGCCAGGATCACAGCTCTGTCACCGAGATGCTCAATGTGGAGAAAGGTAAAGACCTCCGAGGACACCTGTGTGTGTGTGTGTGTGTGTGTGTGAAGCGTCTGATAGGCAGTTTGAGGTTGATGCAAACGATGTTTCACTGACACCAGCCGTAAAAATGTCTCCTCACACTCATCGCTGCATCAGCAGGGTTCAGGGATGGTTTTTACAGCTCTGCTCTCAGGTGCACAGGTGTTTGTTGAAGGGCGCATGGAGATGATAAAAGATGAACTGGAATTCAAACCATTGAATCTATGACTCAACAGACCTGTCGTGCAGACATGTTGTGCTCTCCGTGTACATGTAATCATGGTTGAACGAGCCTGCTGCCGCTTTAGATCTTCAGGAAAGAATAATGGGCATCCAGATTGTACCCCTCAGCCCTCGTTTCACCCTTTAGTTCTTGGTTTTGAAGAAATGTTGTTTTTTAAGCCCTGTCCCTAAATTTGACGCTTTTTTTTTCCAGCCAAAGCCTGCGACTTGGAGAAAGTGCACATGGATGAAAAGACTTTCCGCTGGGAGCACAACGAGGATCGCATGGCTGTGGAGAAACTGTCCGACGGCATCCGCAAGTTCGCCGCTGACGCCATCAAGCTGGAGACCATGATCAAAGTGAGAGACTCGTCTTTTTTATGCACGTGTACGTATTCACACTAATGTCCTCTCTTTCCGCTGACTCTATCCTTCATTTTTTAACTCCAGGAGAAAATGCTCAACGTAAAAAACGGCCAGTAATGAACAGTAGTGACGTCTGTGGCTGCAGAGAAGAAAAACGATTCAGAGCGCTGCCTTCTTTAACCCCCAAACTACCCGAGACGAGGTCCTGAAGGCCTTCACGCTCCTCATCTGACCAAACTCCAGGACCGTCCTCCTGAAGGGACTCCTCTCCTCTCTTCTGACTTTTTGTTTTCTGACCAAACGTAGGATGTAATCAGTGCTAATGCGAGTGTGGAGTAATGTGTAAAACAGACTTCTAGAAATCTGTCCACATAGAGAAGAAACTCTGCAGCACCAGTTTGTTGTATTGGGACGTTTATTGATCATGTGACTACTTGAAAAGATCATGAGCACTTTCTGGAAGAAAGGACCACAGTTTTGCTATCACACCATTGTACCATCATTCCTTAAAGTTTAACTTTATAATCTTTCAATAAATAAAGTTTCTGTCAGAGCAGTTTGTTTTTGACTTTGTGAGTGAGTTTCATCAGGTGTCAGGTGAGGCATTGTTAGGGAGCAACGTCAGCTCGGGTAAACTGGGAACATTCCAGTTGAGTCTTTTCTTCATCTATGTTCTATTTTCATCCCGACACATGAAGCCCCTCAACGAGTTCATTGTATGTGAAGACTGAAGAGGCAATTATCCCGATTAGACGCTGGGTTTTATGAAGCTCTCATCTTGGAATTTAACATCGTCATGTCTCGTACGCGGCCTCCTGTCCAGCTGGTTTGACTCCATTCTGTCGCAGCCCAAATTTAGCTTAACTCCACCTCAACCTCTGCAGAGCATATAAAGAACTCGGAGTGTGAACACTCTTCATGAGCGCCGTTTGACGAGGAGTTGGAGCTAAATATTGTCTGAAAGAAAGTGTGTCTTCAGGTAGGGAATTAAGATTTATTTTATATTTATCAGGTTCGCTGAGATTTACAGAATGTAATCAATGTGGACACAAAGTAAGACTGAGGTTGGACTTAATAATAAGAAAGTTTCAGATGTTTATCTTGAATTGAAAGTAACAAGAAATCAATGCAAAACAGAAACTGACTCAGTAGAAAAGAAGCAGAACATTTTTTGCATTTTGTGATCTAAATGATGTGACACTCAGCCGGGATCACATGGCTTTAATGTGCCTCAGCTTTCACTTCACAGCAGCATTTTTAAATTCAGACCCATGAAGCAGACAGCCAGGTGTGCCGCCTCTGAAAGGTAAAGCCAGTGTGTCGTATCTCGTGGTGAGTTATTAGCCTCCTTGGATGTTTCTAAAGCTCATCGTGCTTCAGTCAGACACGCTGCTGAAAAATGCTTCAAAAATATTCAAACCAGTTCTTCTCAAAACATCCCACAGATTCTCTCTGACAATAAAAGATCTGACTGTCAGATCCTGCCTCAGTTAATTGGATTCACCTTTAAGAGGTCTGAAGAACAGTTCACCCTCTTCATTGTATGTCCCTCATACGTCACCTTACATAAGATTAGCTTAACGTGCCTGTAAAAGTGTCCCAAATGACACCACTCTAAGCTAAGGTAAACAAATCTAACAGTGCCTTCACGGGGTTTATTGTTCTGGACGTGGAAGAAAAATTAAAACGTGTGAATGTTTGATACTAATTGATTTTCTTCACCTGAACGTTTTTCTACTGCTCCTGATATTTCAGGATGACAGTTACAGCCTCGTTTGTCCTTTCAGATAATAAAGGAAAGAAATTATTTAATGGACAATTCTAAACTTTAATTCAAACCACAAAGACTTAACTGAGCTGGGCTGCAAGTTTTTAGCCTGCAGACAGACAGACAGACAGACGGACAGACGGACATCACCACCTCCATCAAAAACACATCTATTGATTTCAGTTTTTTATTTTATGCTTCATTCATTTACGTTCTCTCTTCCTTTATCAGATTACACCTCCCCTTGCAGACTCTTCTTCAGATTGTTCTGTTTTCTGTCTGATATCTTTTCTCTGTTCCTTTTACTAAACTTGTTCTGTTGTTACAGCATCAGTACAAAACATGTTTCTGTCCTCAGTCTTTAAATGCAGCATTTTTTTTTCACATGAACAAACTAAGAAAGAAAACTTAAATAGACTTCAGGAGAGATTTTCAGTCTGAGGTTGTTTTTAAATTCCAGCATTAAACTGGTTAAAGGTCATTCCACCCAATCGCTGCTCCTTTGCTTGTTGTAACTCTCTAAAAATATTAATGTGCATCTCAGGAAACTTTATTTCATGTTTTAAAGCTTCCTCAGCCAAAGATGGTTTCATGTTTCTCAGTCCTGTTCCCTCTTTTCTTTTCTTATCTTATCTTATCTTATCTTATCTTATCTTATCTTATCTTATCTTATCTTATCTTGTTTAGTACTTGTTGTTTTCCTACTCCTCCTTACTTCCAACTTCTGTACTATGTAAGAGCACTGAATTTCCCTCTGGGATTAATAAAGTATTTCTGATTCTGATTCTAAACTTATGTGAGGTGTAAAAAGCCTGTTTTAAAGTCTGTCATCTTATTTCCTGCTGCTTTTCTGCAGCACCTGGTTCACTGTGAGTGTTATATTCACATCGTCAAACTGATCTGAAATCTCAACAACTGACGTCATTAAAACTCTAAAATGTCAAAATGATCAAAATCAGCATGAGGTGAACTAATATCCTTCTCCATCCTCCTCATTTGAGTAACAGGACTGAAAGTAACAGGAATGAGTTTTTAGCAGAGAATTAGCAAACACATGAAATATAGCCACATGGCGTTTATGCTAATAGCATGTTGACACTTAGCTCATCACAGTGATTCAAAGAAAATATCATCAAGTAGCCTATACAGAAAAATAAATGAGTGAACTGACTTTGGGCCTCCCCATGACCTGCAGAGGATCTGAATGATGCCACTTCCTGTGGACCATGTGACTTGTGGAATATTCCAAATTTTTCAGAGGGGTTGATGTGTTAGTGTGACAGGACTGAGTGAAAACCAAAGAATGCCACCAACGTGTGAATTTTAACTGAAGTTTGCTTCCTTTTTTTAAAAGTACAAATATATTTGGGATAAGGAGTAAAATATGTTACATTTCTAAAGTATTTAAATCATTATATTTGATGATAAAGTCGAAGTCAGAGACTGTATATTTAATGGACATACTCACTGTGATGTAACCAGTCTGTTTCTGAGACATATTTTTGAAGCAAATCAGTCAGTGCAGCCATATTGGAAATGGGACGGGTCAGTTGTGGGCTGAGCTGTGCCTCTGATTGGTCGAACTCGCCATCTTGATATCTTCTAAACTGCCGAGTTAGCAAAAAAATTCACCCCCTGTAAAGTGCGTGCTGTTAGCAAAATTAGCGATTCAGATGGAAGACATTTTTTGTACGAGGCTGTAAATATGTTTATTTCTGCTGTGAAAACAGCTTTTTTTAGGCTTGGTGTGTTTGTGACTTCTGGTACTTTCAGAGCCAGCCTCAAGCGGACACTCAACAAACTGCAGATTTTAGCATTTCCGCATCGTCTCATATTTTCAGACCGGAGGCTGCTGCTTGGACTGAGTTTAGGAAGTGGGGACAGGCAACAAATGTTATTTTTTCCAGTATTCAAGGTTCTTTAAATTAATCTTTTTTTTTTTTTTTTTTTTTTAAATATGCAAACAGATCAATGTGCAGGACTCTTTGATTCATGTGTTTTACAGGTAATTTTAGCGTGCATTTTATTTCCTGGGTACACAGAAGTACAGATTCGGTGGAATGGCCCTTAATTATATGGGTTTTTTTTTTATGGTTATTTATTTATTTATTCATTCCAGAAAATGTTTTAACTTACTAACTGGTGGAGCAGTAATGTTTGTTCGCTTTCACTCATAACTGATATCGTCAAAGATCAATCTGATCAGCAGCTCTTTGATCTGTTCTGCTGCTGAGCGTACGGACTCTAGATTTTGTCTTTTCAGCAACAAGTTTTCCCTGAAATATGTTGATAGAATCAGAGGCTAAAAAAATGTAGTGTCGTTTTTTTTTTTTTCTCGTAAGGAATTTTTTTTTTTTTTAAAGTTAGGAAAAGAGTCTGAAAAGCTTTAAAGGAGCAGTGTTAGTTTTATTGGGTGAAAAGGTGACGTTCAAAACACAAAATCAACAAACTCAGCATGTTTTTATTTTCTCTCTCCATTTCCTGACAGATACTTTATTCTTAAGCAGAAAGATTCATGAATCCACCACACAGATTTACACCTGTGAATTTTATGAAGGTCATTTTAAAGAATAAAAACTTGTAAAAATAACTAAATGTGGTAAACAAACAAACATGTACAAAACATCTGTATGTTCCTCACCTCTAATTGTGTCCGTCTGTCACGTAGTTTACATACCGTACCACATATTCTTTTTTCTACGTCAGTTTTTCCGACACGTCATATTTTGCTAAATGTGTCTTTGTATCATAACAGTTTGCTTCACCAATGAATAACCCCTGAAATATCTTGAGGTACAGCAGAAGAGAACATCTATTGTCATGTTAAGTGAGGGAAATAAATGTTTCCGTTTAACTCAAGAGATTCACATCCGTCTCCTCAGATGTTTTCTGCTCCTTTTAAAACTTATCCCTCTCTCTCTCTCTTTGTGTTATTCTCTTCATTGTTTTTGTCACTGCTCTCCGTCACCCTGTGGTTTTTTGTCTTCTCTCATGCTACCCTCTCGTCTTTGTGCTTGTGTCTATTTGAACCTCGCCCTCTGGATAATCCAGTGCGTGTCTCAGGCGTCACCAACCATAAACTGTACATACCCCACCGTGAATATCAGAGCTGATCCGGATCCTGTCTGCTCACATCTTGGCATCAGTCAGCACGCTCTCCCTCTCATTTTCACAGACAATAACTCAGAGACTCCATAACTACCTTGTTGCACCACAATCCCCTCTGACAGACGTCAGTCAGCAGGTTCTTTCTGGTTCTTTCACAAAGTGTCAGCACTCCTGATGTTGGGTAGGTCTGAAAACAGGACGATTCAACGACTGCTTGAGTGAATTTAATGAAGGTAGAGTTTGTCTGTTATCTTAAGCTCTAAATGCACTGAAAAACTTACTTTAACACCAAACAATGAGCTCTGTGGCTGCTCTTCGCTGTGCAATGCGTGAACTGTAAGTCTGGCTTTAATAATAACGTACCTGCACAGTGAAGATGAAAGAGTTTGTTCACATTTAAGGTGACATTTCTGGACGTTTGTCAAGGATGGGTGACAGTGAAGAAGCAGCAGAACAGCAATTTAACAGCAATCTGCCACAAAAAGCACCACAAATGTTCTCTTTGAAGTCATTTACATTTTTCCAAATATTTATATTTTATTAATAAATTTTTTAAATCTTATTATTAGTCTGTTTTAGAATTTATTTATTTATTTTACGCTTGTTTTTTGGCCTTGGCACCACTGGGCAGGTCAGATCGTGGCCTGGTTTTCCTGCAGACCTGTTGCAGACCCTGTGTGCTGAGGCAGCCTGCAGCTACCCTCACAGTCAGATGGACACCTGAGGCTGGTGAGGCTCTCAGGCTTTAGATGCACAGACTTTAGTGAGCTGCTGGACACAGATGAGAGCAGCATGGACACCCACAGACTTTATTTCATAGTTTTTCATGTTTTTTTTTGTTGTTTTTTTTAATGTGATTTTTATGATTTCCTCTGCCAGACACTTAAATTTACCTTCGGGGATTAATTAAGTACACTCTGCAGGTTGAATTAAATACAAATACTAATTCTTGAGGACTCTAGCGTCTGTATACGGGAGTGCAACTGAAAAACCAGGCCAAGCTGGTGCCCTGTTTTGTTGTCATTCCTAATTTTTCTCATATTTTCCATCAGTGTGAGCTGTTTTACAGGTTTATATACCTTTAAGGTATCTTATCCAACACTTTTTGAATGATTAAGTGTTGTTAGCTTGTGTTATGACATGTGTTTGACTTCTGCGTCTGTGTTCCCTGAAGGTCCGGTCTGACTGAGGAGCTGAGATGGTGCAGAGGTTCAGGCTGAGCAGCCTGCTGCAGGGCCTCCTGACTCTGCTCCTGTTCGGCTCAGGCTGCCGAGCGTCTTCTCTGGGGTTCAGCGTCCACGCGGTGCCCCTGAAGAGCCATGGAGGAGAAAAGGTGAGCAGATTGTTCTCCCGAAAACAAAAACTGTTAAATATGTATGAAACAAAGAACTTCACACGTTTCCTCTGAGACTTTCTTCTTCTTCAAACCCTGGACGTCTTACACGTACATTTTAATTACTACTAGATTTGTGAGTCCTTTCTCCCCTTTTTTCAGGATCCACTCAATAAGCTTCAAGTTTCACAGTTTAAATGTAAATTAAAAGGCTGACTGTCTGCCTTATTAACAGAAGATGTAACACTTATCGCTTTAATCGTAAACATAAAACGAGCACCGCTTCATGAAGGTAATAATAATAATATCCTTTCTGACCTCACTGTGAGCGCAGACAGGTTCGAGTATCTCAGACACACAGAGGATAAAAATAGGAGAGGTCCAGCTCAGCGTGAAGACAGACTGTGTGTCTGGTATCAAACTATTGTTCAGCTCATCCTGCTCATGTTTGTTTTATCCACACGCTCTCTGTCACAGACCGTGTCACTCTCACACGCTGAAACGACGCTGCTGCTGATTGTTCTCCTCACACCCAAACCCTGAGGTGACTCACTCAGGGTGACGGTGGTCGAAACCAGTGGTTCTCAAATTGTTTCCGACTTAGGACCACTCCCCACTCCCACCTTCTCCTCCACAACAGCCACACCAATACATTTTAACCCTTTAAATCCAGACCCTTTAAGAAAATATAAAGAAAATTCAAATTTCTCAGAACTGAGATGTTAATTAACTCTTTTAACAAAATCCACAAAATAAAATTGCTGCATCATTTTGTTTAGGATATATTTTTTTGTATCACATTTGATAAATTAGGAAGTTTTGGCAGCTTCTTTGTAAATATTTTAGTAAATATGCGTTCTTTCAATGTGGAATATTCTAATCTTAAAAAATGAGTAACAATTTAGATGCTATTCTTAGAACAACTTATTGAAAATTAGCGATGATTTCCCTGAAAATGAGTGTGTGGATGTTTTCATGAGAGCGGACAGTATTTTGAACTTCAGCTGACTGTAGTAGAATAACACACTGCAAAAAAAGGTCTTATTTTTAGTAAAAATAAATAAATAAATAAATAAATAAATAAATAAATAAATGAATAAATAAATGAATAAATAAATAAATAAATAAATAAATAAATATATAAATAAATAAATAAATAAATAAATAAATAAATGTAATTTTAAACTTAACATGAGTCACATTCACCAGACCAGAAAAATGTCTAATTTCAAGATATCAAGAGAAAAAATGAGCTCTGGTTTGCTTGTAACAAGTTTAAAAAAATATGTCAGTTTGATAAGAGAAAAGTCTCTTCTATTAAAATATTATTATAATTTTTAAGAAACTTGAGAAGCAAATATTTCTTACCCCACTGGTAGTTTTCTTTTTACTTGTTACAAGAAATTTAGACCTTATTTAGACCTTATTTTGTATCTTGAAATAAGACATTTTTTAGTGATTTATATGTTGAATGTGGCTCATATCAAGTACAATAAGACAGTTTTTGCTGAAAATAAAAAATAAAACAAAAACACTTGCTTAGATTTTAGTTTTTGAATTGTAATTCTTAAGGGAATAAAATGTGTTTTTCATATTTTCACAGGTTTTTAATGAAAAATATATTTTTGTGTCAATAATGACACGTTCAGCATCATGGCATTAAGGTAAATGACAGCAGGGTAGTTTGCTCCAGAGAGAAGCTTTAAAGATGTTATGTTCCTGTGAACCGTATATAAAACATTTACATTATGAGAACCTGAAGGGCTCTGGAAACTGCCGACCTGCGCTAAAGTCACGTTAACTTCCTCCTTAAGGATGAGGATGAATTTTGATTAAGGTTGTTTTATAAAATCAAGGACTTCAGATTTGTTGTAATACTGCTGACAAACTAAAGGTAACACCAGTGTGACCTCCTTAACTTTATATCACTGTTTCTGTTCCGTTGGTTTTCACTGAGTCAGAGCTCACAGCCGCTCTGCTTTTAAAGCTTTTTGTTATTTTGTGTTGTTGTCTGATTCAAAAAGAAGTTTCATTTTACTTCCTCCTGAACCACAAAAGGATGACTGAAATATTTGAGAGCGTAAAGATGGATCTGATCCGACAGGTTTTTTCATCGTTACTGTTTTCTCTCTCTGCTCCTGCAGCTACGCGCCCATTTTACCGCCATTGCACTCGGTCCTTGTCTGGATGTGTCAGGACTCTGTGCTGAAGGAGAGGACTGTCTGGTCCACAAAACGTCTTTACCCTTCACCGGCGTCAAACCAGGGCTGGGCTGGTGTGTCCGCCAGTGGCAGAAAACTGTCCCCAGTGATTACAAATCCACCGTCCGTTTAGGGTAGGTAACCTGTACTGTGACCTTTGACCTTTAGCATCTGAAATCCTTTCTTTTATTTCAACATTTGTTTCGCTTTATTGCTTTTTTTTATTTTCGGTTTTATGGTGTTTGGCGTTCTGTAAAATGGAAATATGAATTCTGTGAGCTCAGAAATTGCAGTCTTGCTGCTTTCTGTGACACGATAAGAAAATTTTCACTTGAACAGAAATATTTTTACTTTCAGTGTACAGTTAATGTATGTGAAATATAATGCACATATTAAGAATCCTAATTTGATGAACTCTGCAGATTAAAGGGTTTTCCCGTCATTCAGGTTATGACACACTGCAAAAAACTGAAATCTTAGGAAGTGCTTTTGTCTTATTTTTTAGTAAAAATGTCTTTTTAGACTTAATATGAGCCTCATTCAGCAGACCAGTCCAGAAACACGTCTCATTTAAAGATATTTAAAGACAAAAATCAGCTCTGAATTTTTTTTCTTACCGCACTAGCAGATTTTTTTACTTGTTGCAGGTAATTCAAACCTTATTTTTGTCTTTAATATCTTGAAATAAGACATGTTCCTGGACTTGTCTGTTGAATGTGGCTCATATCAAGTATAATGAGGTAATTCTTACTTTAAATAAGACAAAAACACACTTGCTTGGATGTCAGTTTTTGCAGTGCATTGCTACAAATTTGAAACAGCTCTTGAAATAAATGAGAAATTAGGTCCTCTTTTTGAGGCTCTTTTATTTATGTGTAATGGAAAAAAAAAAAGATGTTAAACTTTGTTATTATTTTTACGTCACTCTGTCTGATCAGTGCCTCCTAACTTATTTTGGGTTTTATTTTTTCCTTTGACATTCTTGACTTAACGCGTCGTTTGTGCATGTGTCCTCTGAACTTCTTTTCCTTCCGTTTGTTCTGTGAGCGGTTTTTGTTCAGTCTGGATGAAGAGGTTGGGATGATACCTGAAGCGATGATTTAATTCTGTCACACTAACACAGATTTTTTTTCCTGAATGTTTAGGCCCAACACAGAAGTTTACATCTCGATAAAAGCAGCTCCAGTGGTCCGGGCGAACAGCGGGAGACTCAACCAGCCTGCTTATGTTGCTCTGCCTCCTCCACTGAGGTCAGAAACACAAACAAACTCACAACAAAACAACACTGAGGGCCAACCTGTCAGATCCAGTCTCTTGTTTAAAAAAATGAGAATTTTAGTTGCACTGGAAATTGCATCGTTACTTAACAATATGATACCTCTTATCAGGAAAACAATTCGCTTTAAAAAAAAAAAAAAAGCAGATTACACAGGGATAAGAAGTTTGACCAAGTTCGAGTCTGTTGCCAAAAATAACAATAATTAAGGCCACTTTTTAACTCTTCATGGTTGAGGGAATATATCTGACATTTTGAAGGACAGTTTCCAAGCAATCAGAGAAGACTGGAGGAAGATACTCATCAGTGTTGAGAAACAGCCACCAGCACCAAATCTACACTTTGTTTTTCAGATGCACCGATCTGTCCGTTTCCTCATTCATTCTCTCCTTTGTCCTGCTGTTGTTTGTGATTTAAGGTGCTGATAATCTCTCTGTTTCTGTTTCTGTTTCGGACTTTGTGTGTGTGTGTGTGTGTGTGTGTGTGTGTGTGTGTGTGTGTGTGTGGGATCAGGGCTCGCGTGAACTGCCCTCACCACTTCCCTTTGTCGGTGAAAGATGTGGACGGCGACAGGGTGCAGTGTCGCTTCACTCGCCAAGACAGGGGAGAGTGTGTGGACTGTCCTCGGCACTCGTTTCTGGAGCTGGATGAGGTGAGTCCAGCTTCAGGATGAAGTCTCACACACATTAACTCAAAGATAATCATTTCATCACTCATTCGCTCATTCAGTCGACAGCTCTCTCAGAGTTATTTTAGGAGAAAAACAGACACCTCAGTTAAGAACTCATACCTGATGATAAGGTGTGAGTTAGTGCACTCAGTAACTTAAAACCATGAACTGAAGCGATGCCCGGAAGCCAGTTCAGCTCTGAAACTGGAGCTGCACTGATTTAACACCCGAGGTGTAATCTAACAATCACCTGACGCGTGAGCAGCTTAAGAAATCAGGTCACTAGTGCTGCTCTCAAATTTAATCCTCCACTATACAATCTGATCACTCCTCAAATTTCTATTTCTGTCAGATAAATCTGAGGACGTCTGTTAGCATCACATTTTCAGGTCAAACCTCTGCAGTGTGTTGAACATCTGTTTGATTTTTTTCCCCAGAAAAAGTGTTTGTTGAAATTTACTGGAGCAGCACCAGCAGGACTGTACTTCATCTACCTGATGGTGGAAGACCTGATCCCGGTTCCCCAGTCGGTGCGGATCAAAGAAAACTCACCGCTCAGCGCCGTCCCCGTGCATCTCTCGCTCACAGGTGAGTCCGTCCATCAGATCCAGCTCGAATGTTGACTTTGTGTCGGCCAAAGTTCACTTAGAGGTCTTCAAAGAGGTTTTTGTCTCTTTTCTTTGTCCAATTAACTGAACTTCTCTCTAGATATTGATGTTTATAGTTATTCCTCCAAAGTCTGATGCTTCATTTCTCTGATTTCACCGAGCTGCATCACTTTAGTTTGAAGCATATTTACACAACAAATGGAAGAAGTTCGAAAGCTCTTTTACATCTTTTAGACGCCGTCTCTTCAAGTTGCTGGTTCATTTCTGAGTTTTTCCAGAGGTGTCAGGGGAAAGATCTCGCAGTGAAAGACTGATTTTCGTCCTCTTTCTTTGCAGTGGAGGAGTCGACCACCAGCTGCAGCGACGAACCCGTGGCAACAGGTGAGACCCCCCGAGAGGACAGCACGCTGTTTGTTCTGCCGTACCATCCGGTGAAATTCAGCATCAGCTATGAGTCACAGACGGAAAGGTGGGTGTCTACATCTGAAGGCCTCAGTTCTGAGAGTTCACACACTTTTTATACATACTGTTAAAAAAAACCTCAAGTTCCACTGATTGAAACACAGACGTTTTATTGATATGTTGACCTAAACTTAATTTTGTTTTGTTTGAAGTTTTTCTACTGCTTTTAAATCAAGAACTGACTGAATTTGTTTGGAAACATTTTTTTCCAAACATGATGAGAAAAAAAACCCTAAAGTGAATAAAACTTAAAGAGTTTTTGGCTTCAAAACAACCAGAAATACTCAAAATCGAAGACTTCATGTCTCAGTGGATGTTCTAAAGTAACATCAAAGTTTAAATTTCTTTTACTTTGACAGGTTTGACATCCCAAAATATCAAAGCAAAAGTAATGAGGGCCTTAACTGTTTTTGAACTGTTTATATCGAGCTATCAGAATGTCACGTTGAAACTTCAGGGATCCAGAGTTTAATCTGAGTGTTCCTCTTTTCCACACTCGCAGTGCTTTAGAGATAGCCGTGGTCGGACCGCCTGAACTCTTCAGGGTCGAGTATAAAACAATCGGTCCCCTGGTGTCCATGACGATAGGCTGGCTCCGCTCTGAAAACAAACTGGCCCACCTTTTGCCCATCTGCTTCGCTGTCAATACAAGGAGGTAGGATGTCTCATCTTCTTTGGAGTCATTATATAAGCAGGTTTTGTTCTCAATAACTAATTTTCCTGTCATGTGCACAAAAAAAACAAACAGGAATTTGCATAATGTGCACGTCAAAGCATGAAAACTACAGGCTCTCGTGTTTGTTTTGCAGATGAAGACATGTTTCCAATGTTAGCAGCAAACCTTTGTTTAGTGTCAAGCTGTCACTTCACCTTCCTCTGCATGTGTTGATTTGCATGACATGCTCTGATTTGCTCTTCCTGTCTTTCCAGTTTACAGTCAGAGCCCAGATGCGTGTGGCTGTATCAAAGTAAGACCTTCAATTTATGCTTCAGTGTTTATGCACAAAATGCTACAGCCTTAAACTCTCTCTCTCTCCAGGTTTTCCTTTAAAAAATTATTAAAAATGTTTTGTTTTCTTTTCAGGACAGCTGAGGACGCTACCTGCTGGAACAGGTTGAGCAAACATTACATTTCTTTATTTGAGCATGTGATTTAAAGTTAAAACATACGAGATATGACAAAGTGTAAGAATGTATCAAAAGTGTATGACTTTGCTGTTTGCCTGCAGAGCTGAAGTGTGGAAAGACACAGATGACTCTGGTGCTCCCTATCACCTCCCTGAATAACATCGAC
Source organism: Labroides dimidiatus (assembly GCA_030710495.1). Taxonomy (NCBI): domain Eukaryota; kingdom Metazoa; phylum Chordata; class Actinopteri; order Labriformes; family Labridae; genus Labroides; species Labroides dimidiatus. The sequence goes on along the minus strand of CM061144.1, from coordinate 33,015,799 downwards.
CTGACTGAGCTGCAGCTCAACAGCCCCACCTGTCCCGTCACATACAACAGCACACACCTGACGGCAAATATTCCTTTGACCGGCTGCGGCACCAAGACTGTGGTAACACACTCCCTACCTTCTGTATTTATTTTGATTGTGACAGTCTTACACCTCTTTTTTCCTGACATACAAAACTATTTTTTAAAGGCTAAAACTTTTTCCATTACAATACATCCTTTTAAATTTGGGGGAATTTTGAGATCTCATTGTTTTGGCTCCGTCTTCTGGCTTTTCAGGCCTCAACCCCCCAAAAAGGGATGCCAGAGACTGGTGACCCCCAAGGCCAATCCAAAAACAGACAAAAACCAACAAAAAAAGCAACCCTTAGATCAGGGGTCTCAAATTCAACCTACCTAGGGGCCGCTGAAGGTAGTGTCTGGGTGAGGCTGGGCCGCATCAAGTGTTCCACAAAAAAAGGGGCTTCAAGTATTCAAAAAAATTGAGACCCTCAGTGTGGCTTTAAGATGCTCATCTTTAAGTTTTGACCTGAACTTTGACTTATTAAAGTTCATTGTGGAGAAGAGCTTTTCACACAGATAGGTGCTGCCAAAAAGACACATGATCCAAACACCGACAAACACCATACAGCACTAGGTGACAGGATATATTTTCCCTCCACTCGGTGACACAAACATGTTACAAGTGACTAATTGCTAATTTATCTCGTTGTGGTCTTGAGCCTGAGCTATGGTAGCCCACATGTGTTAAAAAATATAAAACGCCCAGATGCATGTAAGAAAAAACATGCGGGCCGCAAGAACACAAAGCTTTGATTTCAGGCAGGGGGCCACAAAATATTGTTCTGGGGGCCGCAATTGGCCCGCGAGCCACAAGTTTGAGACCCCTGCCTTAGATGGTTAATGTAGCTGATGGTAACAATTTGTAATACTTAAAGCAAATATTACTGTGTCTTTGATTAATCTACACCTTTGATACGGTCATTATCCTCCTAAGTCATCTCGGGGTAAAAACAGATCAAATATTTTGGTTTGGTTTGGTTTTAGATAAAATTTAACCCATAATTTTGTTTACATGTTGACAGTAATGGCTGAAATATGCAATCGTTTATAGTTTTTCATTTTGGAAGGCATTTCCTGACCCCCATTTCTTGGAACCACGGGCCCACTTTCAAAGCAAACTATGACAATCTGAAAGATATCTTGCTGTGATGTAATCTGTAAAGAGGGATTAAAACAATTTTTAGCCAATGTGGAAGTGCCATAAATTTACAGTCTATCATCTAATCGCTGGTTGAGAGCTTCTTCTTCTGGTGACAAAAAGACGTCTGAGTTATGAAAACAGATAAAATCAGCTCTTAATTCCACTGATTGTTTTCAGTAAACTCTTTCCAAATAATTTCGTGGTTTCAAGCCTCTGAATGAGCTCGTTTTGAGTTCATTTGACCAGAAGAATATCAGTGCATACCCACTCTGTAGATGCTCAGTCAAAAAGCCTCCTCCAGGGCTTCAAACTGCAGTCCACCACTAAACAGGTGATACCACAGCAGCTACAGTCTCCCCTAAGGTTTGTCTTACTGTGGATGGCTTGGATTTGAATTCAGTCTCTACTGGACATTTGAAGAACTGCAGTTGTTTTGCACTCGAAGTCGCTGCTTGTTCTGAACTCACCTCAGTTTTCGAGTTTGACAGACAACTTGTGACTATACTTTGGTATCGTCTCCTTCTCTTGCAGCACTCTGGTTCGGAGCTGGTTTACACCAACACCTTGCAAAGTGTGCACCCCTACACTGTGGTCAGACGCACACCCAGTTTCATCCTCCCTCTGGCCTGCCGTATCCCTGGAGTCCAGGTAAAGGGACCACTTTACCAGATAGGCATGCCCACAGAGAAGGAGACTTTTGGTCCTGTGAAATTCTGGATAGAGTTTCACTTCCCAGGAGATGGACCAATGGGGAAATTCACACGCCTGCCTGTACTTAGAGCCCTCCGAATGGCTCCATTGAGAGTCCGGCGAGAAGTGGAACCACTATCAGAGGAAAACACCCCATCCACCACGACCCCCAGCAATTACACAACCTCTGCCAGCTCATCTAACAGTTCCTCAACCAGCTACCCTTACCATCCTTCAACCAGTCACAGTTCAAACTCCACAGCCATCTCCGCTGACGTAAAGACAACCATGGCCCCTGGGTCCAGGATTAACGTTCTAGACCTCCATGTGATGTCCAACTGCAGCATCAATCGGGCTGAGATGTTAGTCAGCGACTGTATTGAGTCTGAGACGGCAGACTTTGCAACGTTCAAACCCATCCTGGAGCAAGGGTCAGTAACCGTACTCTGCTTTCCTGTCATCGTTTCTTTACTGTATCATTATTAATAGTTCTCTCATGTTTTTCAGGTGCACGGCATCCAACAACACATTGGAGGTTATCACAACAGTGTCCAACTCGAGGATCTACCGCCTTGATTTGAGCAACATTGAATCCAAAGGAACAACTGTAAGTACTATCAGACCAGGACCAGGCTCCTTTTTACAGGTGTACTGAAAACCTACACCTGATTAATAAGTATTGAGAAAGTTCTGTATCTTAACTGTTCTTAGGGGAAATTTCACTTCCAGCTTTCTGGATGAAAATGCCAACCAGTGGTGTTAAAAAGAGAAGACGTTGTTATACGTTTCTTTATTCGTAACAACTGCACAGGGGTTGATTGTTTGAACTCATCCATTATGGAATTCCAGCTGAGGGTTCTTCATTATAAGACATGCTTTTACTGCCACGGCTGCTCTGACTCATGATTTGACTCACCTGTTTCTAAATTAACTGTAGGTTAGTTTGAAGTAGTGTTTCCAATAATGTGACTGCCACCTTTGGGCAAACCAATGGGTGATATCACTGAGAAGGTGTCAGTGTTTGGAGGTCATCAGTTGCTCGCTTAAGCTGCTAGCAGGGTCTTTGTTTGTTACAGGTCAAACGTTCCTGGACTCTCGTTTTTTTTTTTTTCCATTTTTTTCTGCTTGAAACTATGAAATACCTTCCCTCTTCAAATAAGGACAGCCCCCACTGTTTCTTGTTTAAACCATTCTTAAAGACTGATCTCTTTTCAGTGGCTTTTGCTTCAAGATGAGAATATTAACCATTAGCCTGCTAAATTAAAATTCCCCCAGTGCTGAATTTATTTTAGAAATTATTACCGCTTCTGAAATATTTCAACATGAGATGAGATCTTCACAGAGATGACTTGGGAAAGGCAGATTTTTTTTCTGCATCACTTGTGATGGTTGTGTCATTTTTCTGGTCTCTCTGTCCTACGCATAATGTGTTTGTCTCTCTCTCTCTCTCTGTGTCACGCTCATGTTTTCGTGTCTGTGCGTTGGGGTGGAACTGCCATGCTGGATCATTTCTCGTTTGCGCATCACATGCTTTACAAATCCCTATCCTCGGGTCTTTCTCACATATATTGAAATTTGTCAGCCTTTATCCAGACAGGAGCGTGCTGGCCGCGGTTTTGAGCTTGCATCGGCACAACATGCTGTTTCGGCCGTGTTGTTTCGGTGATAAAAGTCTTTCACCCAAAAACCAAAAATGCACTTTTGAGCCATTTTCAGCTGAAAGTTTACAGTGGCTAAAATTTCGGCCCATCCCTAACAAAAAATAAACATTCTCGGTTTCAGCACTGGTAGAAATGAGAGGGCTGATGAGAATTCTCGGTCATAGGGGCAAAGAGTTCATGTGTTGACCGATTTTACTATCATATAAATGCTGTTAATGGTTGTTTTCTTGAACTTTTTACTCTACATTGGTTGCTTTTAAATCTGCTCTCTATATATAATTTTTACTTGATTACTCAGATTTTAATTTACTTTGTGTTTTTCAGATGTACGTCCAGTGTAAGGTGAATCTGTGTATCACCACGCTGCCCTCTCAGAAGTGTCCTGATATGTGCAACCGCGACTTTGCACAAAAAACTCTAGTTGGCAGTGTGTTTTCCAGAAGCTACACCATCACCTCAGGACCGGTCAGCCTGGTCGTCACCACTGCTGCACCAAAAGTATCAGTCGCTCAAACTCCTGCAGCTACGACTACAAAAAGTCCAACCACGACTGTGGCTGTGACCACAACCACAGCTGCCCAGACCACCTCACATGGTAAAATGATTTTTTTTAACTTTTCCAAATTTGGAGGTAACAAAATGTGTTTCGAAACACATTTTAGTGTCTTAAAAATTTCTGTAACCATTGTGAAACTAAAAATATGTATACATTTAACTGTCCAGTAACCTCTTCTCTTTCTCTCTGCAGCTCCAGAACAGACCTCAGCCTTGGCAGCAGGAGTGGTTTTGACAACTATCAGCATTTACCTACAAAACATCTTCCTTCTCTGAACACACTGCTGAATGATGATGTGTCAGAATATGAATATGAGTGTTGAATCCCACGCATGATGGCAGTGTCAACAAAACACAAAGCACTTATGGCCATGTGATGAGCCCTCCTCTTTACCTTCAGTGTCAAAAAAGTCTATTTTTCTAGTAAAGATTTAATGCCTGTACTATTTAATGCTTGTGCAAATTTAATTATATGTTGTATTTATCAGTTACATTACAAAGCTGCACAGGCAGAGGCCCACCTCCTTTAAGAGTAATTTGTGATAATGGAAACTCCTGTAAACAGTGGTTTTAGATTAATTATGATTTTAAAAATCACACATTCTCAAATCCATGATTTAATCTGCACTTTGGCAATCAAGTTCTGCACCCATGAGGATAATTAATCGAAGGTCAGATGTGAACGTGTTTTGCCATAGCTAGGACTTTCGTATCAGTGATGTACGACTGAATGGTATTCACATAAAGGATCGACAGACTCCCTGCATGTGTGAAAGCACACTGAGGTTTCTATGGTCAGTCATGGAAATGCCCGACCTCCTCCCACGCCGGCCCTAACTCTCTATTTATGGTCACTTTTTTATAGCTCTACTTTTAAAATACAGACTTACAGACGAAAGTTTGAAACCTGTACTGTGCCCAAATAAAATAGTAATTTTAAGAGTTTGTTGAAAACAATTGGATTTTATTCAATCTGACATCTGAACCCTGAACTGACAATGTATGATGGGTAATATGAAAACAAAAGAATAAAAATGAATATTTAAGCAAAATAAAATTTGTGGTTCTTGTCCTCCAAACAGCAGTACTTTTTTTTTTACATTTACAGGGTAAATATCTGACTTAATGCCCAAGAAGAAGTGCCACAATTTGATTGGCAAGACAACTCATATATAAATCAGCTTTATTGGCCAGGTGTACACAGACAAGGAATTTGACTCTTATTAAAGTTTTTCTCTGTATTTGAAATTAAAAACTAAAATCATTTTTAATTCTACGGTAACTGTTAAATATTATGTCTGCGAGCCTACGTAGGACTAAGGGCCAGTGGTGAGAAGTGCAAAGGATGTCAAAACAAACATAATAAAAACATATGTTCTGGGTTTCTTCAAAAAAATAATAAATGTATGTCAGATAGGGGGTTACATGATGAAGATACAGATTTTATAAGTGTGTGTTTTAGGACAGTATTTGGCCGCTCCATGACTTAAACAGGTTGTTTATGTCACATCTATTGCTCTGTAACACCTGCTGTACAACACTGTTTTAAACATCTTTCATGAACAGTTTTTCACTTTTCATACAGAATGTTTTTGTGACTTTCTGAGGTCTATCCAAGTAACTTTCACTGAGTTCATTTGACATCAATTAGAAACTAAATGTGAAGTCAGTGTTGTCCACGAGAGACTATTGTTTATACAAACAAGTTTTACTATTTGCATGTTACATTACATAGACTTTGCACGTATACCGGTGAATATTTTTTCAGCTCAATTTTAGGAAACTTTAGAGTCCAAAGAAGCACCACATGTCCGGGGAAACAGCTGTAAGTAAGTCTTAAATGTAACTTTATCATACTTTATAATAAAAACAAAACCTTCAGTTATAAATCCTTCTGTGATCAACTATAATCATAGATTTGGTTAATTTAGTGTCCTGACTTGAGTTTTAGAATAGAATAGAATAGAATAGAATAGATATGTTCTTTATATGAACAGGGAGTTGGGTATTATCTGGTCACTTTCTTTTTTTCTGTACAGCACTTTGTGTTATTCATGTATTGTGTATGAAAAGCTGACTTCATGGGTATAGCTTCTGTAATAAATGTATCTCAGAAACTTACTGAACTTGTTTTTTTTGTGTGTTTGAGCTGCAAATTTAAGATACCTGATGCAAGTTTTGCAATTGTATCCGTTAAAGTTCTTCAGAATGACAGAGAAGTGGCTGCTGGAGCTGAAAAACATCAGTCTTAAGCAGAGAGGTCATGATGTATGATGGCTGAACAGGGAAGAGGTACAGCTACACTTTGTCTTGTTCATATCTGAACACAAAACCGAATGGGCTCAGTGACTTTAGTGTATTTGTTTTCATTCTGGACAGCTGGCCAATCCCAGTTTAGACTGGGAGGAGACTAGCCCGCCTTCATGTTGGACACGCCTCTATGTTCAAGGAACACCGCTTCATACATACACTGTTGTTAGCGACGTAGCCTCTACGGCCAAACTCATTTTTGACATTTCCATCTGCTACCACCTCTCAAAACTTCACTTTTTCTCGCGGCGGGGAAACTACACGAGTGGCGGTCTGCTGGTCGAGCTCCGTTTCAGTGGTGTGACGAATCGTTGCTGGTGGCAGTCCTGCAAGGTAAGTTGAAGTACTGTTAGCATGTTAGCCGAAGATACCCATTACTAATGGGGGTTGGTTGTTGTGCTATCCTAGCATTGAGGCTAACTGCTGTATAACCTTGCCAGACACACCAAATAGGAATCTAACACCGCTTTGTTTACTGGAAAGGCAAAATATTGTGATGTAGTTTCATCTTGACACAAAATAAGATGTTGAATTTCAGCAGTGATAGCGTTTGCCTGCAGCGCAGCTAAGTTAGTCGAGCTAAAGGAAAAGCTAAAAAGCCAAACGGCTACCATGAATTAGCTGACATGCTGACGATAGGTAGACTTGACTTGACAACATGCTTCAAGTTTTTCTCCCTATAACTGAATTTACTTTCTGGATTGGCGAAACACAAGCTGGAGGTGAACGCTTTATTGAAACAAGAAATGTATTTGAATCGAACTTCTCTGATAACTTGCCGTTAATGCGACGATAACGTTATGGAGAGGCTACCGTTAGCTCGATAGCTAACTAGCCTTGTTTCTGACCTAACCAGCGACGGAAACGGAACATAAACTGGTGTTAATGGATATAACTTATCAGGAGCAGTAAAAGATCAAACGTTGGAATTTAAGCTGTGGGCTACGTTGTCACGCTGTCAGCTACTGAGAAACTTGGCTGTTTCCTTTTCGACATCTACTACCCAACAGCAAGGGTAACGTCACTTAAGCTAACACGTTTAGTTCAGCTGATTTCTTTTAGAAAGCAGAGTCCGGTACTGGCGACCAAAATTGACCTTGGATACACAATCCGACACTCACTGGTCCATTATGTCAAACAGTCTTTGGTTTGTAGATCTCAAAAGTTCGCTTGCGTGCAACATAACTTCGAGCTAGGACGACAGCCAGCGTCAACCACCAGACAAGCACCGAAAGCGAACTGACGCGGACGAATACTCGCCGCAGCTCGCTCCTAAGTGCACGCTTGCAACGCGGACCAGGTTCGCGGCGCCGCTTTGTATCAGCCTTTCACCTTCACTGCGTCATTCTCATTTATCTTAAGTAAACGGTGACATAGTGGCAGTTAAAACGCATACTGGGAAGCTGTTTCGATTGAAAACACTTCTCAAATGAAGACAACAAGTCACCAACGAGGCTTAGGCGAAATGGTGGCGTGCAGCGGTTCCGTATGTAGCTCGATGTTTGGCAGAGAGGGGGAGGGGAGCAACCAAGAGAGAGAGAGAGCGCCTACTTGACTGTAAAGTGTTGACTGTCAGCGAAATGTCTGCTATTTTGGTAGCGTTACTCGGCTAATTTGACCGTCTTTCACTGTCTGCCGTTTTTGCTTCGCGTTTGGCAAAGAATATTTGAAATCGGATATGCGACAGAAACGATTTCGGCGACTGAAGACGGTGCGCTCTGACGCCGTTTTCTTCACCTAACTGGGCAGTGAGCATAATGTCTGCTCTGACTGACTGCAGTGACGTCTGCTTAGGGACCATCAGTAAATTACTATCCTTTACATTCGCGAAGGAAGTGTACGTGTTACATTGTTCTCTACCTCTATGTGGAGTCTCAGTAGACTTTTCTCACCAGAAGCTCATTTTATGAAGTTTTCTAAACAGCATAACTCAGCGTTTATTTTCGCCAGTGATCCAGCTGTAACAGCAGATGAGCTGACCTTTTACATTCACCTCTTGAGTGTACAGAAAATCAGCAGTTTCTCTCTCTCTGTTTCTCTGTTATAAAAAAAAATTAGGTTGGAAAAAGGTGTTATTTACACTTCTTCAAAGTCCTTTGTCATGAGCTGTGTTCATACTTATGGCATATTTGCTTTGTTCTGACAAGTTCCTGCATTTTTTACTTGAAGATCTGAATAAATATAGTCAGTACCTTTTTGCAAATTCACCATTTAGTTGGGAGATATTCCTCCAGTTGTTTATGAAGCATCTCACAACTCTTAAGCATTTCCTTGCCCCTCTCCGTACCTTTCTTTTACATTGCTGGCATTGTATTTTTGGTCAGTATATTTTTTGTAAAAAAAAAAAAAAAAAAAAAAAAATCCTCATTATTTTAGTGTGTTACATATGTAAAAATGCTGAATTTCAAAGTCTCCAACTCTGGAAACTTGGTAGTTTCTTTGCATTCAGAGCCTGTTACTTGACAGACGGCCCCTGACCAGCTGCCACAGCCTTTCTCCAAACAATGACAGCAGAGCTTTACAGCTGGTCATAAAAAAGGCATTTGGTTTAGTTTCCTAATGGTCTTAAGTTGTGATTTAGTTTATATTTCCTACATTAACTTTCCCTGATTATTATGATGACTTTGTGTTTTTCGCTCTAAACTTTAAAGCTTGCAGGCTTCTCTTCTTTAAGTTGCCTCTCTCTTTGGGCTGCAATGAGGAAACATTGAATGTAAAACTATGTGTCAGTTTCACAGAGCCCCTTTTTATGATACAAACAAGTACTTTATCATAAAAGTGCATCTTTTCCAACTTAGCTTGTTGTTTCAATCATTTTTGACATTTTGTTCATGTGTCACTCTTGGCAGTACAATCAAATAACACCTCTATGGCCAAAAAAAGGTGTGAAAAAAGAAAAATGCAGATGACAGAGGAACTTTGTGAATATGAACATGCTGATAAATATTATTGTGTAACAGATTTTCCTTCGTTGAGGTTATAAACGGTTAAGAAGTTTGTTAAGATAGTATTGATTGAACACAAACACTTCTGAGGACTGTTTGTTTGTCTCAAACATCTGTGAAGCTGGAAAATGTGAACTGATGCCCAGAACAGCGATTATGTGTGACATTCCATTACTTTCAAAATGACTTTTCTTAAACACTTTAATTTATGGAGCAGATGATTTCTTGGAAATGCTGATTAGTGGAAGCAATGCAGTCTACCCTCAGTGTCTTCAATGAGCAGACGGCACTTTCCAGAAGAAAGTTTGAACTAATTATGGCGTTACAGTTCACGGACTGGCTCACACTCATCAGACTGTTTGTTGTCCTTCTGCTTCGTACACTTCAGCCCCTTTGAGTATGCGTATACAATGAAGAGGCGCGTGGAGGACCAGGAACCAATATTTGCACCCCAGCAACAGCAACCACGCCGCCCCCCAGTTCAAGGAGTAGCAGACAGCTTCCAGCACCGGGCCCTCGCCCAGGCCCCGACTGTGATAGAGACGGCTGCAGAAAACATGCAGCCATCCACTGGAATCCAGTACTCTCTCCCCCAAGGCTACCAGGTATGATGGTATCAGTGGAACCTGCTTGAACAACCACACCAAGCAGGAGTCAGTGTTGAGATTTGTTTAGTTAATTTTCACAGGGCTTAAAAGTAGACTTAAAATTTTCCTTGTTTTTAGCTTTATGACAGGGGACAGTTTCAGGTGTTTCAACCTTTAAGTGTCTTAATATCAAATTACTGAAAGAAAGAAAAACAAATTCTGAATAACTGCCTTGGAAAGCAGCTCACCTCAGATTTTTAAGCCTCTTAGTTAGAAAAAAAGGAGATTTAGGCAAATAGGGCAGGTTATATGTTAAAGAAGGAAAAATAAGGACTGTTTATAATCGAACATCTAACACGACATGGGAAAACTCTTGAATAAATATTTTTTGAGGCAAAAATAGAGTTATTTTTCCAGTGTGTTTCCATGCTACTAAAATCAACAACAGTTAATGTCACTGCAGTCAGTTACAGTAAGTTCTCTTTAAGACCACACCACTCTGTTAAAAGTCAACACACAAAAAGTTCAAGGTGTGAACAGCCCAGTACATCAGCGTGCTCTGTCAGGGCTGAATGTTGAATGATATTGCCAATATTGAATTTTAGTTGTGGCTACATTTAAAAAAAGGTGGAGGGGCACCTGCGGGTCAACAAACTTGAAGCATTTTTTTGCACTTATTAAGGTTTTTCCTTCCTGTTTGAATTCTTGCTAGTGTTTTACGTCACTTTGGATAAATTCGCTGCTAAATGAAGTTGCAGAATAGTCTGTCTGCAACTGTTTTGTGACCTTGTTATCTCTACAGTTTATTCATGTTAAAACGCTTCAAATGTCTTTATGCGTAGGTGCCAACAATGCCCCAGAGCACAAGTGGACACGGGCATAACAACACCGCACCTCATGTTGCTCCCCACGCACACAGCCTGGCAGTGCAGCCTCAGGGCCCCGCGGTGGTCCCAGGACACGTGCATCCACCTGCACCCATGACTTCTACACAAGGACAGCAGTTTCAGCGGCTGAAGGTAGAGCAACATGAACAAACACACAGACTTTGGAATGTATTGACTGTGTGAAGATAATAAAAGGAGAAAAACCACTTTAGTCAAATGTGTGGGTGTGTGAGATCAGTCGCTGGTCAGAGTTTTTCTACTGTTCTAAAACTGTATTTTGTCACTTTTCAGGTTGAAGATGCCTTGTCTTATCTGGATCAAGTGAAGCTGCAGTTTGGGAACCAGCCTCAAGTTTATAATGATTTTCTTGACATTATGAAAGAGTTCAAGTCACAGAGGTCAGTTCCTGTTTTATCATCGCAGTCATTTCTGCAGGTTTCTGATTCTAATTTGCTGTAATTGATTGTTTGAATACAGCATAGACACTCCTGGAGTCATCAACCGTGTGTCCCAGCTCTTCAAAGGCCATCCAGACCTCATCATGGGTTTTAACACCTTTCTGCCACCTGGATACAAGATTGAGGTTCAAACAAATGATCTGGTGAATGTGACCACACCAGGTCAGATCCACTACATCACTCCTCATGGGATCTCTGTCCATAACATCCCCGTAAGTGGAGCGTCCAGCCAACCGACGAGCCACCACCAGCATCAGAGTCTGCCACAGACCGGGACACACACGACCACCACTGCCACGCCGCCAGTTGTCACACAACCTGCTCCGAGTAAAACCAGCAAGGTAGAGCAACAGCTTTTCTTTTTAGTCCTGTAAACTGCCGGGCTCTCGCCCGCCCGCCCCGCCGTTCATGATTTCAACAATCTCTCTTCTCTGTTGATGCCACCAGCCAATTCAGTCTCCAGCTCACACACCCACCAGCCAGCCGAACCCATCCATCCCGTCCTATGCCTCACCGCGCTCACCCTCTGTGCAGTCTCACACTCCCGTGAGCAGCACGCCGTCCGGTGCACCGCCGCTCCAGAACAACCAGCCTGTGGAGTTCAACCACGCGATCAATTACGTCAACAAGATCAAGAACCGTTTCCAGGGTCAGCCAGACATCTACAAAGCCTTCCTGGAAATCCTGCACACCTACCAGGTGAGGACATTTTCCCAGTACAGTACGTACATCTTCAGTTTATGCATTTTAATCTCACCATTGGGTTGTTTTTATTACCACCTTTACAGAAAGAACAGCGAAACGCTAAAGAGGCCGGAGGCAACTACACCCCGACTCTGACCGAGCAGGAGGTCTACAATCAGGTGGCCAGACTCTTCAAGAACCAGGAGGATCTTCTCTCAGAGTTCGGACAGTTCCTCCCTGATGCAAACAGCTCCATGGTGAGTCTGAGCTGTGAAAACAGAACATGTGAACGTTTTTCCTGTTAAAAGTTTGAAGCCTTGGTAGCTGTATGTTGTTAAATACTTAGAATACTTAATATTAATGACACAGCAGAAGAGTTTGAGCATAAAAAAAAACAACGAGTTTAGTATGAGTGTCATTACTTTCTGGTTTTTGTGGATCTGAAAGGTCTGTTTTATTTGTGCGTGTGGTGCAGCTGTGTTTTGTAGCTCTGGCAAGCAAAAAACGATACATCTTGGGTACACAGGAAATGTCAACATGCTTGAAACAAGTAGCTCCACTCTGAATCAGATTTTTTTCCTCTTCATATTTTCATTTTCACTGTTGACCACATTTATACAAATCGTTTCCTGTTTTGTACGTTTCTGAGTTTCTAAATGAGATGTTATCCCCTCTCAGCTGCTGGCCAAGGCGACACCAGACAGAGTGGATTCTGTGCGCAATGATCACGGCGGCACAGTGAAGAGACCCTTACTGAACAACAAACAGAGGCTGAGTCAGAACGGCCTGCCGATCAGGAGACCCGGAGTGGGTCCCACGCCGCCTGTGAAGGTACACACCATTCTCCATCCTCTTTGTTCATGTCTGTGGGTATCTCTCTCAGATATATAAGATCTAAGAAGCCCCCACTCACAATTATAAACATGGACTTTTCATGAGTATATGTCCCATCTGTCGAAAAATACTTCATGAAGAGGAAAAAAAGGCTAATTAGGTGTCTGCTGTGTTAGCATCAGACATTAGCAGTTATTTAGCTACACCATAGCATAAAGAACACACCTGAGAGGCTACAAGCAGCTTACCGGTAAGCAAGTTCACCCAGCTCCCGAGCTCATTCCTCATCACTGAATCCATCGATTTCTTCTAGTGTTCACAAGCCTAGAGCGCCCTCTCATGGCTGTGGACGGTAATGCTTACGGACGAATGACTGCATTTTAGCAGCCTCGCCCTCTCATGCAGTCCTTTTCACGCAGACAGTTTACAGGTCACGCACCTCCAAAAATTTCTAACTTCAGCGTGGAGACACACGGACCAATAGGAGCTCCTCGTGTCTGAAGTACAAAATATACATGCATTTATATGATTCACCACACAGAGATCACCGTGATAACCGTGTGATGAACAATTCCTGGTGTGAACTCGCAGCCAAACTCGGCAGAGAAGAGGAATTGTCCAAAAAAAAATACCAACTTGTTAACGGCATGAACGACTTCTTCTACTCTAGTTCAGTACTGTCATAGACATTCGTTTGCGATACACCGCCCCCTGCAGTTTAGGAACAGATGCTGCAGGGAGTGTTAAAAAGTATAAATGCCACATACATCATCTCATGCTGACACCCCACGACTGATTTCCACGTGTCACAAACGTTAGAATGTACATATTTGATATATAAGTTTCAGGACCAGCCAAACTATGAAAAAAGTGGAACTTATAGTCCAGGAAATACGGTAAATCACTTCTCACAATCCAGCAGCATCCACGCCAAGTCTCTAAAACTGTTTCTACGGAAAACGATTATTGTATCTTTTTTCCCTTAGATATCATAACTCTTCACTGTCTCTTTCAGAAGAAACCTAAAATGATGGGTAAAGACCACAGCTTGTCTGAAGCCAGCAAACACAGCACCAGCACTGAGACCATGTTCTTTGAGAAGGTCAGAATCAAAACTCTTTCATTTTTTTCCAACTATAACCAAATTGTTCAAATACGGCTAATATTGTGAAGTATCTCAAGCAAAATCTGTCATTGTGTATTTTTTCTCCTCACAGGTGAAGAAAGCTCTCCGGAGCTCAGAGGCGTACGACAACTTCCTGCGGTGTCTTCACATTTTCAATCAGGAAGTCATCTCTCGCGCTGAGCTGGTCCAGTTAGTCATCCCATTTCTTGGGTAAGATTAATCATTCAAAGTGTCTCTGTGCTGCACCCACACATACCCACAGCCACCAGTTTATTATTTGCTCTTTAGACTGATTATTTCGCTGTCTCATGGATTCTTTTTTGCCTTTAGTTGGAAATAAAATGAAGGATTGTCAGTGCAATGAGTAAAATGTTGATCTGTAATTTTTGACACATATTTGGATTTTAATGTAGTGTGATATTGATTATATAATTATCTTAATGCTAAGATATGTGCAATAAATCTAAACCTCTGTAGCTTCATATCTGATTGTTTATTTCCAAAACTTGACAGAAAATTCCCGGAGCTGTTCACATGGTTTAAGAACTTCCTGGGTTACCGAGAGTCTTGTCACGGTGAGTCGAGTCATGCTGAGAGTTTACCGAAGGAGCGTGCAACCGAGGGCATCGCCATGGAGATCGACTACGCCTCCTGTAAGAGGCTGGGGTCCAGCTACAGAGCACTGCCGAAGAGCTACCAGCAGCCCAAGTGCACAGGAAGGACGCCGCTGTGCAGGGAGGTGAGTCACTGAGGGAAGTCTGCTTGTTAGAGTCCGTCAGGAGCTTTATTCTCAGCTAACAGAGTTACCAGGTGCAGGGATACTGACATGTTTACAGCCTCAGGTGGGGTTGTGTTCAAATCTCTGCACACAGGCTAACATAGTCCTACAGAACGAAAGCACACTGAGCTTCTGGTGGATACACTGATAACAGTTTCCAACAGAGGCTGAAATAAGTTTATTTTTAGGACAGCAGTAAATCATGTAGAGCTACCATGGACATTATAAAGCCTTAAAAAAAGCTCAGTTTCACATCTTTAACAAGACCCAAAACATACTACTTTTTAAGACGTTTCAAACTTACACACCGAGAAGAATCTGTTCCCAAATTCTCAGTTTATTCAACCAGGAAATTAATGAAAAAATAATGTAAGTTACAATAAAAATGATTGAATGTCGTCTGTTTCAGGTTCTGAATGACACATGGGTGTCATTTCCATCGTGGTCTGAGGATTCTACATTTGTGAGCTCCAAGAAAACTCAGTATGAGGAGCACATTTACAGATGTGAGGACGAGCGTTTTGAGGTGAGGAATACTTCTGTTTTTCTCACTCAGGCTGTTTTGTCGTTTTGAACGTGGGTTTGAATATCTAATTAAAACCGTCAGTCATAATTAGGTCAAGTTTTTCAGTCGTTTCACTCTCGTTGCTTTCTTCCTCTTTAGCTGGATGTCGTGTTGGAAGCTAACCTGGCCACGATACGAGCCCTAGAGACGGTGCAGCGCAGGATTTCTCGCATGTCAGCAGAGGAGCAGCTCCGCTTCAAGCTGGACAACACGATGGGCGGCTCCTCAGAGGTCATTCACCGCAAAGCCATCCAGAGGATATACGGAGACAAAGCCCACGACATCATCGACGGGCTCAAAAGGAACCCAGCCGTGTCCGTCCCCATAGTGCTGAAAAGGTCTAATTCTAGTTTCATTTCTGCTTTTTTTTTTTATCTTGGATTGAATGAAGTTATACTCACGGGTTTTCTTCTTTTATTGTATCTGTTTCAGATTAAAAATGAAAGAAGAGGAGTGGAGAGAAGCTCAGAGAGGATTCAACAAAATTTGGCGGGAGCAGAACGAGAAGTATTACCTGAAGTCTCTCGACCATCAGGGCATCAACTTCAAGCAGAATGACACCAAAGTGCTGCGCTCAAAGACGTTACTCAACGAAATCGAGATGCTGTATGATGACGTAAGGAAATGTTTGGTTTATCTAAAAACAAAATTAAAATTATTAGGAGCTTTTTCTGTTCTGTTAAAAAAAATAGCTGATTCAGGTTGCATTTACACCTTCAAAAAGACAAAAAAAAGGACTCAGTTGAGGCAAATTTTGTATCAAAAGCCCCCAAAATTATCCAACCAAGCAAACCCTCAGGATCCAGCTTTATCTAACTAACTATCTAACTGTGTCTTCGTCTTGTAGCGCCAGGAAAGAGCCTCAGAAGAAACTTCCACACCCCCACCGAGCGGACCACACATGACCCTGACCTACGAGGACAGCCAGATCCTGGAGGACGCTGCTGCTCTGATTATCCATCACGTGAAAAGACAGGTGGGCATCCAGAAGGAGGACAAGTACAAAATCAAGCAGATCATCCACCACTTCATCCCCGACATGCTGTTCGCACGGCGAGGTGAGCTCTCTGACGTGGAGGAGGAGGAGGACGAGGAGGAAGAAGACATGGAGATGGATCAAGATGCTCCAAAGAAGCACAACGGCCTGCCGGGAAGCAGCCCGTCAAAGTCCAAACTCCTTTTCAGCAACACGGCTGCTCAGAAGCTGCGCGGCACAGATGACGCCTATAACATGTTCTACGTGAACAATTACTGGTACATCTTCCTCCGCCTTCACCACATCCTGTGCTCGCGCCTGTTGAGAATCTACGAGCAGGCGGAGAAGCAGATCGAAGAGGACAGTCGTGAGAGAGATTGGGAGCGAGAGGTGCTGGGGCTGAAGAGGGAGAAAAACGAAAATCCAGCAATCCAGCTGAAGATGAAGGAGCCGAGTGAGTGAAAAACGAAGACCAAAGAGTTTGGTTTAGTTCAAGTAGACCTTTTTTAAAAGCTGTCTTTTGACTTTGATTTGACTCATTGTTTCCTTCCTGCAGTGGACGTCGACGTAGAGGATTATTACTCCGTTTTTCTGGAAATGGTTCGTAATCTTCTGGACGGAAACATGGAGCCGGCTCAGTACGAGGACTCCCTGAGGGAAATGTTTACTATCAACGCCTACATCGCCTTCACCATGGACAAACTCATCCAGAGCATCGTCCGGCAGGTCAGTACATTCAGTTTAAGATCATTTGCGTACAACTGTATCACAAAAAAAATCACTTTGCCTTTCTACAGTGTGCAGCTGAATTCAAATTCAATTTTAATTCGAAAATTATATAAATATATTTTTTTCCCTGTGTGTACAAAACAGCCGTCTTAGGTTTAGTCTTTTGGATGAAAATGTTTTAGTTTTTGTCACATTTTAGTAATTTCAATGTGATCGTGTTAGTCCAGTTTTTGTCGATGAAAACTCAAAAAGGTTTTCGTCTAGTTTTAGTCAAAAGATAAATAAAGAGAGAGAGAAAGTATTGGAGTTTTAACAAATTAATTTAGGTCGGTAAGTATTAGGAATTGGAATCAAGGTTGACAGATTGTATCAAGTGTTGCGATTCATAAAGCAGCAGTTAACCATAACAGTTTGGTATAATAACCCAATTTCTTACCAGATTGATAAACTCACTTATTAAAGCTCGGGTTCACTTATTATTTCCTTTCCATAGTGCGTCCATATTTGGTCATAACCTCGGCTCCAAACCAACTTTTTCATCAAACACTCAAAGTAAAAACTGGATTTAGAATATCAGCAGTTAATGTTGATTATTGGTGCTCAAACCTGGTTCACTGAGGTTGGATAAAGAAGACACATTTAATAACACAGCTGCAGACGGCGCTGGTGTTTCAGTGTAAAGTGTGACCCTGTTAACTGGAGACTCTCAGTGGACCATCACTGACATGTTCAGCTGAGAGTCACCAGTTAGCACGGTCACTCTTGACTCAAAAATAATAAAATAAAATAAATTGTGCATCTTTATGCTGACGTAGGTTGTAAAGGGGTCTGTGACTGGTGAGCAGATCACCCACTATCATTTTCCTCCGGTCTCATCTCGCCAACGAAAACTCACAAACATCTCATCATGTTTTAGTCCTCAAAGAGCCATGATTAGCTCGTCACCGTCTCGTTACTGTTATGAAATAAAAGGAGCGTCAACCTAATAATTTTGCCATTATTGACAAAAACAAAACTGGTACAAAATTTAAAGAAAATTGTACACTGAGAAGAAACAGGGGTAAAAGATGGACATTTAGATGGGACAGGAAGAGTAGGTGGGTAAAATAACAATAGACACATTTTTAATGAGGTTTAGCTTCATTTATCAGACATCTGCAACCTCACAGTTTGAAGATAAAAGCTCAAATGTTGCTCTTTCCTACTGAACCGATTCCTTTCACAGCTCCAGCACCTCGTAACCGATGACGTCTGCTCACGTGTAACGGACATGTACCTGAGTGAAATTGCCAACAAAGCCACAGGAGGAACACTGTCCACGCAGACATCCAGAGCCACAGCAGAGGGAGCGTACCAGCGCAAAGCAGAGCAGCTGATGTCTGATGAAAACTGCTTCAAGGTTCGTCTAAACTTGATTCGATTGTTAATGTAGAACACCAGTCTACAGCGCTTTGTTTACGTAACCAGCTCTACTTCTGTGTTTGTAGCTGATGTTCATAAAGAGCCGAGGATCTGTGAGTCTGGCCATGGAGCTTCTAGACACAGAGGAGGATAACTCTGATGAACCAGCGGAGGCAGAGGTAAGACACCAGAGCTCAACACATCATGAAAAGGTACAAGGACAAGAAGAATTTATCAGTTGATCCTAAATGTCTCAAATAGAAACTCAGACATCACCTATTTTAAATACTAATTAAGATTTATTTTTATTAAGCTGAAATGTTGCATAGTTTCATAGTTTTCATGTGGAGAGAGAGATGACTTGAATCGGAAATTTGAACAGATATTTTGCAGCCTGTTTGAATTCAACCTGTGGCACCTTAAAGGCAGGGTTGGTAATCAGATTTAGACACTTTTTGTTACACTGGTTAAAATGATCTTTATATCCTGATGGTAATCGATTCATGATGTGTTCTTAAAATAGAGCGATAAATACCCGCTGTCTACAGCAAGAGTAAACCTGGGAAAACACCAACCAATCCTAGCATTTAGGATCTAATTTATTCAACCAATCAAATCCTGTCATTGCTCTAGCCCTGATTCAATGTGCATAACCAAGAGGGATCCAAGTACGCTGGAGAACGGCAGAAAAACTACCTATACCCTGATTACTGCTAACGTAGAGCAAACAAAAACGATGTGCTGAGGACCGGTGGTTTTGAATCAGTCAAGATCATATGATCGCAGATCAGCGGCACTCGTGCATATTAGCAGGGGCGTCGTTTTGATGCTACATTCAAATTCATGCTAGTTTACTGTGACTACCAACCCTGACTTTAATTAAATGTTCCTCCCCCCTCTGTCCTCTGTCCTGTCCTCACCACATTATGTCATAAAAGCCCAACAAAATATGCTTAAAAAAAACAATAAACAAACACCATATCGATGGCCAAAACCCATCTGCAAAATTAATTTTTCTGACAAAAATTAAAAAAAAATGTTTTTTTGCAGACTGCTTTTTGTTAAGGATCCTCAGTGCATAATACATTGATTTTGGTCTAAATAACTATATCATGTGTTAATGATCTCAACTCAGTACGTGTTAATTGCAAAGCACACGTTGGAGGTTTTTCCCTGCGTCCCCCTAGTTTTGCCCCACCTTCTCATTCCTCCTCTAAAAAGACGATTTTCAGTATAAAACCTGATAAACTTGCTTGTTTTTCCCATGTAATCACTGCGCTGTAAACTTGTTTTGCATTTTTGCACAGCTTTCCAGCTCTGAGTGTGAGTCACAGTTGTATAATATTTCATTATGCAACTCTCTGATAAATATCGTTTCCTTTCTCTGCCTCGTTCTCCACAGAGGTGGTCGGACTATGTGGGCAGATACCTGAATTCAGACTCTGCGTCCCCTGAGCTGCGCGAGCATCTGGCCCAGAAGCCCGTGTTCCTGCCCAGGTGAGGCCTCAGCCATGTCTCCCTCTTATCTCAACACTCTTAAGCTTCTGTCCTGAGGCTCTAACCAGCCAAGCAGCCACTCCACTGTTGCAAAGCCAAACCAGCTGCCAAAACGCAACTCCGTTTCCAGAGATAAACGGGGGCATTTTGCACAAGCCAGACCCAGAAAGCTCACTCTGGTCACACAACATGATGTGCGTTAGAGTGCTCTCTCTCTCTTTTTTGTTTTTTTTTTAAAGAAACAGGCCAAGGTCTGAGAAGGTGAATCTAAGAGTTACTCCACAGTCACAGTGATGTTCCTCACTGAACGCTCGAGTCTCATCGGCTGTGAACACGACCATAGTTTCTGACTCACGTGGAAGTTTGCACTTTACATGGCCACCTTTTAAAAAAAGATAATGGGATTTATTTATTGAATGATTTAGTTCCTTTTTTAACGAGGGTTTATTTATTCTAGTGAGGTTTTTTAGAATGGTTTCAGCTTGATAAGGGGTTTGGATTTTGACTTTGGCAGACAGCTGCGAGGAATCATTTGGGTTAATTATTCTCATTGTGTTAACGTGACCTGATGGTTTCAATGTGTACACAGGGCAAACGAATGGGTTTCACTCTATTTTCATTTATTTTCTGATCTCATCTTGGACCCGAGTCTGAGACTGAAGCTTGGACCTGAAAGACTTTATAACAGCAGGACAGCGAAGTCATGGTTTCCTTTACCTCCTTACAATGCCCTTTGTTTGTGATTGTGTTCATACCAGAGGTCCTGTATGTGACTTAATCACTGTTTGCAAATGTAAATGTTCAAATGTCCATTCTGTTGAAGTCTGTTATACTCAGTGTTATGTTTGTAATAGTTTTAAGTGGAAACAGTGCACTCCTGTTGCAACTTTCAGTTGCAATGAGATTTTTTTTTGTTTTTTTTTCTCACTGGTTTGACAGAAAGTAGTGCTCACAAGTTTTTAAAAACTCTGGTCACGCACAGAATCAGCCACACTTGTACAGAGAAGTAGGGTTTGTAAATAAAATGATGATGATGTCTAAATTGTATGTTCATGTCGGTGTGTTCTTTCCGGATGTTTCAGAGCTGTGCATGGAGATGTGGATGTATCCGCTTGTTTTGAAGCTCCAGTTGAGTGTGGCGCGTTAGGCACGTCTGTCATTGCTTTTTGGTGCTTTTTTTTTTTTGTTTGTTTTTTTTTAAATGTTTCTTTGAGATGGCTGTCCATTACCATAAACATTCCAAAAGGGCTTTTCAAAAACACAAACAAATCTCTGAGTTTCTCTTATTTAACCCATTGCATAAATCTGGTATCTGACTTGATTTATCAGTGGGCTCACCCACATCTTGTCCACTGTTGTTGTTTTTTTTCATCAAATCTATGAGAGATCAGCAGCACAAAGGGCAAAAGACCCTCCTTCAAAAAAAAAAAAAAAAAAAAAAGATAAAAACGTCAGCCTTTCAGATTCAAAAATCCAGCAGTTTCTTTTTTCGAGTTGTGTTGGGTCTTCATCTCATGATCATAACACTCTGTACATCGTTGGTGAAAGTATGTGCACATCTAAGAATCCTCGGCTCATATTTTTGATTGGTTTCCGATCGGGCGGGTGTTTGTTTCTAACAGTCTGACTTGAAATTGGCCTCCCTGTCATGTCTTTAAAGTGGAGCCCTGAATGCAAAAATATGCTTCATGGTTTCAGTCCCCGCTCACCTGTACCCTCAGTGGTAAGTACACATTTAAAACTTTATTCAGGTGGGGTGAATAATTGCATCGTTTTATAACCTGCACAAAATCAGGATCCGATGTCATTGAGGGTGATATGATATTGAATTTGAACTTCATGGAAGTGCACTGTACAGAAAAAATTACGACTGCTGCCTCTGCTGCTCTTATAGATCCACTTTTCCCACGAATGACTCCCTTTCTAATTCTGTTACTCGGTGAGTTGCAATGCATGGGTTTCAAAACCGTTTAAAGGGACAGTCCTCTCAAATTTTACTGTACTCTTCAAATTTGCTTGATGTCATGAGCCTGACTTAAATCATCACATAAATCTAGAGATAACAAAACGGATGTTTTGAAAATTTGTGCGAACTTTCCCTGTAAACCTGATGCACCTCTTTGATGTGTGGAGTAATCAGAAGATGTCCCCGCCAAACGCTCGGTTTTATTTACGGTTGTTGTTTTGATTCGGCTTTCAGAAACCTGAGACGGATAAGGAAGTGCCAGAGAGGATGGGAGCAGCTCCAGCAGGACCGGTTGAACAAAGGCTCCTCGGATAAGTCGCAGGACGGCAGCAGTGAGCTGAAGATGGAGTGCATGTTCAAACTCAACTCCTACAAGATGGTGTACGTCTGCAAGTCAGAGGACTACATGTACAGACACACGGCTCTCACACGGGCTCATCAGGTAAGCACACGCAACAAGACGTGGATTTGAGTTATCCTGTAGATCAGGGGTTCTGAAATTGTGTTTCGCCTCCTAGTGGTCCGCCTTGGAAGTGAGTAAATTTTTATTTTTTTATGAAACATTGAAAAAAATTAAAAACTGACAAGTTCGCCGTGACTCGGTTTCCTTGAACTCCCCCACAGAGAAAACGGTCACGCTAACGTTACTCCATTAGCGAGCCTACCGGTAAAATCCTCATGTATCTGTGTCTCAAGACGGGGACAGTAAAAATAAAATCAAATGAGGAAGAGAAAACCTCCGACACTGGCCAGTAGAGCTGCAACAATTAATCGAATAATCGATTATTAATCGATTACTAAATTAATCGTCAACTATTTTGATAATTGATTAAGTCATTTAGGTAATTATTTTAGAAAAAAGTCCAAATTCTCTCATTTTCTTCTTTCTTTGCTTCTCTACGGCACTCCTGAATATCTTTGGTTTGCAAACCAGACATTTGATGATGTCATCTTGGAATTCAAAAAATATTGACATATTTCACCATTTCCTGAAATTTTATGGACCAAACAACTACTCGATAAATCGAGAAAAAAATCGAAAGATTAATCGATTATGAAAATAATCGTTAGTTGCAGCCCTACTGGCCAGGAGGAGGCGCAGCAGCAAGATGATTCAGCTGCAGTGAGCATTGTGGACACAGTGGAGGCTAACGTTAGCACCAGTACATCTATGATGCCAGTTTATTTTACATTAGTGGGCTATTTAAGCTGTTGTTCTTGGGCTAATTAGCTTGGTGGTCCGTGAGGTGAGTGGTCCTCGGTCTGAAACTATTTGAGAAACACGGCTGTAGATTTACGACCACTTCTGCTGGGCCCATATCCACAAAGTATCTATATTCGTATATCTCCCCGCCCCTGCGCGCGCTCTCCTTAACAGTCTCCTTAACAACAAGTGAAAGCTTCGACAGCTTTGAATAAGAAGGTAAAACATATAACTGATACTCAAGCCGAACAGCCCGTCTTCATTTCTTCATTATTTGACAGAAACACAAATCTATCAACTTGATCGGGATCAAGTGTGACTCTCTTTTTGTTTCCAATATTACCTGCACGGTACAATTCACGCACGAGCACGCGCACCTGATCGCCGTGACCGCTCCTCTCGACAGTTATTTAAACAATAACGGGGTGTTAGAGGGCTGTGTGGGACCAAAACAACTTAACATGAGCCAAAAAGTCTCTAAAGTTATAATCCTGTTCTCTGTCTCACTCTACTGACTCTGATCAGACCGCGCTGCATGTAAAAGGTTTTTGATCGACGCTTCATGGTGACGTAGGCGAGCCGTGCGCGCGCCCGAAGTCTGCTTTATGTTGGAGTAGTGTCCGCAGACAGACCAGCGGAGGAGCGGCGCTTGTTTGAACGTGAAGCAGCAGGTTGTTGTCTGCAGACAGAGGAGTTTCTTTCACATAGGCTGACATCTGAAGGATACCGCAGATATTCCAATGGATAATTAGAATTCGAATATGAACTTTTCACCTCCTATTCGAACGAATATTCGAAGCTCGAATAAAAAGTGGCAGCCCTAGTATCCTCAGGCTAAAAGTAGCTCACAGTGACATAATTCTTGGAAAAATCCTTGAATTCTAAGATTTTTATTAGAATTTTTCTCTTGGTAAGATAAGAGTTATTCACGAAGGAGGAGGAGGAGTCTTAAGCCCTGTTTCCACCAAGCGGTCCGTTATGGATCAGTACAGTTTGGTAGGGGTTGGACTGGTAAAGCCTGATCCTGTTTGTAGGTGGAGAGTAAGCGAGATGCTGACAGCTGTGTCAGCTACGTAATAGTGTGACGGTGTGACGGCACCACATTGGAAAAGAAGTTTCAAAAGAAATAAAAGAAACAAGCGTGGTGGTCAAATCAAAAGGGAGAAACTGATTTGTATCAATGCTGTGATAAAAACTGTTTTCCACAGTAAAGAAGGAGTAAAGGTGATGTTACGAGAAATGATATAAAGTCATTAATTTCAGAACTGGGGAAAAAAACAGCAGGAAAGCTGAATGAACCTCGTCAGACTTTGTCTTTAACTTTTGAGTTATTTTGTCCGGCTAATGTTTGTGTTCGACTGATCGTCAGAGGAGAGTTAGATTGTTCGGGATTTTGTTTGTTGTTTTGTTCATTCTGCCGAATATAGACCGCTTACAGCTGAGTCTGTGTCCACCATTAATGTATAAACAGAACAATAAGCAAATCAGCATGTGAATGGGGTCAAACATTCAGGAGCTGCGCCAGGATTAATTTATTTTGCTTAGTTTACATATGAGGTAAAATTAATGTCACAGTTACACATTTCTGAATACAGTCCAAGTTATATGATCGCTTGACTTACCAGGAGCACAGTGCTTTCTTCTTCTTCTTCTTCTTCTTTTTTACCCTGTTTGTAACAACCAATCAGAGCTTTTAGAAGACTGCGTCATACCGTCAGCCACACCTCCTCACGGAGATTAAAGTTTCCGTCCCCGCCTCGCTCAGAGTGTTCAGGCTAAGCTAGGAGCCCTCTGAGAGTCTTTTCAATCAGAGCAGCACTTTACAGGATGGAGGTCCCCATTTCAAACGGTCGCTGTTTAAACTGTAACACCAGGAGCTGACAGACACATTCACACCATCAGGCTCAAAGATCATTTAGGGGTTATTAAACCAAGTCAGTCACAGCAAGGGGGTCATCTCATCGAGGACAGAGGGAGAAATAAAAACACCAATCAGATACCTCCATAGTTCCAGGCAGGGCTGTTTTAAGAGGTCGATCAGTTACCCTGGAACCAAATTCACACTCTAGCTGTTGTGGTTGAAAAGCACCTTTTTACCCCAAATCTGTTTGTCTCCTTCAGTCCCACCAGAGGGTCAACACACGCCTGCACAGACGCTTTCAGGCCCGGCTGGACTCCTGGGCCAAGGATCACGTGACCAGCGACATGGCTGCCGAAAACCACAAGTGGCTGATGGGAGAGAAACAGGAGGGCCTGCTGCCGTGCACCACCACCTGCCACCCCGAGGTCCTCCATTATCTCAACATTAACAAGTACCGGGTGAAGTACAGAACGCTGTAGTGCTTCACGCGGACTTTCTGACCTGCTGTTACGACATTCTGTTGCCAATTTCTTGTTTTGTTTTGTTTTTTTTTCTACAGCCATTGATGTTTTAGATCTGATGCAGGAAATTTGTCCAAACTTTCAAACTCACATTGCAAATTCTGCAGCTTGGGAGGAGTAGATGTTTTTTGAATTTAAGAAAAGTAACTCGTCTTGGAATAGAATACAGAGTTTTACACGCGATACAGAAAGAAGCACTCCTTCCTTCCTTCCTTCCTTCCTTCCTCTGCTTCCTTCCTTCCTCTGCTTTGCAGAGCAGATTTTAACAACAAATAAAGCATTTCACACCTACAACTCAGCAACTTCACAATAAAATCAAATCTCCTTTTTTTTTTTTTCTTTCCTAACCAGCTCATTATTTATCAGGAAACACACACAAACCTCATTTTCGTCTCTTCCAGGTACACACAGTCAGATATTTCTGCTCAGCCGTGATGAATCTGGCTTCCAGCTGTAAACCTCTTTAGTCTGTGAATGTTTCCCTTCTCGGTGGTGACGGTGCAATAAGGCACTATTATAATATAAACTAATTTAAAACCGCCCATTCACTTTGTGTAAATATGTTGTTTATATCTAGATTTTTTAAATCAGATGTCATTGATGTGTAGCGTACATTAACAAACATAGTATTGATCTGAAGCTAGAGTCTGCAGAGAAGTTTATGAAGTCATTTTAACATTTTTTTTTTACCAAAGGATGTTAACGTGAGATCTTCTGTCAAACATGTGATCCATGAAGTGATAAAACACCTGAAATCCACTCGGTTTTTTTTTATGCGTTTCAACCTTTTCTGAAGTTTCTGCCGTCAGTTTCTGGCGTCACTCTCACTCGTGATGATTGAATGTAGCTGAGCAGCGACTTCTTCCTTCCTTCGTTTTTCTGAGAACGGTTTATTTATCAGAGTACTGCAGTCTTCACAGTACAATCGACCCTTTTCTTTGTATTAAACTTTACCAAATGGTTAGTCTGGGTTCAGCGGTCACTCAGTGTCTCACCTTTAATAACTGTTCAGACGTTATGGTCGTTTTTCAAGCCCGGTGTTGACAGTAAACACTGACTGTGTATAATGTGTCTATACCTGAATGTCAGACGTGCGACTCCTGTACAGATTTAAGGATTAACAAAACAAGGAAGCAATAATTCATCCTGTCGTAGTTCATAATAGCTCTCAGTTTGTATTTCTTGCCGAAATGCAAGTGTGAATGTCGTTTTCCCTTTGAAGAGGGATTTAAAGTAAGTATTTTTATGCCTTTTTTCTCTCTGCAGTTTGTTTTCATGAACCCTGGGGTTATATCTCTTTCACATTTGAAAAAACAGATTCTTTGAAATTTCACATCCAGATCGTAACACGTGCAGGATGAAAACAAAAATCCAGGTTAGATCGATTTTAAAAAAAAAAAACAACGACACATTTTCATCTCTCTGATATAACCCTGAACTCTTTGAAAGTTCTGGTCAGTAACACAACCAGCTTCAGACAATCTTGGAACCGTTTATTACCGGGGCTTTTATTTTTATATTTCCTGTGTTTGATATGGATCGGCACAGGAAGTCCTGCAGAGCTGATTGTATATAAAGACGTTGTTTGTACTTTGTTTAATTTGTCTCTTTCTCTTGACTTTTATGATGTTGTATATGATGAGTGTTAGTACGGTGTTTGGCATTAAATCCTTTAAATAGATGAAACTCATTCGACTGTTTCCTTCGTCTTGTCGTGTTTGAATCAGTGGCGCCTCAAGAATTTTTTTGATAGACAAAAAACCCAAAAAGCCATCAATGAATCTCAGAACTTCTGTTGTGCTGTTGTTTTACTAACCTGCTGAAATGCTCTGGTTCCTTATTTTACAGTAACTGTTACAGATTATATGATTTGTATAAAATATCACTGGTGTAATCAGTTTCAGCAATCCAAAAAAAAAAAAATATTGGGTCGCAAATATTTCACACAAAAGCTCGGAGTCCTCTACTCGTTCCCTTTAACGCCATGTCTCAGTGCTTAATTTGTGCCGGAGCTAGCCGGAGCGCGCTCCGGCACCTCTTGAATCGGATCCGGGACCTATTTGATCCGCTCCGGCACCTTTTTGATCTGCTCCGTGACCTTTCCTGTCAATAAATAAACTGTGTTTTTAGCTGTGTTTTCTCTGCGCTTTAATCCTCTCTGAAGTGACGCCTGTTGGCTTATTTCTTATGCATTTTACTCAGAAATGAGGTAAAACGGGGGAAAAAGTGATTCATGCCGTCACGCGTCACAACTCAATGCACATTGCGAAGGTATTGTTTCCGCACCGGCACCGCGCGCAAACGACACTTAACAGCCAGGTGACTGACAACGCTGTTACACTTGGCCTGCTAAAATGTCAAAGCGACAATCAAAACTCTCAAGTTTCTTTAAACCAGTCAGTCAGCCAGACCCCAAACTGGCCAAAGTTGTTCCGGAGGCAGAGCCCGGCTCCACAGATACGGGTGGTGACAGGATGATGGCCGCTGAAGTCTGTGCAGTCAGGAGCACAGATAAGGATGAGGGAGCAGTGACGTCAGTTCACGAGAAACTGTAGTCACCACTGGTGACTACAGTTTACAAGAGAAGACAATCGGTTAACAAGCATAAAGTTATTTGTGGGCAAAGCACACAACAACGTGGCAAATAGACAGGAAATTTAATCAGACTGTGTCTGCTGCCTGTCAAGTTTGGTTGGATACATTATTACTGTGCAGAGTGCACAACACATCATTCTAGTGATGTTTGGTCATTTATGTTTTCAATTTCATCCTTCCAAATACAGACCTTTTTTCTAATTCTTTCTTGATTTTTGATTCTCAGGCTTTTGTTAAATTTATTATATTTATTTTTTTCTGGCATGGTGCTCACATGACAGTGACACACAAAAAATCCCATTAGCAATAAAATGTGTTTATTTGCAATATGTCAGTTATTTAAATTGCTCATTCCAAATTGATTCCAAGTGTTCTGATGGGCCACATGGTGTGCCAAATGTTGCTGCAAATGTTATACTAGGTAAGTGCGGAAATTAAGGTGAAAAAGAAGATAAAAACACGTTAAAACCCGAGAAAAAAGGTTTCTTTCGGCGCACAATTTCGAAGGGGGACCCGGCACCTGATTGGGGACAAATTAAGCACTGCCATGTCTGTATAATCCACTCAAACCCAAAGCATACCTGAAAAAAACATAAGAAATCAGACTTTGTTTGGTTTTTAATGGTAGAAAAATAATATACAGAAAACTCAAGCAGTAAAAAACAGATGGAAGTTGTAACTTTTCACAAAAAGTGCAAATTATTTCATGTCAGATTTCGTCGCTTTAGCCGTTAAGTTTTGCGTTTGAATTCTCACAGTGGACAGTTTAGAAACTGAAAGTTTGATTTTGATTTTGAATGAAAGTCGAGCTCTGGAGGGTTCGGCACGTCTGCTACACTCGTGCGTAGATCCTGGTGCACACCACGTCGTTGGCTCCAAAGATCTGGAATGAGATGCAGCAGGAAAAAGAATCAGGATATCATTTCATACGACATTTTTATCTGACTTTCACACATGAACTGAGCTTTAATGTGTTCCACAGGGATTCTTCATTTAGAGACAAATCAGTCGTTTAACTCATAGATCCTGTTTACACACATACTGCGCTCCTGAAAACTTCAACTATAACTCAACCCTGACTGAAAGACGTCCTTCCTGCTTTTATGACTAATTTTAGAAAAAGATTGAAGATCAAACTCGTTTTTATAAAGAAAACTATTAAATTGAAAATAATGAAACAGACTCAGTAAAAGCAAGATCGTTTGTATCTTTAATAATATGAGAAAAAAAAACTTTTTAATGACTTTTAGAATAAAATAGCCATGTTTAAATGGGACTAAAAATGACCATGTGACCTGAAATGAAGCACTGGATGACAGGTGTGGTGATGGACATCACATGACTTGTTTTTATTTAGAGGAATAATGATGGAGGAGCCAAAATTTGTCAGTTTTATAAGTTATTTTATTATTTTTATTATTATTACTATTATTATTATTATTTTTAAGGTATTTTCAGAATCAGAATCAGAATGGCCTTTATTGTCATTATACAGAATGTACAATGAGATTGGAGAGCTTCTCCTTTCAGTGCAATAGAAGCTTAAGTTAAAAAAGTATACAAAAAAGAGGGGGAAAAAAGATTTAACAAGTTGCAAGGAGGTCTTTTAAATACAAAAGATATATACAAGAGGAAGTGTAGCCTTATGGCTACACGGCACAATGGAGGCTCAGTGTACAATATGAGGTAGATATTTTAGTGCAGGTGTGGATGGTATATACAGATGGGCAACTGTCACAAATAGTTTTAGTGCACATTTGGGGGATTTTTGTGCCTTTTATACCCAATCATGACGCTCACCTGTTTTTTGAAACGTGCTGCAGGCAAATTCAAAATGAGTGAATGTTTGTCAAAAAAAAAAAAAAAAAGTTTTATCAGTTTGAACCGTAAATATTACAAAACAAAACATATTAAAAGAAACAATTTAAAATTAATTAAAAGAGCAAAAAGAAATAAAAGAAAGTAAAATGGCAAAAAAAGGTTAAAATATATTAAAACAGGTTTTAAAATATAAGCATTAAAGTCACAGTGCAGAGTGTAGAAGTGTGCAAGTGCAAGTTGTTTAAATATTCTAATTAGTTGAATTTAGATTTAACAGGATTTGCAAATCGTTGGGTTCCATTTTTATCCTGTTTTACACAACGTTCCAACTTCACTGGAGTTGGGGTTGTAAGAATACATCATGTCCCCGACACGGTTGTCAGATAACTTCTACATTTGTCCTGCTTTGCTCTGGTCAACATGTCTTTACATCTTTGACCTCCGGATGCTTTAGAAGTGGGTGATAACCGGCAAGAAAATATGACTGAACAGTATTTATTCGCAACATCTATATTTAGTTTGGTGCATTCTTGCTCTCAGTGGAAATGTGTGGAGAGAGGAGGGGTAAAACATACAGTCATGGGTCGTAAGTGGGAGTTAATACAGTGTGCAGACTTCAAACTCAAGGCCCCGCTCATATTTATTTCCTTAATCAGGATGAGACATTTAACACTCTTTTAGTGAGTGTTTAGTTTCAGTTTAATTTTTTCCTCCCTGCAAACTAATCTGATAAATTCATCAGTTTAAACAGAAAACGAGCAGCAGATGAGGAAATGAGGCTCTGAGGGAGAGATGGATGGATGTGGGGCTGAATGGAGACGGCATGCGGCTGACTGCTCTCCATGTGAGACGGTTTAATGACCTCCGGGAGAGGAGGATGAACGCTTCAGAATGACGGAATACTCTTTTACTTAGCTTCATATTCCCGCTCTACGTTTAAGCCAATAATCATTGATCTCTGAAGATGAAGTCCTGAATTGGCTACTTCATAATGAGACTGGAGCCTGTGATGGAGCGGGGGGGCTGAATCTGTGTGTGTGTGTGTCCTCCTGCAGGGTTTAATTGGTCTCATTGATCACATTGTACACAGATGCCCGTGGACCCTGGTGTTGCCTCCACATAATGTGTCCCTCGGCATCACGCCATGTGCCAGATGGAGTCGTCTCGGCTCCATTTTTCTCAGCAGCTCTTATTTTCACGTCTTCACTGTTACATTTCATGGCCTGAGGTAATGATGATGTGTGGCGCAGCAGTGAGCCATAACGCTGCGCCCCAGGGACGCCCATAAATCTCTGGACTCGGACACATCCACCCATGTCCCGGGGCATCCAATGATTCCTCTCCCCCTGGTTTAATATCACTTTTTGTCACGTCTGTTTCTTTAGGAGGCAGCGGTGTGTGTGTGTGTGTGTGTGTGTGTGTGTGTGTGTGTGTGTGTGTGTGTGTGTGTGTGTGTGTGTGTGTGTGTGTGTGTGTGTGTGTGTGTGTGTGTCCGGTTAAAAAAATGTGACAGTAGACGTTTAGGCAGTAAGAGGAGGAAATAAAAGCTGGGAGATGAAATGAGTTTGGCACTGAGCTGCAAATAACCTCAACTGTTGTTGAACAGATCAATGAAAACAGCTTTTTCAAACATCCTATTTTTATTTTGGATGCTTAAATTATCCTACAAAAATTATTTCACACAAAAAAAGCTATAAAAAATGATCAGCGCCCCCTGATGACGGCATGCAGTCTGTGCGCAAAGTCAAATAATGTAAGCGTGAAGGAATCCCAGCAGGGGCGGCGTTATGGGTGGGTCCAACGGGCCCAGGCCCGCCCACTTTTCAACAGGCTCACCCTAAACTCTTTTTTTCTTTTTTAGTAATAATGATAATTATAATATTTATTTATTTCCTTAATTGGTTTAAAAGGGAACGCCGTGAAATTTTGTAACTTTATATTTTGTTATTGTTAGATGTCTCGTCTTTATTAAGTGAGCTGAGTTGGCAATTTATTTTTTTAGCCTGTTGGAAAAAAAAAAATTAAACAGTTATAAAACATTCAGCCTCACGTTTATGGAGGGGGCTACAGAATGACTTGAGTTTTGTCTTTGATTTAACCGTGGTGAACGACGCCACTCTTACAACCTACGGTATGATAAATCTTTGGTCAGCACCATGGAGAGCGATCGCAGATCGATCCGTCTGATGCACAATTAACGTTATAAAGATGTAATCAAATATTAAAGGAGCAAAAAGCAGCTAAATCCAATTTTATACTAAATTTTAAATATTGATCTGCTAACTTTTGAAATCAAAGGCCCACCCAAGACTGGAATCTGTAAATTTTTCATCCTCTCAGAGTCGATCTGTTCCTCCTCTTCATCACCGTTCAGGTCTAAAACTTACAGTCTGACATTCATGGATGGTGAGTATGAGGGAGGCATGTCTATTAGACAGATGTCTCATCGATGTTTCCTTTAAAGCTCTCCTTCTTACTCACCGATGATTTAACCTCTCATGCTGATCAGATTACAGCTTCATCACGCCAACGTGGACACACACATACACACACACACACACACTTATCTTGAATAAAAACACATTTGTTCCTCTTCAAAGCTTCTCTTTATGTCCAAATCACAGCCCCTCTGAAATATTTCCCTGATTGCCTCTCTGCAGAGGCACGTAACACAAAAGAGGAGATCTTCATCAAAGCAGAACTGGCTCCTTTCTTTCTGTCCATCTGGACCATAAACTCAAACAGGTCCAGATGTTTACAGTAAAAAAAAAAAAAAAAAAAGCCTCGCCTTTGAAACCCTGAGACAGACAAACTGGAGCGTTTCTGATGGATGCAAGATCACGAAGAGCTGCAGTATGAAGAAGGGGGTGATAATTTATTCTTCTTTAGAGGCCTCTGAGTGGTGTTGCTGCGAAACAACAGATTATTCTCCTGTCGTCGATCCTGAAACTAACAGCAGAACTTTTTTATGTGTGTGAAAGTCTCTCCTGCAGTTTTCCTCCTGCTTTACCCGTGCATCATGAAGTCCCAGATATAAGAGGCCAGATCCAAACCCTCTGTTTGCAAAACAACAAAACTGAAAAAAATTGGATGATTTGTACGAAAAGCCGCTGGAGATCGTAACATCTGTTCACATCTGGTGTCACCACCCAGATCTGACATCTCCGTCCAGCATCTGGTTGGGTTTGGTTTCTGTCTCTGCCATGAATTCATCTCCAGGAAATAACACCAGCATCCTTTCTGGTCAAGAGTTACTCGACTAAAGCTGAGGTTAAGGTTGGTAAATCTGAAGATTTAAAGCTTAGTTAATGATTCAGAAACTAGAGCTGAGACTAAATCCCATTTTAATGCTCAAACAAAAATGTTTTTTATCTGTAAGAACTCAACTAATGGGGAGAAAAAGCATCTCCCAGAGATTTTACGAAGATTTACAGTTTGAAGACAGAAAACCATGAAACCAAAAAGACTGAACGTTTTACAGGCTGGAACCTGAGAGTTTGATGACTTACTCAGAGGAGCTGCTGTGAGGGTTTTTGCACAGATGAGCAGCGTTTGGACCAGAGGAACCTTCTCCTGGAACCACGTGATCTAAATTTAGTTCTTGGGCAAAACATTCATCCCTTTTTCATTTTGATTTTTTTGTTTTCAATTTTTAGCTCAGTTTAGTTTTTTTTTTTTTTTTAAATGTTCAGTTTTAGTTTAGTTTTTATTAGTTCCTGTATTAGTTACAGTCTTGGGATGGTTGGGAACAGATCATGGACTGTGTATAGAATGAACGGTGTCGTTTGTGCAGTGAGTAGAGAATCTGAGTGGAGCTGGGTGACAAAAAAGTTTTGTTTTTTTTTCTTTCTAAAGTCCAATCTCTTCTTAACTCTCCTTCCTGATGCATCTTACTATTCCCGAAAAAACTACACAAGATCGGCAGCTGTCAATCATCGTTAAACAAAACGTGAAACCCCGTTTTTAACCTCTAATAACGACTAAAAAAGAAACAGAAAAAAAGAAGACTTAAACTCAATGCAGCCCAATAAAATCTAAATATCACCACAGCATACGGATGTGAGAAACATTTCTACAAGGTGAATTTATTTTTTGATCTATACTGCAGCCAGCCACCAGGGGGAGCAGTTTTAGTGGCGACTCATAGACTGTAGAATAAATGGACGTAGTTTCCACACTAACAGCTAAAGTTCACGTGAGCTGAGCTATCTTCTAAATTGCCAAGTTTGAAAAAAATTACGCCTCGTTTTTATTTTTATTTCAAGTAACGAAAATGTTTTTTCACGTCTATTTTTTTTGCTAATTATAACCTCGCTCTGAGAACGGCTCTGCATGGGGATGGGGTTTTCAGAGATCCAAGAACAGGGAGGGGGGCCCAATTATCTCTATCCACTGGGAGTTTGAGATGGTGGTCTGAAACGACAGTTAATGCCAAGATTTCAAATCAACTGGTGGAGCTCAACGCCCCCCACAAGCGAAGCTGAAACAGGAGTAAAATCAAAGATCACTGCAGCAACTTAATAATCAGGCTGGGATAATGAAGAAGCACATTTCCTTTCTTCCTTGTCCTTCCAGAGTCGGCCGCACTCGCCCGTCAGAACAGTTTTAGTGTTCTGTCAAACTTTGTCTCCTCAGCCAATCATCTGTTTCCTTACTGGCACAAAGAGAAGCTCAAAACCGCCCCTGTGGTTTCAGACGGAGACCTCCAAATCTGACGCCTCACTTTACAAACATCCAAACATCTGCTCATTGATCTGCTGAGAGTTCTCATGAAGTTGGGAGTCATTGTTTGGACATTTCTCTTCAAATGGGATTTGAGCAGCTGGGAGCCTCGATTTTACATAAAAGAGTCTGAACAACAACTTTTGTTTCTGGAAAGAGAAACAAAAAGAGACGATCCTGAGGGAACTTGTTCTTGTATCTTTGGTTCACTCAGATCTGCAGCTGCTCCTCACCTCTTACTCATCACCAGGTTTAAAGTCACAGTAAACCAAACAGCGCTACTCACCAGGATGAGTTCATCACCTTGGAGTTCTCTGCTCCAGAACGTCTTTGGGCCGGTCCCGCTTAGTAAAGTCTGCTTGCAGTAAATCTTGTTTTCTGTCTCCCATGTGGCCAAACTCTGTGGAAAAGAGGAGTTAATGAAGGTTTCTGATATTTACTGCCTCGCTTCTTACCAAACAGCCGGTGAACAGAGACAGAAAGAGTCCAGAGCTCTGTGGGGACTGTGTGTTAATCTTTTTTGTCTCAGAGAGTTTACATGTCGGAGTTCACCTTCTCTTTTTTTTTTCAGAAAACTAGTATGAAATGTTTTATTGCATTTTAAACTCGCTCTCTGTGGCCGGTTTCTCATAAATTCTGTACATTTTAAGACCCAACGGGACATTTGTCCCATTTAATGGACAAAGTTCGGTGAAGTTGTCAAGAGGAATGATACCTCGCCCGTTTAGTTTTATGTCATCTGTGTCTCTGGGGTCACTTTGTTGATAAAAGATGCTTTTTTATGGCTTAGAGATAAAGACGTAACTGCTGTTGGAAACTAAAGACTGAGAGGAAGGTCGGATCGTTGCTGTGATAATTGCACATACCTGTTTATTTATTAGCATTATTTATCTGCTTTTATCATGGCTTTTATCTTGGTTTTATTGTAATTAGTGCTTTTTTTTTTCCATGGTATGATTTCATTTATTTTCATTATTTTCTGAGATGTTTTTTTGAAAAATGGCAACCTTTCCTGACATATTTCAACTCCCTACAGACTTTACCAACAGACTGAACACAAACCAGCACTTTTTTATTATTCCTCCATTTTTTATTTTTATTTTTTAATATATATTTATTTTCTCTTTCCCCTTAGTTACATACTTATTTTTTGAACACTTGTTTAATTTCATTGATTTGTTAAACTTAATTAATTAATTTTACTTATTTATTTCTCAGTATAAGTGTGGCTCGTACGTGGTTCATGGGGGGTTTGGAAGTAAGCAAAAAATAGCGAAGAGTAGGAATACCAATATACTTTTCTGTATCTTCTTCAATTTGTAGGATTATATATGTGCTTCACAGTGTGTGGAAGATTGAAATGTGTTTGTTCTTTTTTGTAAATTTCAACACTTCAGTAAAGAAATCAAAAAAATGTTTGTTCTTGTGACTAAATGTCAAAGTGGAAGCTCCTCATGCTGCAAAATAAATCTACCAATGGGTAAACCCCAAGTTGCTCCTGCTGTTGTTCAGTGGTGTGAATGTGTTATGCTACCTGTGCATCAGAAGACTTTGAAAAGATTTGAAAAAGACTCCTGGAAAACTATCAGCTCACACCTGCTCACATCTAAAGACAAGTGTTCTGAGTTTTTAGTCTCAGACAGATTTTACAAAGACTGTGAATCTTGCAGGGTCACTAATTACAAGACTACAACTAGATTCTTTTAGTGTTTTTTTCCCACCATGCAATTTTTTCCCCCATCATGCTCCTAGTAGTAACCAAGCGGCAACCTCCGGTCTGAAAATATGAGGCAATGCGGAAGTGCTAAAGTCTGCTGTTCCTCGAGTGTCCGCTTGAGGCTGGCTCCGGAAGTACCGGAAGTCACAAACACACCAAGCCAAAAAAAGCTGTTTTCACGGCCAAAATAAGCACATTTACAGCCTGGTACAAAGAATGTCTCCCGTCTGAATCGCTGATTTCACTAACGGCACGCACTGTACGGGGGGTGAATTTTTTTCTAATTCGGCAGTGTCCACAATATCAAGCTCGCCAGTTCGTCCAATCAGAGGCACAGCTCAGATCACGTGACTGTGGAGAGTCCTATGGTTGTTACTGTGGAGACTCACGGCACGCCTCATTTCCAATATGGCCGCGCCGACCGTTTGGCTTCAAAAGTCAGTTTCAGGAACAGATGGGTGACGTCGCGGAGACTACGTCCATTAATTATACAGTCTATGGTAGTAATCCTTTTCCTTTTCCACTCTGTCGTGGTATGTTTGAGAGTTGATGTCGAACAGGCAGGGATGCTCTGCCCATAACTCCACCATTCGCTCCTCTTTTTCCACGGTCCACTTTCTCCGTCGTTCCTCCATTGTTATTTTTTTCATGACTGCCGGGTTTCCTGTTTCTGCTTTTGTCAGCGCTCATCTATTGGTTGTTGATTGTGTTACGTCACTGCGACTTGCGATAATATCAAACGTGTATGGCAAGCCGTTTTAACATTTAAAAGCTGAGTTCGACTATCCGAAATTGGAATTTTGACTAGGCGAAATTCGAATTACAGATATCTTGAATTCAATTTTGCCTAGGCGAAATCACGTCACATTTGCCATTCATGTGTATTGGATGACTCATTGCGGATATCCAAAACGTCACTTCGGATATCCAAAATGTGAAATACAGATATCTACAAATGAATTTCGCCTAGGCGAAATTTAATTAAAGATATCCGTAAATACATTTTTAGATATCTTAAATTGAGGCGAATAAAAAATATCTGTAATTTGAATTCCACCTAAGCGAAATTGAATTACAGATATCTTGAATTCGAATAACGGATATCCAAAATTCATTTGTAGATATCTGTAATTCACATTTTGGATATCCGAAATGACGTTTTGGATATCCGCAATGAGTCATCCAATAAACATGAATGGCAAATGTGACGTAATTTCGCCTAGGCGAAATTGAATTATGGATATCTGTAATTCACATTTCGCCTAGTCAAAATTGAATTACAGATATCTGTAATTCGAATTTCGGATAGTCGAACTCAGCTTTTAAATGTTAAAACGGCTTGCCATACTGAAGTGAAACAGCGCAGATTACTATCTCACACTAAACGAATGAGAAAACGGGAGCGCGCCGTGACTCCGGTAAAACTCCGAGATTTACGAAAGATTTTCAGTTTTTAGTCTGAGACTGTGAAAATCGTTTGGTGTAAGCCCAGCATTAACCTGATAACCTGATGTTTTCCCTCATATTTACCTTACACTTCCTCCCGTCCACCGTCTCCTCGTTGAACTCCTCCCCGATCAGGAAGTTGATCTCTGTGGTGCGGACCGTGGTCGAGGTCTTGATGTAGAAGTGCTCGCCGTTCTGCTTTATCTCCACGTGAGGTTTGGATGCAGCCGCCACTGCCACCTTCCTCAGCATTGGGTTCACACCTGTAAACGCACAGGAAACCACCTGTGAGGCAAGTGTTTGAGAACTTTTCTACCTGATAGACTTTCTCCTAATCTGTTATTAGGTTTGAACAACACTAGGCGCCCTTATTATAGGCATGTGAAGACGTAATGCTTTGTCCACAGGGGGCGCCAAAGTAACCGCTAACCTAAAGAGCCTCTTAGGCAAGGCAAGTTTATTTATATAGCACATTTCAGCAACAAGGCAATTCAAGGTGCTTCACATAGAAAAGGTCGGTAAAACATGTTAAAAGAAACAATTTAAAAATTAATAAAAAAGAGAAAAAAAGACAAAGAAAATTATATTAAAAAATAAAATTAAAGAAAAGAAAGTAAAATGGCAAAAAAAAGAAGGTTAGAATATATTTAAATATTTTGAAATATAAGTATAAAAGTCTTGTGTGCAAGAGAATTGATATTAAAAATTATTTGTTTAATTAAAAGCAGCTGTAAAAAGGTGAGTCTTCAACCTGGAGTTAAAGGAGCTGAGATTTTCAGCAGACCTGATATTTTCTGGAAGTTTGTTCCAAATATTTGGAGCATAAAAAAGCCGAATGCTGCTCCTAGGAGCTTTTAGTCTGTTTCAGCAGTATTTACCGACTGGGTTCAGCACCGGAAATGAGTTCAAGGTGTGTTAAAGGAAAGATTGAGCTCATAAAAGTTGCCCCTCCCTTGAGGAGCTTTATCAGGCGAATTCAGGGTCGTGTAAGATGACTCATTCAATTTATATGGAGTGGAGGCTGAGGATGGAGTTCTGTCAATGAAAGTATGGCAGCCTGGGTGCCACTGGCCAAGTGATTTCAGTGTGATAACCCCCAAAAAAGTGTAGTATTAAAAAAGTAGCTTAGAGGTATCTCAATTTTGACTCTGAGACCTCTCCTCACATTCCTCAGTCAGCCTCCGGCGCCAGAATGCCACTACGCAGATTCTCGATTCCTGAAGTGAAACTTGATTTATTTACAGGACGAAAGCATCAGAGAGGAGGTCTCAGGTGCCACAGTGAAAACAAATCACCTCTCAGCTGTCAGGTGGAGATATTAAATTATACATTCGTTTGTTTTCATATAAAAACGACTCTTCCTCCTGCAGCTGTAACCGAGATGGTTATCAGCAGATGTTGCGAACACGGAGGCTGAAGTGACAAGGTGATGAGAGGGAGGAATGCTGCTGGTTTGTGCTTTGTTTAACTCTGCTGTACATCATGATGGATTCATAAAGGGGGGCGCTGAAGTCCAGCGCTCCAACAATGCATGAGTTCATCCTCTCCTCCTTTAATTAAAACCAGTTGTTGTCCACTCTGGAGCAAATATTTTTGCATTTTTTTGTCTTGCAGCCACATTTTTTACAAGAGAAAGAATAAAAACAAGGCAGTAAAATCCTGTGGCACACAGGAAGCCAGATTTAAACCCACTGGATTGTTGGAAAACATATGATTCAATTACATTTTTTCATGTGACTTCACTTTCATCTACATGTGATCTCACAATTTCATCAGAAGTCAGAAGCATTTCAAGTTTCTGCTTAGAATCCCAAACTCTTAAAGTAAACTCTGCATGCGTGAAGAAAATAAACCTTAACTGTGTCCTTGTGTCTGTCGTCCAGGTGTGGTCATCCACAGCACACATGAAAGACCTCACTCACTCAAACACGTTCAGATCTTCACAGGAAATAAAGAGTAAATCGTCCTCACCCAGAGCTTTGAGCAACTCCTCGAAATTCTCGCTGCTTTTCATTTTCCAGGTGCCTTCAAAATTGGGCATGTCTGCGGTGGATGGTGCGTCAGGCTTCACCTCCGCTCGTCTGTCTCCTCCGCTCCCTCTCTGCTGACTCCTTCTCTGCTTCTGACCAGCCCCTTTCTCCTCCCTGTGATCAGTGATCCCACACGGCAGAAGAAAAAAAAAACCCTCCTTTATCTCTGCCCCCTCTCTCACACACATTAATTACAAACACACACACACACATACAGAACACACACACTCATGTCCAGTCCACATGCGCCTTGTGTGCTTTGTTTTTATCACCTTCTTCCTGTTTCATCTCATCTGGGTTCAGGTTTAGTTGGACTTAATGTCTCATCTTAACAGCTGGAAGTCAGACTGGACATTTTTTCTTCCTGTGGACGTGTTTAACAGGAGCTGGTTTAAAAAAAAAAAGTCTGGGATCCAGAACCAGAACCAGCCCTCAGTCTGTTTCGTGCCTCCTTGTCTCTCCCAGTTAGCACATTTTTTGGTCCACCACATGATAATTACAAGCACTCAAAGTGCGAGGACTCTCTTGTTTTTGAAATATCTCTGGGGTAATAATCTGAATCCAGATTTTAAATTACACTCTTTTATTCTAAGTCATTTTGCAGACTAACCTGAAACACAGGAGGGAATAATAGAATCAGATTCTGATGCTTCTGTCTCTCACTCACATCTCACTGAGTTAAGTTTTACCGTTAATTGAGGTGAAGTTTAATAAAAATCTCTCTGAGATCGAGGGAATATACTGTCCGCAAGAAAAACAGAAAATCCTACTCAGATAAAATCCCCATATTTGATGTAAAACGTCATCATTTATTACGTCACCTTCATGATTCCTTTGTGACCAACTTTTACTGAATTATTCTCAGCTGTGTCATTTCAACATTTTGATTTTACTTTTTATGAATATGTGGCAAAGTTTGGACTTTAATCTCACGATTTCTGTCACAAATGTTGATTATTTTTTTTCTCATTCTATTAATTTTCTTTCTCAGATTTGTTTTACTTCTCCTGAAACATCGGCTCATTACCTCAAAGATCTCACTTTCAGTGTTACGATGGTTCTTATCATCATAAAGTCAATATTCAGTCTCATTTTTAGGATTTAATCCAGCTTAATTTTGACTTTTGTGTGTTTTTTTAACAGCCTTTTACCAGAGTAGATTTACCTTCTTTTGATGAGCTTTGATCTTTTAATTAATGGTTTTCCATGTTTTGCCACAAAAGCTTTTATTCAACAATCTTTTTATTGGTCCTTTTTTACAGATTTATACAATATAACATTACAGTAGTTTCTTGGTGTGAGACGGGATACAGACAGAAAAAAAAGGTACAAAGATCAAATAAAAACTCCCTCCCTCTTTCCCTTGAACCCCTATCTACTGCTGGAGATTTAAAGCACTGTGCTTGAAAGCCAATTCTGGAGTTAGAGTGACGAAAGCAAAAGCTGGAATTGGGGCTTCACAACCCCTACAAATAGAGTAGCAGAGAAAAAGACGGCAAGAGAAAAAACAAAAAACAGTAAAATGATGAAAGTATGACATAATCCACTGTTGAGTTTCTGAATGTGGTCCAGGAAAGGTCCCCATATCTTTTTGAATTTTTTTTTTTACAGCCAGCGATCGAGTAGTGGATCTTTTCAAGGTCTAAACAGGACATGAGGTCTTTCAGCCACTGACTGTGGGCGGGCGGAGCAGCATCCCTCCACCTCCGAAGAACTGCACGTCTGGCCAGAAGAGAAGCAAATGACAGAGTTCGGCATTTGAGAGGAGTGAGGTTCAACACCTCTTCTGCAGTACCAAAAATAGCAGCCACAAAAGCTTTTGATTTCATGTTTCTTTTGTAATATTGTGTGAACTGGCCCTTTAAGTCATGTTTTTAACCATCATTGAAGAAGTTAAAAAGTGAAGCCCTTTAATCAGCTGCTGAAATTAAAATATATGCTGTATGTATTCTGCTTTAAAGTTAAGTTAACATGCTTGAAGTGAAGCGTTCACGTATGTTGGGTTCCTCATCGGTTTTAGGTCATGTGACGTGTTCCTGACCTTCAATCTGACCACAAAGAGATCATGTGAGCTTTAAGGTAAGAAACTACCTGAATTACCTCTTCCTTAAAGTGTAAAGACAATAACAGGGATCATGTCTAGGCCAAAAAAAAGAACACCTTAGAGCTCTCTGAGTTTGTGTTTGATATCTCTTTGTCATTTCCTCTCTGAGTCTGAGGTGAAGCTGTTCTTAAAGGTTGAATATCTGTTTTAACTGACATCGGTCATGGGCTCAGATTGTTCATCAGACTGCTTCCCAGAGCCAAAGCAACAATTAATTTGTGGTACAGTTGTGAAAAATGCTTCTCTTTAACACCTTGTTGCCTCAAACTGCTTTTCAGATCTCTACGTTTTGGCCCAAGCTGAAAGAAAGATCACACAACAGTCTATTCAACGCACAGCTCCTGTAGTTTCTCTGTGATTTGGCCATCCTGCCTGTTACCCTCCCCTCCACACACACACACACACACATCTGCCACCATCACATCCCCTGAGAAAGGGAGGCCCTCCCTCTAACCCCGGCTGAGTCAGATTTGTTCCTCTCTGACGGCTCCTCATCCGTCTTTTTGACAAAGTGCCTTCCAGACACGGCGGGATAATGAATGTAGAGAGCAGGACGGGGAGCACTCCGTCATCCCACCATGAGGTGTCAGCTCAGAGACGCCCTCCCTGTTTGTTTCATTCATCAGGACGTTTGTCTCTGCTGGGTTTGATCTCTGAAAGCGAGAGGGAAGATCTAAGAGGGAAACGTCTGCTGTCATCTTA